>LR738710.1:279714136-279743847 GCA_902687465.1 Secale cereale
CCTAGCTCGCCGCTGCCATCGCCATCACCTACCGGTCTGCCCATGCCAAATAGCTTAGATATTAAAGTTCAAGTTACAAAGTGATTATTGTACCGTTGCCCCCCTAAGTTTTTAGATGAGGTATGTGGTGTCCCTCCCCGCCAAATCCACATCCCCTACTCCAAAGAGTCGCGGCCTAAGACCGACCACGTATCCCGGGAGCGTTGGCGAGGTGAACGTTGGCGAGGTGGCTGCCGTTCGCCCTGACTTGTCAATCCCGAAGCAACACCTCGCCGCGAAAGCCGGTGAGGACAATGACTATGTTGCCTTTCTGAAGACTACACGTCAGCGGGCTAGCGTATTACTGTAGCTCAGGAAAGCTGGCTACGACATCAAGCTCATCAACAACGACAGCTTCATGTGGGCCATGTCACAGGTTAAGTGGTCCATCTCCAACCCTCTACTTCAACCACCGTTGATCTCTTTGAAGGCCCTTCCGCTGATCTCCTCCTCCACGCAGTCAAGGATTTGCGATCCTTGTGCACCATCGAGCCCATTTTGTCATTTCTGAGCGACGCATTCTACGGCTGCAGCTTGGGATCCTCAATTGCCAAGTCAGATCTCATCGACCACGACCACAAGGAGGGCACCCACAAATGGTCTTCCAAGGTGAAACAGCCCATCTAGGACATCAGAGAGCGCAGCATGGGTCTTTGCTCTTCCAACTGGAAGGATCCTGTCCATGACAAGTGAGGCAATATCCTAACAGGAAATCTTACTTTTTGTAGCAAGCCAAGCCGTGCCCTTTGTTGTAGTAGCTTTTGCCATGCGGTGATTCAACTATGTCGTGTTTAATTATTTGAGTTATGCAAACATGTAACGTCAATAGAGCTATGTGATATTTAAGTATGAATTGTCCACTTTAGTTTCACGAATTGCTATATTTGGTTGTTTATAGTGAGTAGATGCCTTGTTTATCTGTATTTGGTAGTTAGGTTGGTTGTAGTGAGCATTTGTCCAGTTATCAAGCAGATGCCTTGTTTATCTGTATTTGCTTGTTAGGTTGGTTGGAGTGAGCATTTGTCCAGTTTTCAAGAAGATACCTTGTTTATCTGTATTTGCTTGTTAGGTTGGTGGTAGTGAGCATTTGTCCAATTTTCAAGCATATGCCATGTTTATCTGTATTTGCTAGTTAGGTTGCAATGAGACTCTGTCCAGTTTTCAATGGCTATATTTGGTTCTTGTATTGATCATGCCTGCCTTGTCTGTTTCCGTTATTCACAATGTGATGTTCATTATGTGCAAGTCGGAACTGTGCAGCTTTATTTCATCAATACAAGTTTGAACAGTTATGTTCATTATGGTAAAGTTTGCCTGGTGTAGTTAAAATGCCCTTTATTTCAGTTTTACACATTTTGCAGTGTGATGTTTAAGCACGAGCTACATTCTATTCATTTTCAACAATACCAGTTTGAATTGCAATATTTGGTGGTTGTTAAGCCTCTTGTAGGTAACATTCCCTTCCATTTTATATCCGCTTTAACAGCATGCTGAAACCAACACATTAAAGCTATCATTTGGAGATGATGTTGTTTACCTTGGCTATATTTCTTTGATGTTAAGGTTCCTGTACTTATCATGCCTTTTCACTACTCATGCAGGACAACAACGGGAGTGGCCAGCATTTTCCGTCGAGGTTAGTTTCATCCTTCAGCTTCTACTCCCCACGTCGTTCCATAATGTAGTGCATATAGATCCAAGCCTGGACACTTTTTAGCTTCTAATAGTGACTTGTTGCTTGTAGGTACATATGTCCTTGGCAAAGATCCACACATCGACCCTTTTTCCATATGGGGCAATGAGATATTCATGAACCAACATCAAGTGAGGAAGCTGATAAGGATTATTAGCAAAAAGATACGAACGGTGGAAATCAAATTATTTGTTTACACTCTATCCAATACAACAATGAGTTGTTGGATGGTAAGTACAAACTCTGTAGCCTTCTCTTTTTGCTGCCCAAAACGAGTTGTTACACAACAATGTCTGAATCTTTTTTGTTTGCAGTGGTTCCCAAAGCAGTTTAATCAAGATTACCTCATAAAGTACATGATTCGTGGGCATGCAATGAAGGTTAAAGTATTTCATCGAGACTACAATGAACATCGAGAAGTCCTAATGAAGGCGGGCAACCATCACAAGGGGTTGGCTAGAGTCGTGCGCGCATTACGCATGGAGGAGGGCACAATATGGGCATTCCCCTTCACCTTATCCAACAAACAGAATCTCTTTCGCCTCTCTCTTTACAGTTTAGTACAACTGTGGTTCATCATTATTTACTTGGTGCTTCCGTAGTTCTTCAGTATATATACATGTGCATCGAATTATGCATTCGTGTTTGAACCTATATTTGTAATAAAGATGGTTCGATATGAAATAAGTGATTGCCTACTTTCAAAATCAAAATATGTGATTATTAAATGTAGGGATTAAATTAGGGATAAATTAGGTTCTATAGGCCAGTGCACTGCAAACAGTTTGCGAAAGCAAAGCATCTGGAATAAACATGGAGATCACACACGTTTCTCAGATCCACTACGTGTGCGATGAATCTCTACTACACGCACGATCAACCAAGAAAATCGTGTGACATTAACAACAGAAGTGTAGATAGTTCCTTCTTATTAAAAGTTCACACACGCTTGGCAATTATGGACTGTTTATGATGTCGTGCGCATCGTAAACATTTGCTCATAGAAGAACGTGTGCGATAGGCCCTCATCTGATGCGGGTATGATGGATGAATCATGTGGGATATATTCAAGCTCCGCATACAGTTTTATAGGGATAACTTTATGCACTCTTACATGGTATCGCATATAGTTGAGGGAAACTAAATGCGTGTGAATGTCTGCTTGTCATACACATTCTATAATTATGAATTGTTTATGATGTGACAGGCATCATAAATGTAGCACCACAGTAGTCCGACGGTGGTGGTAATGCAAGCACAAACGAGTAGCAAGGATGGAGTGCTTGTGATATGCGAGATATCACAAACAGTTGTCTGAAGAATCGTGTTTGGGATACATGCTGGCAACGTATACGCTTAGTTATGCAAAATGTAAGCATATTGCCTCCCTATCCCCGATGTTTTCTAGGTCATGGGGAAGGACCCCTCCTATCATCCACACTCACTAGGCGACGGTTTAAAATGTCGTCGCGGAAAGGGGTTAAAAACCACTTGTATAGAAGCTCGATGTACCAGTGGTATCTACAAGAACTTGAACATGAGTGGATCGTGGTTGATCAGTCAACAGATCGCTGATCATATGATGTGGTGGTTCAACCCCCTTGACCCTTTTCTTATCAAGTTCATGCTACTTGGTCCGGCAATCTGCATGCTCTTTCAGTTTCGGAGAGATTAATCGAAGCAATGCCTGCTTTGAATATTGTCTTAACCTCTCCCAAAATGTTGCTCTTGGTCGGGAGGGATCATCGGGTTTTCAATTTGATGGGCCTAGCCATGGCTCGAATGTCTCAACCCAGAACTTGTGTAGGGATTTATGCGTCTATTGTCTCTCTTTGGGCCACATACAAGTAAACTGCAGATTCAAGGGCACAATTAACGCTTCGGTTTTTGATTCACCCGCTAATCAGATTTTTAACCGCCCGAGTTTGGAAGATAATTGCAATCTCAGTAGTCCATCAATTCAGGCCCCACCTGCCAGAGACACAGCTCCTCCTGGCCGGCAGATCGCCCTGCGTTTACCCCCCGCCCCCACCAAATAACCCCCTGACAACTCGCATTCCCACCAACCCCCACAATTGCAACACTCTACTTTGCCACCAAGGGCTCCCCCTGCCACTCCATCCTCATCGCCGACGATAGAGATATCCACCTTTTCTTTCGACCCAACCGTGATTCTGCTAGAAGGGTGCCATGGGTGGAGGTCGTGGGTCGTCCGACGAGAGGCCGGGTGATTCATGGAAATCTAGCGTGGGCAAATGAAGGCATTGCCATTGCCACAATCATTGCTATGCCCCAAGGTGAATTTGTTTCTCCAAATATGAGGGAGATCTTAAGCGATTTCCTTCAGTCTAAGCGCTTGGGCTTTTCCTTAATCACCAAATGCCCATTTGGACAAGCTTTTTGGCTCAACAGTATTGCTGATAGAGATTTTCGAGTTAGTAGAGGCCCTCGTCCTTATGATGATATTCACGTGTTGTTTTAGAAGCACAATGAAGAGCTTAATTGGAAGAAAAATCAGTCTCAGTATGGAGGTTAGGCTGCTTGTGGTAGGGTTTCCTACAAATTTGAATTTTTTCATGA
This sequence comes from Secale cereale, assembly GCA_902687465.1. Classification (NCBI taxonomy): domain Eukaryota; kingdom Viridiplantae; phylum Streptophyta; class Magnoliopsida; order Poales; family Poaceae; genus Secale; species Secale cereale. The sequence goes on from LR738710.1 coordinate 279,718,449, forward strand.
GCTTTCAAATGCTACTGCTAGTTTTGGACAGTTGGTTTCCTGGGACAGAGTTAAAACTTTTGATGCTGCTATTGTAATCAAAGTAAGTGTTGATGCACTCGAAGATATCTGAGCTAGTATTCTTGTATCTGGAGCCAGCAACTACAAAGGTCAATCTGGGACTAGCCATGTGGTTATCATTCAGGATAACCCTCTAGATGGACTACCACCTGAGGAAGATCCGATACCTAGAGATGGAAATCCCCATCCAAGGCCTCAAGAAGCTTTCCATCACCCAAATCAATAGAATTTTGTTATGGGCCCAATAGCTTTTCACCTTGATGAGCATAATAATGCGGAACAAGTCAATGTACAAGAGGACATGAATGTTGATCAGGCTGAAGATATAGAAGCTTGGGAGCACTAGGCCATGCCTCCTCAGCACAATCTGGTGGATGAGGATTGCATGTAGGGGAATTTCTTGAATTAAATTATCTTACGGGCCCCCTATTGGATAACGTAGTAATAATTCAAAAAAATCCTACGTGTCACCAAGATCAATCTAGGAGATGCTAGCAATGAGAGAGAGGGAGTGCATCTTCATACCCATGAAGATTGCTAAGCGGAAGCGTTACAAGAACGCGGTTGATGGAGTTGTACTCGCGGCGATTCAATTCGCCGAAGATCCGATCCAAGCACCGAACGAACGGCGCCTCCGCGTTCAACACACATACAGCCTAGGACGTCTCCCTCGCCTTGATCCAGCAAGGGGGGGGAAGTTGAGGGAGAGCTCCGGCAGCACGACGACGTGGTGGTGTAGCTTGCAGTTCTTCGGCAGGGCTTCGCTAAGCACTACGGAGGAGGAGGAGGAGAAATTGGAGGGGGAGGGCTGCGCCAGGGGAAGGGTGTGGCTGCCCTCCCACCCCGTTATTATATATATATATATATATAGGGGAAGGGGAGAGGGTGCCGGCCCCTCTAGATGGATCTAGAGGGGGGCAGGAGGGGGGACTTGCCCCTTCAAGCAGGTGGGAGGTGCCCCCACCCCCTAGGGTTTCCAACCCTAGGCGCCTTGGGCCCTGGGGGGTTGCACCAGCCCACTAAGGGGCTAGTCCCCACCCATATTCAGCCCACTAAGCCCTTTGGGGCAGCTGGCCCCACCCGATGGACCCTGGAACCCTTTCGGTGGTCCTGGTACAATACCGATGAACCCCGAAACTCTTCCGACGACTGAAACTGGACTTCCCATATATATATATATTTACCTCTGGACTATTTCGGAACTCCTCGTAATGACCAGGATCTCATCCGGGACTCCAAACAATCTCCGATAACCACATACAATTTCCCATTACAACTCTAGAGTCACCGAACCTTAAGTGTGTAGACCCTATGGGTTCGGGAACCATGCAGACATGACCGAGACACCTCTCCGGCCAATAACCAATAGCGGGATCTGGATACCCATATTGGCTCCCACATGTTCCACGATGATCTCATCAGATGAACGACGATGTCGGGGATTCAATCAATCATGTATACAATTCCCTTTGTCCATCGCTATGTTACTTGCGAGAGATTCGATCGTCAGTATCCCTATACCTTGTTCAATATCGTTCCCAGCAACTCTCTTTACTCGTTCCGTAACACACGATCCCATGACCAAGTCCTTAGTCACATTGAGCTCATTATGATGATGCATTACCGAGTGGGCCCAGAGATACCTCTCCGTAATACGGAGTGACAAATCCTAGTCTCGATTCGTGCCAACCCCATAGACACTTTCGAAGATACCTATAGTGCACCTTTATAGTCACCCAGTTATGTTGTGATGTTTGATAGACCCAAAGCATTCCTACGGTATTCGGGAGTTGCACAATCTCATGGTCTAAGGAAATGATACTTGACATTATAAAATCTCTAGCAAACGAACTACTCGATCTTGTGCTTTGCTTAGGATTGGGTCTTGTCCATCACATCATTCTCCTAATGATGTGATCCTGTTATCAATGACATCCAATGTCCATGATCAGGAAACCATAGCCATATATTGTTCAACGAGCTAGTCAACTAGAGGCTCACTAGGGACATGTTGTGGTCTATGTATTCACACATGTATTACGGTTTCCGGATAATACAATTGTAGCATGAACAATAGAAAATTATCAAGAACAAGGAAATATAATAAAAACCATTTTATTATCGCCTCTAGGGCATATTCCAACAGTCTCCCACTTGCACTAGAGTCACTAATCTAATTACATTGTGATGAATCGAACACCCATAGAGTTCTAGTGATGATCATGTTTCGCTCGTGGAAGAGGTTTAGTCAACGGATGTGCGACATTCAAATATGTATGTACATTACAAATATCTATGTCTCCATCTTGAATATAACTACGAATGGAGTTGAAGCGGCGCTTGATGTGCTTGGTCTTCTTGTGAAACTTGGGCTTCTTGGCAATGGCAATAGCTCCAGTGTTGTCACAAAAGAGAGTCATTGGGCCCGACGCATTGGGAATTACTCCGAGGTCGGTGATGATCTCCTTCATCCACACTCCTTCCTGCCCTGCTTCCGAAGCAACTATGTACTTTACTTCACATGTAGATGCCACCATGATGCTTTGCTTGCAACTGCACCAGCTGACTGCCCCACCATTCAAAATATACATGTATCTGGTTTGTGACTTGGAGTCATCCGAATCTGTGTCGAAGCTAGCATCAATGTAACCCTTTACGACAAGCTCTTCGTCACCTCCATAAATGAGAAACATATCCTTACTCCTTTTCAGGTACTTCAGGATATTCTTGACCGATGTCCAGTGTTCCATTCTGGGATCACTTTGGTACCTCCCTACCAAACTTATGGCAAGGTTCACATTAGGTATGGTACACAGCATGGCATACATAATAGAGCCTATGGCTGAGGCATAGGGCATGAAACTTATATTTTCTCTATCTTTTGTCGAGGTCGGGCATTGACCTGCGCTCAATCTCACACCTTGCAATACAGGCAAGAACCCCATCTTGGACTGATCCATATTGAACTTCTTCAATATATTGTCAAGGTATGTGCTTTGCGAAAGAACAATGAGGTGTCTTGATCTATCTCTATAGATCTTGATTCCTAATATGTAAGCAGCTTCTCCAAGGTCCTTCATTGAAAAACACTTATTCAAGTAGGCCTTTATGCTTTCCAAAAGTTATATATCATGTCCCATCAACAATATGTCATCCACATATAATATGAGAAATGCTATAGAGCTCCGACTTACTTTCTTGTAAATACATGCTTCTCTATAAGTCTGTATAAACCGAAACACTATGATAACTTCATCAAAGCGAATGTTCCAACTCCCAGAAGCTTGCACCAGCCCACAGATGGAGCACTGGAGCTTGCATACATTGTCAGCATTCTTAGGATCGACAAAACCTTCCGGTTGCATCATATAAAATTCTTTGTTCAGGAAACCGTTAAGCAATGTTGTTTTGACGTCCATTTGCCATATCTCATAATCATTAAATGCGGCAATTGCTAACATGATTCGGACGGACTTCAGCATCGCTAAGGGTGAGAAAGTCTCATTATAGTCAAATACTTGAACTTGTTGATAACCCTTAGCGACAAGCCGAGCCTTATAGATGGTAACATTACCATCCCCGTCAGTCTTCTTATTCAAGATCCACTTATTCTCTATGGCTTGCCGATCATTGAGCAAGTCCATCAAAATCCATACTTTGTTGTCATACATGGATCCTATCTCGGATTTCATGGCTTCAAGCCATTTGTTGGAATCTGGGCCCACCATTGCTTCTTTATAGTTCGAAGGTTCACCGTTGGCTAACAACATGATTTCCAGGACAGGGTTGCCGTACCACTCTGGTGCGGAACTTGTCCTCGTGGACCTATGAAGTTTAGTAGCAACTTGATCTGAAGTTCATGATCATCATCATTAACCTCCTCTCTAGTCAATGTAGGCACCACAGAAACATCTTCCTGCGTTGCGCTACTCTCCAGTTCAAGAGGGGGTAAAATTTCGTCATCAAGTTCTACTTTCCTCCCACTTACTTCTTTCGAGAGAAACTATTTCTCCAGAAAGGATCCATTCTTGGCAACAAAGATCTTGCCTTCGGACCTGAGGTAGAAGGTATACCCAATAGTTTCCTTAGGGTATCCTATGAAGACACACTTTTCCGATTTGGGTTCGAGCTTTTCAGGTTGAAGTTTCTTGACATAAGCATCGCATCCCCAAACTTTCAGAAATGACAGCTTAGGTTTCAGAAATGTCGGCGGCGTCCACGGCGGTGCGGGGAAACTCGCAACCGCTGCAGATGTGGCGGGCTCCGCCTCATCGCTGGAGAATGTGACATCATCGAGCGGCGCAGTCCATCCTGATACCCCCGATGCACCGCCTACCGTGGAGCAGCGGGTATTTGCACTTGCTTAGCTTGGAGGGTTAGTTGCTCCCAAGTTGCATTGGTTAGATTGTGATTCATATGGTTGTTCAAATGGTTAGAGTAGTTGGTTTGACGAATGGACTAGGGTTTTTTGTATGGGTTGGGGGGTGGGGGTTTTTGGACTAGGGTTTGTTGGATGAATTCGTTGCAAAAATGCTAGATGTTGTGAACTATGATTTTAGGTGCTGCAATGATTGGGGTTTTTAGATTTGTTTTTAGATTTGGATAAATTCGTTGAAAAAATGCTAGATGTTGTGAACAGATGCATGCTTATTAGATTTGTTTTTAGTGCTCATAGATTACGGATTTTAATGCTACTTAGATTCGTTGCCTTAGATTGGGAGTATATTAGCCCTATGATCAATGTGTCATGTGTGCATATCTAAGTTTTCAATTGGCTTCCATATTTACTAGTGATGGATGTAATTGTATGTTCAGGAGGATCATGGTTGGGGGGTAGAAAGAGGAAGTTGGCCCAGTACGACTCGTATGATCCAAAGGAAAGTGATGATGAAGAATATGAGGTAAGCCTACTTGAAATTTAGATTGTTCATTTAGTTCCTTTGACATAGTGTATCCATGAAACTATAGTGTATTAATGTAACTCATTCATGTGTGCAGTATGATTCTGGAGAAGAAGTGTACAAGGGCAGCGTCACATCCTTCACAACCAAGGAGGTGTGAAGATCAAGGCCAAGGGAGTTGCTTCCTTCCATAACCGCGAGACCAAGAAGTGGCTCAACCCCTACTGCACCACCAAGCCAAAGCCAAGGGATGGCCGCTTCGGTCACCTTCTGTCTCGTGCGGAGGATGTAGCGATTCGCGGGGAGGACTACATGATTAGGGGGGCAGCATGCCGCCCTCATGAAGGCCCTGACTCTGGCGTGATGTGATCGATGATGTGATGATGTGAACTGAATCTTTAAGTTTATCTGTTGGGTTACTTTTGGTTTGTTGAACTAAATCTCGTTGGTTATGGTTTGTTGAACTGAATTTAGTTTTCATGAATTTGGTTATGGTTGGCTATGTTGATGTTAGTAATCTTGTTGCTATCTATATTTGTCTGTCCTTAAATATTCCTGTGGTATATTTGTCTGTCTTGAATCTATGGTTAGTTATGTTTAGATGTTGTGAACTATGATTTTAGGTGCTGCAATGTTCACACATGTTGTGTAGGAAATCAAATGCATGCTCCAAATGAGATCATGTAAACCTTGCCAACCTGGACAGTATACATTCAAGAAAATGCAAAAACAAGTAAAACCTTTGCAAACTATCTATGTTTGTGTAGGAGATCATGTGTGCAAACTTTTAAATTGATTTAGAGGAGGTCAAATAAATTTGAATTTGAGAAATGTGATCCAAATGAGCTCCCACGCGAGGGTAAACAGCCCATTTGTAATCAAGTTTTTTTGGACCTACTCTAAATGACCCAAATGTTTTTTTACTAACACATATTCACTTTCCATAGTGTAGATTCGAAGTCTCACTATTTTTTGAATTAATCTTCATATTTTTTCTTTTTTTTGAAAGCATATGCTTTAATATAAAAACTATTAAAAACATGTTTGAAATATGAAAATGAAATATACCTTTGTTCACTTTGTCATACTTCTTATCCGCCAAGTATCTAGGGTAGTTCCACTTCCAGTGACCATTTCCTTTGCAGTAGAAGCACTTAGTTTCAGGCTTGAGTTTAGCTTTGGGTTTCTTCACGGGAGTGACAACTTGCTTGTCATTCTTCTTGAAGTTCCCCTTCTATCCCTTTGCCCTTTACTTGAAACAAGTGGTCTTGTTAACCATCAACACTTGATGCTCTTTCTTGATTTCTACCTTCGCCGATTTCAGCATCGCGAAGAGCTTGGGAATTACTTTCGTCACCCCTTGCATATTATAGTTCATCACGAAGTTCTAGTAACTTGGAGATAGTGACTAGAGAACTTTGTCAATTACTATCTTATCTGGAAGATTAACTCCCACTTGATTCAAGCAATTGTAGTGCCCAGACAATCTGAGCACATGCTCACTGGTTGAGATATTCTCCTCCATCTTGTAGGCAAAGTACTGTCAGAGGTCTCATACCTCTTGATACGGGCATGAGTATGAAATGCCAATTTCAACTCTTAGGAACATCTTATATGCTCTGTGGCATTCAAAACATTTTTGAAGTCCCGGTTCTAAGCCATAAAGCATGGTGCACTAAACTATCAAGTAGTCATCATACCGAGCTTTTGTCAAAACATTCATAACGTCTACATCTGCTCCTGCAATAGGTCTGTCACCTAGCGGTGCATCAAGGACATAATTCTTCTGTGCAGCAATGAGGAAAATCCTCAGATCATGGAATAAGTCCGCATCATTGCTACTATCATCTTTCAACTTATATTTCTCTAGGAACATATAAAAATAAACAGGGAGCTACATCGCGAGCTATTGATCTACAACATAGATATGCTAATACTACCAGGACTAAGTTCATGATAAATTAAAGTTCAATTACTAAAGAACTCCCACTTAGATAGACATCCCTCTAGTCATCTAAATGATCATGTGATCCAAATCAACTAAACCATGTCCGATCATCATGTGAGATGGAGAAGTTTTCAATGGTGAACATCTTATGTTGATCATATCTACTATATGATTCACGCTCGACCTTTCAATCTCCAGTGTTCCGAGGCCATGTCTGTACATGCTAGGCTCGTCAAGTTTAACCCGAGTATTCTGCATGTGCAAAACTGTCTTACACCTGTTGTATTTGAACGTAGAGCTTATCACACCCGATCATCATGTGGTGTCTCGGCACGACGAACTTTCGCAACGGTGCATACTCAGGGAGAACACTTGTACCTTGAAATTTTGTCAGGGATCATCTTATAATGCTACCGCCGTACTAAACAAAATAAGAAGCATAATAAGGTAAACATCACATGCAATCAAAATATGTGACATGATATGGCCATCGTCATCTTGTGCTTTTGATCTCCATCTCCAAAAGCATTGTCATGATCTCCATCGGCACCGGCTAGACACCATGATCTTCATCGTAGCGTCGTGGTCGTCTCGCCAACTATTGCTACTACTATTATCGCTAACTCATAGTGATGAAGTAAATCAATTACATGGCCTTCGCAATTCATACAATAAAGAGACAACCATAAGGCTCATGTCGGTTGCCAATAACTTTACAAAACATGATCATCTCATACAATAATGTATAAATCATCACATCTTGACCATATCACATCACAACATGCCCTGCAAAAACAAGTTAGACGTCCTCTACTTTGTTGTTGCAAGTTTTACGTGGCTGCTACGGGCTTAGCAAGAACCGTTCTTACCTACGCATACAAAAACCACAACGATTTTTCGTCAAGTGTGTTGTTTTGACCTTCACAAGGACCAGGCGTAGCCACACTCGATTCAACTAAAGTTGGAGAAACTGACACCCGCCAGCAACCTGTGTGTGAAGCACGTCGGTAGAACCAGTCTCGCGTAAGCGTACGCGTAATGTCGGTCTGCGCCGTTTCATCCAACAATACTGCCGAATCAAAGTATGACATGCTAGTAAGTGATGACCCACAACCGTAAGGGATCTATTGCAGCGTTTTCGATAAGTAAGAGTGTCGAACCCAACGAGGAGCAGAAGGTATTGATAAGTGATTCTGAGCAAGGAATAACTGCAAGCACTGAAAGATAACTTTTTAGGGGTTTTCTTGATATAAGCAACAGGAAAGTAAAAGCGAGCAAAGTAAAAGGCACTGGAGAGTAACAAGTGACCCAATCCTTTCTGAGCAAAGGAGAGGCCTAGCAACTGAACTTATAAAGGCTAAAGTGTTCTTGAGGACACACGGGAGAGGTAGTCATGTGCTTTCGCCATATTCCGTATCGGTACTATGTGATGTGTTGATAAGTGTTGAGTGGGTGGATCTATGCTAGTACACCCTCTAGACTAAGATGAGTGCACTCTTATGATTAAACACCTTGCAAGCATCCGCAAATACAAGATAGTATTTAAGGCAAAAGCCTAACCATAGCAATACGATCGATGATCCATTGTTCCCTTGTGCAAAAGCGTGCGAACTGGGGTTCAGGTTTCTGTCACTCCGGCAACCCACCGTAAGCATTCTTTGTACACAATATATTCCCCTAGGTCCTTAATAAGGCGAAGTGTTGAGTGTTCGACTCACACAACACCACTAGGAAAATAACAACACAACTTAAGTATCAAACAACACATATTACTTCAACATCATATGACTACTAACAACAAGACTTCTCCCATGTCCTCAAGAACTAAAGTAACTACTCACAAGACATAAAAGAGATCATGATCAGTGGAGATAGATGGATGATAAACAATCTGGACACAATGATATTTCTCCAACAAAACTCAATAGCATTCACCACAAAGTAGTAATCAACACCGATAGAGTTGAGAGGATAGACAGTACGGATTACAACACAAGTTGCAATTGTGAGATGAGATTGGATGAAGATGGAGATGGTGCTGATGTTGGGGATGATGTTGATGATGATCTCGATGATGCCTGTGACGATGGTGATGACGATAGTGATGATCTCCCCTTCCGGGAGGTGACCTCCCGGGCAGAATCTGCCCGCCGGAGATGGCTTTTCTTCTCTGTATGTTCTCGCCACGGAGCGGCGGCGGAACTCCGTAAACTCTCCCCATTTTAGGGTTTCTGGATGACGAGGAGTATATAGGCCAGAGGGGGGAGCCTGGAGTGGGCCAGGGGCTCCAGGCGCCCTCCCGGCGCGGCTAGGGTGGGGGCCGCGCCAGGTGGCCGCCTGGGCACCCCGTGGCCCCCCTCTGGTTGCTCTTTTGCGTATCTTCGTGATCCTTCTGGAAAATACCATCCGTCGATTTTCAGGTAATTTGGAGGTATTCTTCTTCAGCAACTCAGCGTCCACTTTTTACCGTTGAATCATGCGTCTGCTGCTTCGGCACCGGAAAGTTGCAAACTGTGTAAAATAGGCCAAAACAACATAAGAACATCATCGTAATGTGAAATATATCAATGAATAAGGATGAATTATGATATAAAATAGTGATGCATTTTGGACGTATCAACACCCCCAAGCTTAGACCTCGCTTGTCCCCAAGCGAATACTGAGCTCGATAAACCTGTCCACAAGTTTAGAGAGTGAAGTGTCGATAAATAGAATACGGACAAGAAGCATCACAGTTTCTTCACCAAACTCAAATATCCTCAACAGCAATCTTCAACTCATAAGGCCCTTATAAAAGAGTGGTAACACTTATAATCGAAAGTAGGGCTAAGGAAACTCATCAAATCATGGCAAACATGTCCTTTGGTCAAAGAACAACTAATAGCTTTTACTTTTGTTCTTTCTCTTTATGTTTTGATGAGATTAATTGAAGCTTTTGAAAGAACATGTTATTAGGCAAGAAGTGAAAGTGTTAACACAAAGGAAGATGTTTGCTTTAGCTGGGCTTGACAAACAACTTACTTATCAAATGATAATGTCAACAAGGATATGATATGACAAATCTTAATGCAACTTTATTTGAATGAATCCTCGTCAACATCAAATGTCTGCTCTCTTTAAGAATAGAAGGAAGTAGGAATAACTGACTCAACCTAAAACTAAGAGATAGGCCCTGCTCTAGGGAAGTAGGGAAAACTCATGTGCTATCCTTAAATCAAACAGAATGAAAACAAGTTTTCAGAGGTGCATGATTTGTCAACGAATGCTAATAGATAACTCAATTACTTCTCAAACTGGACAAGTTTCAAGGAACGGCTCCCGCACGGGGACGATCACATCCCCTTAATCTCCTTTGTTTATCACTGCCAAAAGTTTTCTGATTTCTCATGAACAAAGCGTGAAGGAGAGTTTGTTTGTTGTATTATCTTTTATGGGCCGGGCGCACTCATGCCAGTTCCTCCTCGTATTAGGGGTTTGCAGATTAGACATGCAATCCCGGGGTAAAACTTGTCCAACTTAAAAAGATCATGAATTAACTACTACTTCCTCATGAGCTAAAACAGGGGCACAAAATAGAAGATTTTGAACATTTAAGGATAACACATAAATTCTATACTTTAGGAGGTGATAGTGGAATACCACGAATAGGAAGGTATGGTGGACTCATATGGAAGGTATTGGTTTAAGGGTATGGATGCACAAGCAGAATTCCGCTTAGTACAGAGTTTAGGCTAGCAAAGGCTTTGAGAGAACAGACAATTGATGATGACTAAGATGCAAAGCAATATAAAGCATAAACATTAAAATAAGCATAACACATCAAGTTGTCTTCCTTGTCAGCATAACACTTCAAGCATAATAACATAAAGGTTTTGGCTATGTCGCTACTTTAAGAAAATCATGCTTGTTGTTATGACCCAAGCTATGTTTGCCACGATTAAATAAAGTTTTCAAAGCCATACCTGATATAAGGTCAATACTCCCCATAAGAATCATCATATAAGGTCGATTGCGTGAAGAGAATACCGAGTGCAGCAAAGGAACCAATAGACTTCTCATTAATATTCCATCATAGACGACTCCACACTCACGGATACAATCTCTCCACAAAAGGAGTGATAGACCTCAATGCACACACCTATTTCATATAATAACCTCCCTAGACATGATACGACTCTACTTGACTCTAAAAGACAAAAGATAAAGATAAAGATACCGGGCACTCCCCCAAGCTTGGAACAGGCCAAGGGGATGCCATTACCCAAGGAGATTTCACTCCTCATTCTTGTTGACGTTGATTCTTCAAATCTCTTATGACACGATGAAGGGTTTGGTTTTCCTTCTCCAAGATCTCCACTTGTACCTTTAGTACACGGAAATCTTCGCACAGCTGATTGGTGATGCGATAAGCCTCGGAGATGGTGGAGAGCATACGTTGATCTTCAAGTGAAGTAGAGGGCCCTGAAAGGTTAAGATAAAGATCATAATGAGGTTGGACAGATCCCACCATGATGGGATTGCTTGGGCCTCCTTGTTGTTGGGCAGTGATAGTCTTGACTTCCTCCCTCACGGAGCGCTCCATCTCCCCTTGTCTTGCGGCAATCTCTTCTTCGGTAGCCCAGTCAATGTGCTTCCCTTGATTAAGATCCTTCTGGACTTGACGTAGACGCCATCCCAAGAAGTCCTCTCCGCTCGAGCCACAAGAAGACATCTCTAACAATAACTTTTTACCCTGGCAGAAACAGATCGAAAAGAAAACACACGAAATCGCGAGATGCGTTGCCGGAACAATCCGGGCAAATATATAGCAAAAATTTCTGCACAGAAAGGAAGGTAACAAGCTAAAGTGGGGTCGGAGACGGACTCCTGGGTGCCCAGGCGGCCTCCCGGCGCGGCCAGGAGGTAGGCCGCGCCAGGGGGGCGCCTGGGCCCCCTGGAGCTTGTCTTCGGCTCCATTTAAGCTTAGAATTTTCCTAATTTTGCAAAAACTCATAATATGGAACTTTTATGGCGGTTCGCGATGTTTCCTTACCGTAATACATACCTTTTCTTATTCTGCTTCTGCTGGTGTCTGAAACAGGGCTGCAACATGTTCTTCGTGAGTTGTTGTGTATATCATATTCACATCAACATTGACAGGGTCTCCTGCTATGTAATGCTTAAGTCTTTGCCCATTTACAACTTGAGGTTTGGTGCCTTCAAAATTGTTAATCTTGATTGCACCAGACCGATATACTTCTTCAATATGAAATGGCCCTTCCCACCTGGAAAGTAGTTTGCCTGGAGAAAACCTGAAACGGGATCTAAACAACAAAACTTTATCACCAACATTAAATTCACGTTTCAGAATCCTCCTATCATGCCACTTCTTTACCTTTTCCTTGAACATTTTAGCGCTCTCGTAAGCTTCACTTCTCCACTCATCTAGAGAAGTCAAGTTCATGAGACGCTTCTCACCAGCTAACTTTGGGTCAGCATTAAGCTCTCTAACAGCCCAGAAAGCTTTGTGCTCTAATTCTAATGGCAAATGGCAAGCCTTGCCATAAACCATCTTATAGGGGGACATGCCCATGGGGTTTTTGTAAGCAGTTCTATACGCCCACAAAGCATCTCCTAACTTATTTGACCAGTCCTTTCTATTTTTGTTTACTGTCTTCTGTAAGATCAACTTGATCTCTCTATTGGTGAGCTCAACTTGCCCGCTAGTTTGAGGATGGTACGGTGAAGCAATTCTATGATTGACATCGTACTTGGCTAAAGCTTTTCTAAAAGCTCCATGCGTGAAGTGTGATCCTCCATATATTGCTGCAAAGGATCATTAGGGGGAATAGCAATAGAAGCAATACTTTCAATAATTTTATCATCACTAGGTAAATCGGTACCACGAGGCTGCTTTGAGAACTTAGAAAAGTTAAATTCATATGGCTCACCATTAAATTCAACAGAAACTTTACCTTTCTTGCAATCTATTATAGCTCCACAAGTTCTGAGAAAAGGTCTACCAAAAATAATAGGACAAAAATTGTCCCTCACTGAACCAAGTACTAGAAAGTCGGTAGGGTATTTTACCTTTCCACATAGGACTTCAACGTCTCTCACAATTTCGATAGGAGAGATAGTTGCTCTGTTTGCAAGATGAATGGTAACATCAACTTCTTCAAGTTCACAAGGTGAAATCTCACCGATGATCTCTTGATAAAGTGAATAGGGGATAGCACTAGCACTCGATCCCAAATCGCATAGCCTATAATAATTGTGATCTCCTATTTTAACAGATACTACTGGAGTACCTGAAATTGGGCCTTTATTCTTGGCTGTGACAAGGTTAGTGGAAACAGCACAAAAATTTACATTGGAATCCAAAAAATCATTAGTAACAAGGTCTTTAACCAATGCAACTTGAGGATCGACCTTGATCTGGTCCTCAGGCTCATCAATTCTTCTCTCACTTTTATTTATTATGCTTGTCACAAGAGAGTGCTCCCTTATCCTTTCGGGAAAAGGAGGCTTTTCATATATAGCTGCAGGCAAAATAGGGTCAGCAACATGAATATCAACAGGTAACTCTTTGAAAGGTTCATGATGCTGATCTCTCTTCTTTTTAAAAGAATCAACGTGGGAGGAAAAATCCTTACAGAAATCAATCATTAGATGGGAATCAAGACCAATCTTAGAGCAAAAGGTATTGAAGTAATCAGTTTTCACATAGCTCTCAATATAATCATGCTCATAATTTATAGCGGGTTCAATACCTTTATCGATTTCCCAATCTTCGGTATTCCTCTGGATTCTTTCAATGAGATCCCACCTTTCTTCAACACTCTTTGTCTGAAATACCCCACTAGAGGAGGCATCCAGCATCTCCTTATCCTGACGAGAAAGCCTGGCATAAAAATTTGTAAGTATAATTTTCTTGGGGAGCTCATGAATAGGACATTTGAGCATTAGGGACTTCAATCTCCCCCAAGCTTGAGCAATGCTTTCTCCGTCACGAGACCTAAAGTTATAGATATAGTTCCTGTCTCGATGAATTTCATGAAGAGGATAAAACTTGGTATAAAAGAGAGACATAAGCTCTTGCCAATCAAGCAAGTGTGAGTTATCGAGAAGCTTATACCAATCTGAAGCTTTATCTATAAGCGATACGGAGAACAATTTCCTCATTACAAACTCCATTGATACACCTGCAAGCTTAAATAATGAATATAGTTGTGACAGATATAGCAAGTGTTCACCGGGATGTCTGTCTCCTGCATAACGATTAGCCAAAACATAATCGATAATACCAGCTGGTATTTTATAGGGAACAATTTCAGTAGGGGGAGGAGCAACCACCACAGATGTGGGGCGTCTTCGCACAAGCAACGATCCAATAGCAAGGTTGTCCATAAGGACAAAGAGCAGCAACAACAAAATAAAAACAGAAATATAAAAACTTCCTTACCAGCTTCACTTACCAATAGCGCTACACTCCCCGGCAACGGCGCCAGAAAACGGTACTTGATGACCCACAACCGTAAGGGATCTATTGCAGCGTTTTCGATAAGTAAGAGTGTCGAACCCAACGAGGAGCAGAAGGTATTGATAAGTGATTCTGAGCAAGGAATAACTGCAAGTACTGAAAGATAACTTTTTAGGGGTTTTCATGATATAAGCAACAGGAAAGTAAAAGCGAGCAAAGTAAAAGGCACTGGAGAGTAACAAGTGGCCCAATCCTTTCTGAGCAAAGGAGAGGCCTAGCAACTGAACTTATAAAGGCTAAAGTGTTCTTGAGGACACACGGGAGAGGTAGTCATGTGCTTTCGCCATATTCCGTATCGGTACTATGTGATGTGTTGATAAGTGTTGAGTGGGTGGATCTATGCTAGTACACCCTCTAGACTAAGATGAGTGCACTCTTATGATTAAACACCTTGCAAGCATCCGCAAATACAAGATAGTATTTAAGGCAAAAGCCTAACCATAGCAATACGATCGATGATCCATTGTTCCCTTGTGCAAAAGCGTGCGAACTGGGGTTCAGGTTTCTGTCACTCCAGCAACCCACCGTAAGCATTCTTTGTACACAATGTATTCCCCTAGGTCCTTAATAAGGCGAAGTGTTGAGTGTTCGACTCACACAACACCACTAGGAAAATAACAACACAACTTAAGTATCAAACAACACATATTATTTCAATATCATATGACTACTAACAACAAGACTTCTCCCATGTCCTCAAGAACTAAAGTAACTACTCACAAGACATAAAAGAGATCATGATCAGTGGAGATAGATGGATGATAAACAATCTGGACACAATGATATTTCTCCAACAAAACTCAATAGCATTCACCACAAAGTAGTAATCAACACCGATAGAGTAGAGAGGATAGATAGTACGGATTACAACACAAGTTGCAATTGTGAGATGAGATTGGATGAAGATGGAGATGGTGCTGATGTTGGGGATGATGTTGATGATGATCTCGATGATGCCCGTGACGATGGTGATGACGATAGCGATGATCTCCCCTTCCGGGAGGTGATCTCCCCGGCGGAACCTGCTCGCCGGAGATGGCTTTTCTTCTTTGTAGGTTTCCGCCACGGAGCGGCGGCGGAACTCCGTAAACTCTCCCCCTTTTAGGGTTTCTGGATGACGAGGAGTATATAGGCCAGAGGGGGGAGCCTGGAGTGGGCCAGGGGCTCCAGGCGCCCTCCCGGCGCGGCCAGGGTGGGGGCCGCGCCAGGTGGCCGCCTGGGCACCCTGTGGCCCCCCTCTGGTTGCTCTTTTGCGTATCTTCGTGATCCTTCTGGAAAATACCCTCCGTAGATTTTTCAGGTAATTTGGAGGTATTCTTCTTTAGCAACTCAGCGTCCACTTTTTACCGTTGAATCCTGCGTCTGCTGCTTTGGCACAGGAAAGTTGCAAACTGTGTAAAATAGGCCAAAACAACATAAGAACATCATCGTAATGTGAAATATATCAATGAATAAGGATGAATTACGATATAAAATAGTGATGCATTTTGGACGTATCAGTAAGCAGTATAACTATTATCGCCCACAACTCATTGTGTTCTACTCGTGCATATCATTCACGCATAGACTTGGCTCATGATGCCACTATTGGGGAACGTAGTATTTTAAAAAAATCCTCCCATCACGCAAGATCTATCTAGGAGAAGCATAGCAACGAGCGGGAAGAGTGTGTCTACGTACCCTCGTGAACCAAAAGTGGAAGCGTCTAGTGACGCGGTTGATGTAGTCGAACGTCTTCGCGATCCAACCGATCCAAGCACCGAACGTACGGCACCTCCGCGTTCAGCTCGATGACGTCCCTCGAGCTCTTGATCTAGTTGAGCATCATGGGAGAGTTTCGTCAGCACGACGGTGTGGTGACGGTGATGATGAAGCTACCGGCGCAGGGCTTCGCCTAAGAAGTGCAACGATATGACTGAGGTGTGTAACTGTGGGGAGGGGCACCGCACACGGCTAAAATCAACTTGTGTGTCCTAGCGGTGCCCTCCCCACATATATATAGGTGGGAGGGGGAGGGAGCAGCAGGAGGCGTTCCCCAAGTAGGAAGAATTCTACTTGGGACCTAATCCTATTTGGCCTCCCCCCTTTCCATGTTTTCCGGAGGAAGAAGGAATGAGGAGGGGGAGAAAAGGAAAGGGGAGGCCGAATTGCCCCCTTCCTTTCTCTCCTCTCCCTTTCCTTTCCCCCACCCTATTCGGCCATATATGGGGCGCACCAGCCCACTAGGAGCTGGTCTGTCCCGCCCTAGGCCCAATAAGGCCCATATCTTGGCCGGGGTTGCCCGGAACCCCTTTCTCATGACCCGATACGTACCCGGTACCCCAGAACACTTCTGGTGTCCAAATACTATCGTACTATATATGACTCTTTATGTCTCGGACATTCCGAGACTCCTCGTCATGTCCGTGATCTCATCTAGGACTCCGAACAACTTTCGGTACATCAAAACATATAAACTCATAATACCGATCGTCATCGAATGTTAAGCGTGCGGACCCTACGGGTTCGAGAACTATGTAGAGATGACCGATACTCATTTCCGGTCAATAACCAATAGCGGAACCTGGATGCTCATATTGGCTCCCACATATTCTACGAACATCTTTATCGGTCAAACCGCATAACAACATACGTTGTTCCCTTTGTCGCCGGTATGTTACTTGCCCGTCATTCGATCGTCGGTATCTCAATAACTAGTTCAATATCATTACCGGCAAGACTCTTTACTCGTTCTGTAATGCATCATACCACAACTAACTCATTAGTCACATTGCTTGCACGACTTATAGTGATGTGCATTACCGAGAGGGCCCAGGGATACCTCTGCGAAACACGGAGTGACAAATCCTAATCTCGATCTATGCCAACCCAACAAACACCATCGGAGACACCTATAGAGCATCTTTATAATCACCCAGTTATGTTGTGATGTTTGATAGCATACAAGGTGTTCCCACGGTATTTGGGAGTTGCATAATCTCATAGTCAGAGGAACATGTATAAGTCATGAAGAAAGCAATAGTAGTAAAACTAAACGATCATAGTGCTAAGCTAACGGATGGGTCTTGTCCATCACATCATTCTCCTAATGATGTGATCCCATTGATCAAATGACAACTCATGTCTATGGTTAGGAAACATAACCATCTTTGATTAACGAGCTAGTCTAGTAGAGGCATACTAGGGACACTTTGTTTCGTCTATGTATTCACACATGTATCAAGTTTCTGGTTAATACAATCCTAGCATGAATAAAAGACATTTATCATGATATATAAGGAAATATAAATAACAACTTTATTATTGTCTCTAGGGCATATTTCCTTCAAATGCATGCTTGACCCACCGCTTGAGCCGTGAGTGACCGGATCGCCTGCGACGGCGAGCAGTGTGAAGGGGAAACGCCGCTGGGGTCGACTCGTACTGAGTCGATGGTTGCCAGAGGAGGACGCTACAGGAACTTGCGTGGAAGTGGGCCGCCCCATGAATAGGGAGCACTTCGACGTCCAAAGGGGATTCTTGGAGCCACACCGAGTCATCGGCGACGAAGCTGTGTGCGCCGAGTCGGATCTCGCGACCCAGAGACAAACCACCGCCGGAAACCATGGTGGTGATGAAAAACGCAACTGCACCGGAAGTCGCCTAGACACCTGCCCCACGGTGGGCGCCAACTATCATGGGAACAGACATGGCATTAGAGTATGGGGTACGGATAGGATAGCAGAGTGTGGCTACGGCGAGGTTGTACACTCGAATTTACGAGTTCAGGCCCCTCTCAGAGGAGGTAATGACCCTACGTCTCGGTGCTGCGGGAGCTTTGTTTATTTGGAGTGTTGAGTTATAGGGGGTGCAAACCCTTGTGCAGGGGTAGACGGGCGGCTTATATAAATTTCGATGACCCCTCATCAATGCCGCTATTACCCAAGGGTTCAATGGAGAGTTTTAAGGGTGCAAGAGTTACAGGTAACATCAGCATTAAGTATCCTTCATGGTGGCGAACTGATTGCCCGACCGTTGCAATCTTAGAATGACCCTTGGTCTCCTGTCGCCGAGTGTCTCCGGGTACTCCGAGTGCATAGAGACGGTCGAGTGACGGCGAAGCTTCCAAGTGAATCTTGTGCCCGAGTGGTTTGTAGATCACAGGTCATCCAGTCGGTGACTTCTTTCCAGATTGGTAAGTCTTGTATTTTTGCATGTGGTACCATAGGGTAGGGTATGTAGGCCAGGGCTAGGATTCTACCCCTAGTTCATGTCATCGTCACGTACCGCGCCCGTGCTTTCTGGATCTATATTTGATCATAAATTTAACAAACGAGACTGATTGCAGTGGGAGCAAAAATTATACTGTTGAATTCATATCAAAATATGAAATCAGTGGTATAATTTTTGCTCCTGCCGTAGTTGATTTCATTGGTTAAATTTATGGTCAAACTTAGATCTTGAAAAGTGCGGGTGCACTACATTGTGAAATAAAGGGAGTAGTTAAAAGTTGATGGTACGTGATTGCTAGTAGGGTTCAACATGGCATACTAAAATCATGGAACATCGATCAAGAAGCTAGCCGATTGTGCCACTCACTAAATTTAATTTTGGTAACACTCCATCGCACACACAAAAATGTTGTCCACTAGGATTATTTCAACAGTCCAACAGAAGTGGCCGGAGAGAACGAGAGTGCTCTCATGAGTTTGTGGGCCCTACAGAATGTCACAGCAAGCCTCCCCTCCCACCCATGGTGGCCAATCTGCTGAAACCAGACCACATAAATGCAGTTTGGACGATGGAACAGATGGATCTTCGTCGCATCTTATACCCTCTTAATTTACACTATGCATAAATAGTACTGTAAGAGCAACTCGGCTACACATTTCGTCCGACGACGTTGTGCGATGGCGGAAATGTCTTACCTCGTTAGAGGCGGTGGGTTGTGTTATATAGCAGGGGTGCACCTCCCTGATACAGCGCATACATAAGTTGTTGGAGAGATTACATGAGATTGAGACTTGGAGAACAAGAGATAGAGTTGGTTACAAAGAGATAGAGATAAAGAGAAAATACTACTACCAACATATCCTATACCGATCCTGGAACCCAACAGAAAGATGCGCTAGGTGGTGTATGCGGTACACATGTATGACATGTTTGACACCCTCCCTTAATCACAACTTCATTAAGTTGAGATTATGCTTAAAAGCTTCAAAACTCCTTGTTGGCAATGGTTTAGTGAAACCATCTGCAATCTGATCTCTAGAGTGTACAAACCAAATGTCAAGTTGTCTTTGAGCAACCCTTTCTCGGACAAAGTGAAAATCTATTTCAATGTGTTTTGTTCTTGCATGAAACACATGATTTGCAGACAGATAAGTAGCACCAAGGTTGTCACACCATAGGCATGGAGCTTGCTTACTTTTCACACCAAGTTCCTTGAGCATGGACTCCACCCAAATGATTTCAGCTGTAGCATTTGCTAGTGCTTTATATTCTGCTTCTGTACTTGACCTGGAGACTGTAGCTTGCTTTCTAGCACACCAGGAGATCAAGTTAGGCCCAAAAAATATTGCAAAGCTACCAGTAGAACGCCTGTCATCCAGGAATCCTGCCCAGTCAGAGTCAGAAAAGGCACTGACAAGAGTAGAAGATGATCTGCTGAAGTTGAGACCAATACTTAAAGTACTTTTGACATATCTTACTATACGATTGGCAGCAGTCAAATGAACAGTAGTGGGTGCATGAAGAAACTGACATACTTTGTTGACAGCAAAAGAAATATCAGGTCTGGTGAGAATAAGGTATTGAAGTGCTCCTACCAAACTTCTGTATTTTGTGTTGTCTTCTTGACTCAGAGGTGTACCTTATGTAAGAGATAACTTTTCTGAGCTAGACAATGGAGTGGGTGTAGGTTTACAACCTTGCCAACCAGCCTTCTTGACTAGGTCAGTGGCATATTTTTCTTGAGAGATATGAAGTCCATCCTTGTGCTTCTTCACCTCAATTCCAAGAAAATAATGCAAGTCTCCAAGGTCCTTTAAAGCAAAATCCACCCCCAAGTCTTTCAACAGTCCTGTGATTGCTTCATCAGATGAACTTGTCACAATAATATCATCAACATATATGAGGACAAATATGTATGTGTTGAACTTGTTGTAAATAAACAATGAGGTGTCAGACTTGGAAGGAATAAAGTGTTGCATTTTGTGACAGAGACGACAATACCAAGCCCTTGGTGCTTGCTTTAGACCATATAGTGCCTTATCAAGTTTGCATACGTAAGAGGGAGTAGTTTTACTTTCAAACCCAGGAGGTTGTTTCATGTACACTTCCTCTTTCAGAACACCATGGAGGAACGCGTTCTGTACATCTAGCTGTCTGAGACTCCAGCCCCTGGAAACAGCAATAGACAAGACAAGACGAATAGTTGCAGCTTTTACAACTGGACTAAATGTGTCCTCATAGTCTATACCATATCGTTGTTTGAAGCCTTTGGCAACGAGTCTAGCCTTGTATCGACCAATAGTTCCATCAGACTTTCTTTTAATCCGAGAGACCCACTTGCAATCAATCAAGTTTTTACCTTGCTGTGGAGGAACTAAATGCCATGTCTTATTTTTCTTTAGTGCCATAAATTCTTCATTCATCGCTTTCTGCCACCATCCATCACCAAGAGCTTCTTCAAGTGTGTTTGGTTCACCTATAGAACAAATCATACCATATTTGGTTATATGCTTGTAATTGACAGGTTGTATTACCCCTTTTTGAAGTCTTGTACGGCGTGGTGATGAGGGGATTTGCGGTGTAGCCACACAGGATCATGCGGGCTGAACAGGAGTCGCGGTTGCTGATCACGAGAGGGATTCGCTGGCCGCTGCAGCCAAATCTGCAAGGCTTGGATCTTCTGTGGCAGGTGGCATCGATGGATCCGCAGCGGCATCCGTAGAAGATCCCGGCAGAGAGGGCGGCTCATCATTGCCGCAATTAGCCTTTGATCACGCACGTCGTGATGGCATATCCACCTCGGATCGCGTGTGTCAGGCGGCTGGGTCCAGCGCCAGTGCTGGGCGCTGCTCCTTCTCCTGGCCCCACTCCTATCGGGTGGACCGGGACGCGGCGCGTGTAGTGCTGTCAACGGTGCTGAATCGTGTGCCGCCCAGGCCAGCCGCGTGTCAGGCGGGGATTGGCGCGGAGGTGGAGACGCGCCTCGGGCGGTGAGAGGCGACCGCGTGGCACGCCCTGGGGCGAGCGGAGCGGAGTGGGGTCCTGGCGCGCCTGCGCCTGCGCCTGTGGATCCCGAGGGAGATCCGATATGCTGCTGCTACTGAACGGATCCCGAGGAGGATCTGCCTCCCGGTTCGCGATACATAAAATGTCGCCCTAATGAGGCGTTTGTTTCACCGTTTTCTTCACCATTTGCGTCATTTTCTCCTGTTTCATCACAAAACTCAAGTGTGCCATTAGTAAGATGATGTGTCAGTAGTTGATCATCATTGTTTAGTCCCCCTTGATCAAGGCCAGAGAGATGAGGAGGTAGGAGGAGAATTTCCTCACGAAGAAGGGCGCCGGCATTTGGATGGAGATTAGCAAAGGGAAACTTGGTTTCATCAAACACGACATCCCTGGAGATATAGACGTTACTAGAGGAGACATCTAGGCATTTAACACCTTTGTGTTGGGCGCTATATCCTAGAAAAACACACTGTTTTGAACGAAACATAAGCTTGCGTTTGTTGTATGGACGAAGATTGGGCCAACATGCACACCCGAAGACACGAAGAGAGTTGTAGTCGGGTTTAGTGTGGAGGAGTTGTTCTAGTGGAGTTTCATTATTGATGACACGACTAGGAAGCATGTTGATGATATGGACAGCGGTGAGAAAAGCCTCATCCCAAAACTTGAGGGGCATGGATGCGCCGGCGAGGAGGGCTAACCCAACCTCAACTATATGTCTGTGCTTGCGTTTAGAAGAGCCATTTTGTTGATGAGCATGCGGGCATGACACATGGTGATATACCAAGGGTTTGGAAGGAGTTTAATTTTTCGTACCCCCCCCCCCCAATCAGATTGCACTGGAATGATCTTGCTATAGAATTTTCGTTCAACTAGAGCTTGGAAGTTTTTGAAAACTTGAAAGACATCTGATCTTTTCTTGAGAAGATAGATCCAAGAAAATTTATTGTAGTCATCTATGAAGCTCACATAACAAGTGTGTCTACCAACAGAACTAGGGGCAGGACCCCAAACATCAGAGAAGATTAATTGCAAAGGTTTTGTAGAAACACTAGTAGATATGGGATACGGCAATTGATGACTTTTAGCTCGTTGACAAGAATCACAAATGGTTTCAAGATCACGGTCACCAACATACGGGAGCTTATTTTTCCTAAGTAATTTTTTAACTAAAGAGAAAGCAGCATGTCCTAATCGATCATGCCACGTGTTGACGAGAGTTTGACAACACCATAGGCTTGTTTATTGAATCTTCTACGCTCCGGAATTAACGGGTAGAGCCCTCGAACACATCTACCTCGATAGAGGATTTTCTTCGTTGCTTGATCCTTGATCAAAAAAATGGATGAAACTCAAGAAAGACATGGTTGTAAACGGCAATTTTTTGAACAGAAAGAAGATTCTTATCGGCACTAGGGACATGCAAAAATTTCTGTAGATGAATTTTACGACGAGGGGTATTAAAAACGAGTGACCAACGTGACTGGTCCTCATACCTTCACCGTTGGCACTGTAGATTTGATCTTTGCCACGGTATTTTTCCTTAATAGTGACCTTCTCGAGCTCGTTAGTGATGTGATTTGTGGTACCACTGTCGACATACCCGTTTGTGTCAACACCGTAGGAGCCGTCCGTAGCTGCAGCAACCTTGTCGTCGCCTTGGGAGGAGTCATCATCTTCCTCATAGCGGTACCAGTGGTCTTTGGTCGTGTGCCCGAGCTTGCCACAGATCTGACAGCGGGACGCATCCGTGCAAGACCTTTTGGAGCCGCCACCACGGCGAGGCTTGGAGTTGGTGGAGCGGCTGTTGTGAGAGTTGGAGGAGCCACCGCCATTGTTGTTGTTGCCTCCTGATCACCCCTTGTTGCGAGGAGATCCACGCGAGCAAGGGCCGCCGCCGCTACCGCGAGAGGCAGCGTTGGCAGAGGACTTGAAGCCACCAGAGGAGCCATGGAACTGGGCCATGCGCTGGTCGAAGTTACTTAGCATGGCATAGAGCTCGTCGAGGGTGACAGGTGTGATGCGAGCGACGAGGACAGAGAAGAGCGGCTGGTAGTCGACGTCCAGCCTATGGAGGATGTACGAGATCAACTCGTCGTCCTGGATGGGTTTTGCCGGCGGCGGCGAGTTCATCAGCGAGGCTGCGTAGGGAGGCGAAGTAGGAGGCGACCAACTGGTTGCCCTTCTGCGCGTTGATGAGCGCAGTTTGGATGTTGTTGACGTGGCTGGGCGATTGTAACGGGGACATGCCCGCCAGTGCCACCCAGAGCATGTGCGTCGTGGTGATCGCGGTGACCGTGACAGCGCGCCGTGGTGATCGCGGTGACTGCGACCGCGCACGCCGTGGTGATCGCGGTGACCGCGACCAATACCTCCTTGGAGAGAGTACTCAACAAATAGCTGAGCACTTGTTGGTCCTCCCTGACCCAGAGTGGGTGGAGAGGGTTGGGCGCAGAAGTCTCCTTGTCGTCCTTGTCTTTGGTGACGTGGAGTTTGTACGGCTCCGGCGCGTCGACATAGCCAAAGACACCGGCGCGTCGACATAGCCGAAGACACCGGCGCCCCGCGGGTGGGGTGTGACCTGTGTGCACCATAGCATGTAGTTCGTGCGGTTGAGCTTCTCGGTGACCTGGCCATTGAGGCTAGGTTGGGAGACGCTGGAGGATGAAGACATGGCTACGCACTAGATGCAATCGGGGAAGCTAGATTGGAAAAGGAAAGCTCTGATTACCATGTGCGATGGCGGAAACGTCTTACCTCGTTAGAGGCGACGGGTTCGTGTTATATAGCAGGGGCGCACCTCCCTGATACAGCGCATACATAAGTTGTTGGAGAGATTATAGGAGAACAAGAGATAGAGTTGGTTACAAAGAGATAGAGATAAAGAGAAAATACTACTACCAACCTATCCTATACCAATCCTGGACTCCAACAGAAAGATGCGCTAGGTGGTGCGCTAAGTGGTGTATGCGGTACACATGTATGACATGTTTGACAGGCGTCTGTTCGAATCATTGCGGACAAAAGTGTTTGCTTAACAAACAAACCCATTTCTAAAACGCGTCCGCTTCTCACTCGCGTGGATCCATTTTCGGTCCAAATTTGCGGCAGAAATGTGTCGGTGCGAACGTGAAGTGTACGCACCACGCGTCGTCTCAATGTCCGTCATGTCCCCACAGGCGACCGCCCAACTACCTCGATCGTCTTTTATTAATAATGACCGCCAACCACGGGCCCACGCGTCAGCGACGGTAGTCGAACTTTTTTAACCTGAGCGTGTAGGGGAGGGGCGTCCTCATCATCTTCCATACGCCCCGTCCCCGTCTAGCCACCCCCTGTGCTCCCCCATCGGCCACAAACCCTAGCCAGCATGGGCTTCTTGTCCGACAAGAGCAAGGGCAAGGCCCCCGCCGCCCCTTCCCGCGTGCTCCCCACACCTTCGCTGGCCACGGCAGCGGATTAGTGTCCCGGTGCACCACGCGAAGTGGCACTGGGAACACTGCATCCCCCTCCCTTATCACGACGTCATGCTGCCACATGACCGTCACTTGGATCCGGGGAGGATCCCAGCGCCGCAGTCGGCGCGAGCGTACGCGGAGGAGGTGCGGCGTCGGCGGCAGCAGCTAACGCCGGAGTAGCGCCACAACCCCGCCTATGCGGCAGACTCTCCCAATTGGGAGGTATGGTTCGCGTTCGAGCACGAGGAGCAGCATCGGCACGGCGTCCGCGACGTGCGGCCTGGCTCCC
>LR738710.1:279750218-279779970 GCA_902687465.1 Secale cereale
CACTCTCCACATTCCCACGCGCGGTTCACCGCTTCCTCCGGCCGCTGGCTGCTTCGTCGCCGACACGCACTGCGCCCCCATGTCGCCTCGCCGCCGGGGAGGTGCGGGCTACCGCGGCGTCCGGGTTCGTCCGTCCGGCACCTACTCCGCCGAGATTTAGTCGGGCGACGTGCGCCTCGTCCTCGAAACCTTCGACACCGCTCAGGAGGGCGCCCGCGCGTACGACGCTGCGGCGTGGCGCCTCCGGCGTTCCCGTTGGGACATGAACTTCATGGACATGCCGACTCTGGAGCGGGCACAGGAGTTGGCGCCTCCCCCGCGGCTTAGAACCGACGAAGATCGTCGGAAGAACCGTAGGCGCGCACACCGTCTCACCCTGGCCGAGATGGACGAGGAAGCCATGGCGACATGGCGCCAAAACTTCCCGCAAGACATCATCGACGAGCACCAGTTCTTGGCCGAGAAGAGGGCGGAGAGGAAGAAGAGTAGGAAGGAGCGAGCGGCTTATCGCGAGGACAAGCGAGCGCGGAAGGCGGTCGCTAAGTTCAACATCGAGCTAGGAGATGCGTCCTCCTGGGACTCCACCGACGAGCGGTTCCTTGACGCCTACGCTGAGACGTCGGAGGAGGACATCACCGAGGCAGAGTCCGAGTCGGAGAATGACTAGTAGTAGTAGATCGTAGGAGAAGACTATGTGAACTACTCCCTCTGTCTCAAAATATAAGAATGTTTTTAACACTACACTAGTGTGAAAAACGTTCTTATAATATGGAACTGAGGGAGTATCTATTATCTATCTATAGTAGGATTAAGATTATGTGAACTATCTATCTATCTATCTATATATATGTGAACTATTTATCTATCTATGTGAACTATCTACGAGAACGTCGAGCCTGGGCCGTTTTGCGCCGGTAATGGGCTAAAAAGCGCCGAAAATGGGCTGAAAGCGCCAAAAATGGGCCGATATCGGCGCCTGGGGGCGACCTGGGGGGCGGCGACTGGGAACGCACTGGCACCCAAGCCGAAACTAGCGCCGGCTCGCCCCCAGACGACGATTTTCGGCGCGTCCTGAGGGGCCAACGGCTGGAGATGCTCTTAGTTGTCGTCACATTTATATCATGGACGCTTGGTTGCGTTTTCCGTTGGAGGATTCATTCATATATATATACTCCCTCCGTCCGAAAATACTTGTCGCAAAAAATATAAAATTAGATGTATCTAGAACTAACATACGTCTAAATACATCCATTTTTCCGACAAGTATTTTTGGACGGAGGGAGTATATACACTAGTAGATAAAGGGGGATCAGACCCGGTTCATTTGGGCCTTTAGCCCCGGTTCTGGAACCGGGGCAACAGGGTCGGTACTAATGCTCTGACCCTTTAGTCCCGGTTCAATCCAGAACCGGGGCAAAAGGGTGTCCACGTGGCCTGTGTACTGAGTCCAGGCAGGAGGGGCTTTAGTCCCGGTTGGTGGTACCAACCGGGACCAAAAGGCTTCCACGCGTCAGCATTTCTGTGGCTGTGGTTTTTGTTTTTTTTTCGAAAGGGGAGGGGGGGTTTTAGGTTTTGGGGGATTAATTTAGGTGTTTCATATATTGTGTTAGCTAGCTAATTAATAGAGAGAAGTGTTCTCTCTTATGTCCGTGCTTGGTCGACGCTACATACTACACATACGTATATAGAGAGGACTAGAGTCACGCTAGCTAGCTAGCTAGCTGCTAGCTACTAAGCAAACGAAGGAAACAGAAGATCGTATAATCAACATATATATATATATATATATGCATACAGAGAGAAGTAATATCGACCACCTCTCCTTCTCCGAGAGATTGGTCGAACAACAAGTTCTCGTATATCTATCCGACACTACCGGGCACATATATACAACAATTATCTCTTACAAAAATAATCTCCTAACACATGGATGCATGGTCCACATAGTATTCTCCGTCTTCAGCGATCACGTGTTCAAGGAAGAATGCCGCCAATTCCTCTTGAATTGCTCGCAGTCGATCTGGTGTTAGGAGTTCATCCCGCATCCGAAACATCTAATTTGAAGTAGGGGGTCAATACATGAAATGATGCTATAAATTTGTGAATATTATTGATTGCTTACGCACTTCAAATTGTTCATCAATGTAGCCCCGCTCACAGGTCGTGTGGCGGATGGACTCGCAAATGTAGTATCCACAATAATCATTCCCGGGTTCCTGCCACAACCACTTTACAAGAAATAGAGGTCAATCAAACTGATAAGCAAGAATGCCAAATTGGTATTGATGAAACTAGAGCTTGAATCAAGATATAGGAGATGCGCGCGCGGAACATGCTACTATATAGTACTTACTTTCGGGTATCTAAATTGTAGCTTCTTCGGCAGTCCCGGAGCTTTTTTTGTGAATTTTTTCCAAGCCCTGCCAGACAAAGGAAACAATTAGTTGATATCAGAAATGAAGTTGCTGATATATATATATGCATGGTGGATAATATTGATCGATTTAACTTACCTGACTAGCATTTGAGTCATGTCCGCATACTCCTCGGGATCTTTACGTTTAGAGTCGAAGACAGTTACTATTCCCTTCTCAAGCTTAATCTCTAAGAGAATATAGTGGAAGCTGCGCACGAATGCATGAGATCATCAATTACATCACTATAAACTTGACTGATATATAAGGGAAACCAAATATGCACAAGACATTAACACTCACTTGAAGTTGTAAGGAAAGAGTATTATATCTTTGTTTTCATTTACCACCAACGATCGTAGCAAGTTGGTCTCGGTATCGCCGGGACGCAATTTAACCTCGGTTGCATCTATGAGGTATGTGTTAATAAACCCAATATCACCTACTTGTCTTTTCTTCAATTCGACGATCTTCAATCTGCATAATATAGTGAGGATAATTATAAATACATGCAATGAAGATCAGCTATATAGAGAGACTTAATGACAGAAGTAGTACTACTTACAGACAGTAGCAGGTGATCGTTGTTTTATCGAGGGCCAATAGATTGAAAAATTGATAGAACTCCTCAAATGGAACAGGCAACAGGTCAATTCCAACGAGGTCATGCTCCGGTTTAACTCTCAAATACAAGTTATTCCTCCCCCCAGACTCTCTGCAGATTTTCATGTACCAATCATGCAATCTTCGCATATTCGTTGATAGAGATCTTTCATTTTTGACGAGAGGCTTTTTGTACTCGTATCTTTCTATCTGCACGTCCATGAAATCATAGTGTACATCGTCGGACGCGTAATCTGCAAGATTGGTATAACCGGGCACCATCCTCGGATCATTAGCGACCATGTCGCTAGACACCTTGAGCGGGGGGCACGATTGGTTCGCTTGTTCGCCGAGCTGGGCAATTTGTTTCCCAGCTCGCCCTTCTACTAACCTCTGATCACTTTTTGTACTTCCGGACCGCTTGGCATCTTGAAATGTCTTTTGAATAATGCGGTCATAGTTGCCCTTCGGCTTACTTTTCGCTGGTTGCTTCAGGGCAGCAAGAGTGCGCTTTGCTTTCACCGCATCTATCTTCTCCTCTGGAGGTGGATGTCTCTGTGCTTTCAACCCTTCAAAAAAGTCCTTCACTTCGCCTTCAGCGATCTTCGTGTTTTCCTCGTCGGACCTCTCGTACGGTAACTTCTCTAGAGGCGTGAGAGAAGGACCGAATCTGCATCGCCTCCCGCCTCTGGCTGTACTGGTAGACGTCGCCGGACCAGACGAAGCGGCTGTCTTTTTTACTTGCTTAGGCGCCGGAGCAGGAGCAGCCGGAGCGGCGGCAGGTCTCTTCCGCCCTTGCTGATTAGGCGAAGGAGGAGCTGGCTGTCTGCTCGGGCGCGCCGGCGGCGAAGGAGGCGGAGTGCCGCCACGCGCCGGCGGCGAAGGAGGCGGTGTGCCGCCACGCGCCACAGAAGGAGCCGGAGTGCCCTGATGGTCACTCGCCGGAGAAGGAGCCGGAGTGCCCTGATGGTCACTCGCCGGAGGAGGAGGCGGTGGAGGAGGCGGAGTGCCCTGACTCGTCGGAGGAGGAGGAGGAGGCGGAGGCGTCCAGTTCAGAATGTTGATTAGGTCCTTCCGCCATAGGCATGGAGTCTTCAGTGAAGAACCCAGCCGAGTCTCCCCTTCACCGGTAGGGTGGTCAAGCTGGAGCTCCTCAAATCCCTCCGTTATTTCGTCGACCATCACCCTAGCATATCCTTCTGGAATCGGCCGGCAGTGAAAAGTGTCGTCTGGTCCAGAAGGATAAACAGAGCCAGCAGCCGCCTTGACCTTCAGATTCATCCACTGTGCCATAAGGTGGCAATTTTGTGCCTCCGTGATAGCATCCACAGGATTCCTGGCAGTAGCCGTCAAGGCAAGCTCTGGCTGAAGCAGCTCGGTGGAAGCCACGCTGCTTCTCCGCTGAGATGGCGGGGTAGCTTATCCTATCAGGGACTCCGTTCCAGAACATCTTTGCATAACTTCGTACCAACATGCCCCGGTTACTTCTGGCAAATGATGAAGTCATGTAATTTTTCAATACTTTGACACTAGCTAGGCAACCTCTCTCGACCCCTCGACCCCCGACTGCTCGGCGATCCACAAACCCTAGACCCCCTCATGTCACATTTTGTCTAGCTATAGTGTCAAAGGATTCAACAAAACCAATATACTTCATCATTAGGCGAAAGTAACAGTAGCATGATGGTACGAAGCTCTCCAAAGTTGTTTTGGAACGAAGTCCCAGATAAGATAATCCGTAACAAAAGACGGATTATCCTATCAGGGACTCCGTTCCAGAACATCTTTGCATAACTTCGTACCAACATGCCCCGGTTACTTCTGGCAAATGATGAAGTCATGGAATTTTTCAATACTTTGACACTAGCTAGGCAACCTCTCTCGACCCCTCGACCCCCGACAGCTCGGCGATCCACAAACCCTAGACCCCCTCATGTCACATTTTGTCTAGCTATAGTTGTCAAAGGATTCAACAAAACCAGTACTTCATCATTAGGCGAAAGTAACAGTAGCATGATGGTACGAAGCTCTCCAAAGTTGTTTTGGAACGAAGTCCCAGATAAGATAATCCGTAACAAAAGACGGATTATCCTATCAGGAACTCCGTTCCAAAACATCTTTGCATAACTTCGTACCAACATGCCCCGGTTACTTCTGGCAAATGATGAAGTCATGGAATTTTTCAATACTTTGACACTAGCTAGGCAACCTCTCTCTCGACCCCCGACTGCTCGGCGATCCACAACCCTAGACCCCCGACTGCTAGGCAACCTCTCGACCCCTCGCCCTTCGGCCTCTCGGTCCCTCGACGACCCTCGACCCCTCGACCTTCGGCCTCTCGGTCCCTCGACGACCCTCGACACCGCCCCCCCCCCTAATGTCGAAGTTATCGGGGAGGGTGTATATCGACATAGACATATCCGATAAAAAAAAGAGGAAGAAGAAGAAAAAAGGAACCGCTAGAGGAGAAGATCGAAGAAAAAAAAAGAAAAAAAAAGGAGAAGAAGAAAGGAATAGAGGAGAAGAATTTTCTCCTCTATTTCCTTTCTTCTTCTCCTCTTTTTTTCTTTTTTTTCTTCTTCTTATTTATTTCTCCTCTTCTTCCTCTCCTCTTCTTCTTTCTTTCCTCTTTCTTATTTTCTTCTTTCCTATCCTTCTTTTTCTAAATTTGTAACTTTTGCATATATAAAACTTTCTATATATATTTAGCATATATAAACAAAAAACTATATAGCCACATACACATATATATACATCACATATACACACATCACATATATACAGCAACTTCCTAAGAAAAAATATATTTATATACACATAAATATATATTTAACATATATATTTAGCAAATTCCTAAGAAAAAAAAGATATACACATACATATAAATACAGCAACTATATACAGCAACTATATATACTGCAATTTCCTAAGAAAATTCCTAAGAAAAAAAATATACACATATATACATATATATACACAGCAACTATATATATATATACAGCAATATATATTAAACATATAAAAAAAAGGGAGCCGGCCCTCACATCGGCAGGGCTGGGCGGCGCGACGGCGGCGGGGCGGGGCGGCGACGAGGCGGCGTCGGGGCGCGGCGGCGCGACGGCGGCGGGGCGGGGCGCGCGGCGGCGCGGGGCGACGGGCCGACCGGGGGGCGCGGCGACGGCGCGGGGCGGGGCGACGGCGCGGGGCGCGGCGACGGCGCGGGGCGGAGCGACGAGGCGGCGTCGGGGGCGACGGCGACGGGGCGACGGGGGCGACGGGGGCGACGGCGACGGCGACGGGGACGGAGCAGATCGAGGGCGGCGTCGGGGCTGGGAAGAAGGAGAAACTGAACGAAATTTTCGCAAGTGTAGCTTATATAGGAGGAATATTAGTCCCGGTTCTTGGCACAAACCGGGACTAATAGCCCCCTTTAGTCCCGGTTGCTGCCACCAACCGGGACTAAAGGTCCCTTTTCAGCAGCCCAAAGGGCGGGAAGGAGGCGCCTTTAGTCCCGGTTGGTGGCAGCAACCGGGACTAATGCCACCCTTTAGTCCCGGTTGGTGGCAGCAACCGGGACTAAAGGCCTTGCCGCGGTGCGGTGGGAAGTTTAGTCCCACCTCGCTAGTTGAGGGAGAGCAGCACCAGTTTATAAGCCCCGCTGCCTCTCTCCTCTCGAACTCCTCTAAACTGCAGGCCTAAGGGCCTAAACTGACACTGCTTTGCCAGTGGACTTGCTGGGCTTTCTACGGGCCTGAATCCTGGCCCATGGTTGGGTTTCTAGTCGTATTCAGGCCGTTTGGGCCCAGCAGGTGGCATATTTTTTCTTTTTTTCTTTGTTGCTTTATTTTTTAGTTTTGTTTCTACTTTCAACAAAATACTTACTGTTGCTATTTTTATTTATTTGTTTTCTTTGTTTCTTTATTTATTTGATTTTGTTTCTACTTACAAAAAAATATTTATTGTTGCTATTTTTTTTCAAGTTTTTTTGTTTTGTTTTCTGCATTATTTATTTTCTTTTGTAAAACCAATTACGAACTTTCTGTTAGTGCAAGTAGTATTCAAATTTGAATAGTTTAAATTTGAAATTATTTGTTTTCTTTGTTGCTTTATTTATTTTATTTTGTTTCTTTTCAGCAGCCCAAAGGGCGGGAAGGAGGGGCCTTTAGTCTCGGTTGGTGGCAGCAACCGGGACTAAAGGGGGGCATTAGTCCCGGTTGGTGGCAGCAACCGGGACCAAAGGCCCTGAGCTGGCGCGGGTGCGGTGGGATGTTTAGTCCCACCTCGCTAGCTGAGGGAGCTCGAGAGTGGTTTATAAGGGCTGCTGCTCCCACCCTCTCGAGCTCCTCTCAAATGCAGGCTTCTGGGCCTAACTCTGCGCGCTGCCCTGTGAGCTTGCTGGGCCTTATATTACAGGTGGATCCTGTGCTATAGGCCTTGCAGGCTCACTGGGCAGCGCCCAAATTTTTTTTTTCCTTTTTTGCTTTATTTATTTCTAAGTTGTTTTTTGCTGCATTTAGAGTTGCTTTATTTATTTTATTTTCTTTGTTTATTTTTAAGTTGTTTTTTGCTGTATTTAGAGTTGCTTTATTTATTTTACTTCCTTTATTTATTTTCTTTGTTGCTTTATTTATTTTATTTTGTTTATACTTAATTACAACAAAATACTTATTGTTGCTATTTATTTCTAAGTTGTTTTTTGCTGTATTTAGAGTTGCTTTATTTATTTTATTTTCTTTGTTTATTTCTAAGTTGTTTTTTGCTGTATTTAGAGTTGCTTTATTTATTTTACTTTCTTTATTTATTTTCTTTGTTGCTTTATTTATTTTATTTTGTTTATTCTTACAACAAAATACTTATTGTTGCTATTTATTTTTCAAGTTTGTTTTGTTTTGTTTTGTTTTGTTAGTGCAAGTAGTATTGAAATTTGAATAGTACAAACGGACAATGGTATCATACTCGTTTGTTACAAAGTTGGCATGGTATCATCATAATAGTTGCGGAAATAACTCTTCACTTTTTCTTCGCTTGTGTCATTTGCTTATTGCGCCGTAACCATGGATAATCTTCATCGTTTATCAGGATGCTTGGGTCAGCCTTGACTTTGAAGGGAGGAATTTCATGAAACTTTTCATAATCTTCAGACATGTCTGTCTTGCCCTCCACTCCCAGGATGTCCCTTTTTCCTGAAAGAACTATGTGGCGCTTTGGCTCATCGTATGATGTATTCGCTTCCTTATCTTTTCTTTTTCTCGGTCTGGTAGACATGTCCTTCACATAGATAACCTGTGCCACATCATTGGCTAGGACGAACGGTTCGTCAGTGTATCCAAGATTTTTCAGATCCACTGTTTGTTGGGGAACGTTGCATGGGAAACAAAAATTTTTCCTACGCTCACCAAGATCAATCTAGGAGATGCATCTACGAGGGGAGAGTTGGATCCACATACCCTTGTAGATCGCTAAGCGGAAGCGTTCAAGAACGCGGTTGATGGAGTCGTACTCGCCGCGATTCAGATCGCCGAAGATCCTAGCACCGAAGCAACGGTGCCTCCGCGTTCTTCACACGTACAGCTCGGGGACGTCTCCTTCTTCTTGATCCAGCAAGGGGGAAGGAGAGGTTGATGGAGACACCGGCAGCACGACGGCGTGGTGGAGATGGTGATGGAGGATTCCAGGGCTTCGCCAAGCACCGCGGGAAAACGAAGATGGATGTGGGAGAGGGAGGGCAGCACCGAGGCACGAACGTGTGTGGCTGCCCTCCCTCTGCCTCTCTTTATATAGGGGGAGTAGAGGGGAGGGGGCGCCCTAGGGTTTCCCCTAGGGGCCGGCGGCCAGGGCAGATGGGGAGGGGCGGCGCCCCCTGGGGCTAGGGTTTCCCCCCCAGGTGCCTTGCCCCCCAAGCCTAAGGGGGTGCGGCAGCCCTAGGGGGGTCCAGCCCCCTTGGCGCACAAGGAGAGGGCCCAGGGGGGGGGGGCGCACAGCCCTATGAGGGCTGTTGTGTCCCCCTTTTGTGGCCCACTAGGCCCGAAACCCTTTCCGGGACCCCGAAAACCCCTTTCGGTCATCCGCCATCTTCCCGATACTCCCCGGAACACTTCCGGACTCCGAACACTCTCATCCTATATATCAATCTTCGTCCCCGGACCATTCCGGAGACCCTCGTCACGTCCGGGATCTCATCCGGGACTCCGAACAACCTTCGGTAACCATGCACTGTTCTCACTAACAACCCTAGCGTCACCGAACCTTAAGTGTGTAGACCCTGCGGGTTCGGAAACTATGCAGACATGACCGAGACACTCCCAGGTCAATAACCAATAGCGGGATCTGGATACCCATATTGGTTCCCACATGTTCCTCGATGATCTCATCGGATGAACCACGATGTCAAGGATTCAGGCAATCCCGTATACAGTTCCCTTTGTCTCGTCGGTATGTTACTTGCCCGAGATTCGATCGTCGGTATCTCCATACCTAGTTTAATCTCGTTACCGGCAAGTCTCTTTACTCGTTCTGTAATACATAATCCCGTGACTAACTACTTAGTCACTTTGAGCTCATTGAGATGACGTATTACCGAGTGGGCCCGGAGATACCTCTCCGTCACACGGAGTGACAAATCCCAGTCTCGATCCATGTCAACTCAACAGACACCTTCGGAGATACTTGTAGAGTACCTTTATAGTCACCCAGTTACGTTGCGACGTTTGGTACACACAAAGCACTCCTACGGTGTCAGTGAGTTACATGATCTCATGGTCATAGGAACTTATACTTGACATGCAGAAAACTATAGCGATAACTGATACGATCAAAAGCTATGTTTAACGTTTGGGTCTCGTCCATCACATCATTCTCCTAATGATGTGATCCCGTTATCAAATGACAACTCATGTCTATGACCTGGAAACCGCGGTCATCTTTGATCAACGAGCTAGTCCTGAAGAGGCTTACTAGGGACACAAAGTTTGTCTATTTATCCACACATGTATATGAGTTTCCAATCAATACAATTATAGCATGGATAATAAACGACTATCATGAACAAGGAAATATAATAATAACTCTTTTATTATTGCCTCTAGGGCATATTTCCAACAGATCACTATGAGTTAGCGATAGTAATACTAGTAGCAATAGTTGGCGAGACGACCACAACGCTACGATGAAGATCATGGTGTCTAGGGTGACGATGGAAATCATGACGATGCTTTGGAGATGGAGATCAAAAGCTCAAGATGATGAAGGCCATATCATATTTTGATTGCATGTGATGTTTATCTTATTATGCTTGTTGTTTTGCTTAGTACGGCGGTAGCATTATAAGAGGATCCCTTACAAAATTTCATGGTACAAGTGTTCTCCCTGAGTATGCACCGTTGCGAAAGTTCATCGTGCCGAGACACCACGTGATGATCGGGTGTGATAAGCTCTACGTTTAAATACAACGGGTGTAAGACAGTTTTGCACATGTAGAATACTTGGGTTAAACTTGACGAGTCTAGCATGTACAGACATGGCCTCGGAACACTTGAGACCGAAAGGTCGAGCGTGAATCATATAGTAGATATGATCAACATAAGATGTTCACCATTGAAAACTACTCCATCTCACGTGATGATCGGACATGGTTTAGTTGAGTTGGATCACGTGATCATTTAGATGACTAGAGGGATGTCTACCTAAGTGGGAGTTCTTTAGTAATATGATTAATTGAACTTTAATTGTCGGAGATATTGACCATGGGTACCCTCGGCGACCATCCTTGGTATTTTAAGACAAACAACAGCCGCCTGGTCCACCGCGGCCGCCTGCCCATCAGGCCGCCTCCTAGGGTGGCCTGCCCCAGGAGCCGGCAGCCAGCAGGCGATAGGGACCCAGCAGACGGCAACACCAACACCACCAGCCAGCAGACGGTCCCATTTTCCTTCCCCAGGACGCGCGCTGGGGGAACCCCTGCGTGGCAGGGGCGTGGCAACAGGAGAACATGTCCTTAGAAGATCTATAGGGGCGTGGCTACAGTGAAAGTGTACCTTATGAATATCTCCTAAGCGGCGGGTCACTATAGCCACGCTGCTTGTGACTGAGCATCAGTCAGAGGAGGACACGATCCCACTATCTGCAGACGGCGGGGCCAGCAGGTGGTTGGCCCCATTGGTCAGCGGGTAGCTCATGAACAAGCCGCCCCTGGCAGGCGGCCAGGGGAGACAGCCGCCTGGTAACAGACGACAATCCTCACCCTAGAAGTCCGAGCCTCATCAAGATGACAGGACAGGGTGAGGCGGCAGCGTACGGCGGGAGGCGGTGGTGCTGTAGCCACTTCCTTCTCGACAAGGCTGTCGTCAGCTGAGGCACATCTATAGTGAAAGACA
This sequence comes from Secale cereale, assembly GCA_902687465.1. Lineage (NCBI taxonomy): Eukaryota > Viridiplantae > Streptophyta > Magnoliopsida > Poales > Poaceae > Secale > Secale cereale. The sequence continues at coordinate 279,761,608 of LR738710.1, forward strand.
ATCGCGTAGGGCCCGCAGGCGGCAGGCCCCAGCAGACAGGCGGTAAAGCCGACGCCAGAAGACACTGACGGCTGGGAGCCACACCGTCAAGATTACCATTGTACCCCTGGGGGGTAGGCCTATATAAACCCCCCAGGGTCCTCCATGAGGGGGGGTTAGAAGATTACGAGGTTAAATCGTAGCAGAGAGAGATAGAAGGTGGGCTAGCCCAGTTCATCTTCTTCCTTTAAACCGCACAGCTCAAGGAGCAACCTTGTAGCTACCTTAGTGAAGGAAATATGCCCTAGAGGCAATAATAAAGATGTTATTTGTATTTCCTTATATCATGATAAATGTATTTTATTCATCCTAGAATTGTATTAACCGGAAACTTAGTACATGTGTGGATACATAGACAAAACAATATGTCCCTAGTATGCCTCTACTAGACTAGCTCATTGATCAAAGATGGTTATGTTTCCTAGCCATAGACATGAGTTGTCATTTGATCAACGGGATCACATCATTAGGAGAATGATGTGATGGACAAGACCCATCCGTTAGCATAGCACTATGATCGTTTAGTTTTACTGCTATTGCTTTCTTCATGACTTATACATGTTCCTATGACTATGAGATTATGCAACTCCCGAATACCGTAGGAACACCTTGTGTGCTATCAAACGTCACAACGTAACTGGGTGATCATAAAGATGCTCTACAGGTGTCTCCGAAAGTATTCGTGGTGTTGGCATAGATCAAGATTAGGATTTGTCACTCCGAGTGTCGGAGAGGTATCTCTGGGCCCTCTCGGTAACACACATCACAATAAGCCTTGCAAGCAAAAGACTAATGAGTTAGTCACGAGATGATGTGTTACGGAACGAGTAAAGAGACTTGCCGATAACGAGATTGAACTAGGTATAGAGATACCGACGATCGAATCTCGGGCAAGTAACATACCGTTTTGACAAAAGGAACAACGTATGTTGTTATGCGGTTCTGACCGATAAAAGATCTTCGTAGAATGTGTAGGAGCCAATATGAACATCCAGGTTCCGCTATTGGTTATTGACCGGAGATGAGTCTCGGTCATGTCTACATAGTTCTCGAACCCGAAGGGTCCGCACGCTTAACGTTTGATGACGATCGGTATTATGAGTTTATGAGTATTGATGTACCGAAGGTAGTTCGGAGTCCCGGATGAGATCACGGACATGACGAGGAGTCTCGGAATGTCCGAGACATAAAGATTGATATATTGGACGGCTATATTCGGACACCGGAAGTATACCGGAAAAGTTTCGGATTTATCGGGAATGCCGGAGGGGGTTACCGGAACCCCCTACGAGAGGGGATGGTCCATAGTGGGCCTAAAGGGAAAGAGAGAGGCAGCCCATAGGGCTGGCCGGCGCCCCCACCTAGGGTTCCTAGTTGGACTAGGATTGGGGGGGGGGGGGCGCCACCTCTCCTATTCCTTTCCCCCTTCTTCCTTTTGGTGAATCCTACTAGGAATATGATTGCAATCCTATTCCTAGTAGGACTCCTTCCCTAGCCGCACCAAGAGGAGTTGGCCGGCCTCCCTCCCTTGCTCCTTTATATACGGGGGCAGGGGGGCACCCAAAGACACACAAGTTGAATTGTTTTAGCCGTGTGCGGTGCCCCCCTCCACAGAATCACACCTCGGTCATACCGTCGCGGAGCTTAGGCGAAGCCCTGCGCCGGTGAACACATCATATCCGTCACCACGCCGTCGTGCTGACGAAACTCTCCCGTGAAGCTCAACTGGATCAAGAGCTCGTGGGACGTCATCAAGCTGAACGTGTGCTGAACGCGGAGGTGCCGTACGTTCGGTGCTTGATCGGTTGGATCGCGAAGAAGTTCGACAACATCAACCGCGTCACTTGACGCTTCCGCTCCCGGTCTACGAGGGTATGTAGACACACTCTTCCCTCTCATTGCTATGCATCTGGTAGATAGATCTTGCGTGATCGTAGGAAAATTTTAAAATACTACGTTCCCCAACAGTGGCATCATGAGCCAGGTCTATGCGTAGATGATATGCACGAGTAGAACACAATGAGTTGTGGACGATACTAGTCATACTGCTTACCAGCATGTCATACTTTGCTTCGGCGGTATTGTGAGATGAAGCGGCCCGGACCGACATTACGCGTACGCTTACGCGAGACTGGTTTCACCGTTACGAGCACTCGTTGCTTAAAGGTGACTGGCGGGTGTCTGTCTCTCTCACTTTAGCTGAATCAAGTGTGGCTACGCCCGGTCCTTGTGAAGGTTAAAACAGCACATACTTGACGAAACATCGTTGTGGTTTTGTATGCGTAGGTAAGAACGGTTCTTGCTAAGCCCGTAGCAGCCACGTAAAACTTGCAACAACAAAGTAGAGGACGTCTAACTTGTTTTTGCAGGGCATGTTGTGATGTGATATGGTCAAGACATGATGAGTTATACGGCTTTGTATGAGATGATCATGTTTTGTAATGTTATCGGCAACTGGCAGGAGCCATATGGTTGTCGCTTTATTGTATGAAATACAATCGCCATGTAATTGCTTTACTTTATCACTAAGTGGTAGCGATAGTCGTAGAAGCAATAGTTGGCGAGACGACAACGATGCTACGATGGAGATCAAGGTGTCGCGCCGGTGACGAAGGTGATCATGACGGTGCTTTGGAGATGGAGATCAAAAGCACAAGATGATGATGGCCATATCATGTCACATATTTTGATTGCATGTGATGTTTATCTTATTATGCTTCTTATTTTGGTTACACTAGTAGATAAAGGGTCTTTAGCCCCGGTTCATTTGGGCCTTTTAGCCCCGGTTCTGGAACCGGGACAAGAGGGTCGGTACTAATGCTCTGACCCTTTAGTCCCGGTTCAATCCAGAACCGGGGCAAAAGGGTGTCCACGTGGCCTGTGCACCGAGTCCAGGCAGGAGGGGCTTTAGTCCCGGTTGGTGGTACCAACCGGGACCAAAAGGCATCCACGCGTCAGCATTTCTGTGGCTGTGGTTTTTGTTTTTTTTTTGAAAGGGGAGGGGGGTTTTAGGTTTTGGGGGTTAATTTAGGTGTTTCATATATTGTGTTAGCTAGCTAATTAATAGAGAGAAGTGTTCTCTCTTATGTCCGTGCTTGGTCGATGCTACATACTACACATACGTATATAGAGAGGACTAGAGTCACGCTAGCTAGCTATAGCTAGCTGCTAGCTACTAATTAAGCAAACGAAGGAACAGAAGATCTCGTATAATCAACATATATATATATGCATACAGAGAGAAGTAATATCGACCACCTCTCCTTCTCCGAGAGATTGGTCGAACAACAAGTTCTCGTATATCTATCCGACACTACCGGGCACATATATACAATAATTATCTCTTACAAAAATAATCTCCTAACACATGGATGCATGGTCCATATAGTATTCTCCGTCTTCAGCGATCACGTGTTCAAGGAAGAATGCCGCCAATTCCTCTTGAATTGCTCGCAGACGATCTGGTGTTAGGAGTTCATCCCGCATCCGAAACATCTAATTTGAAGTAGGGGGTCAATACATGAAATGATGCTATAAATTTGTGAATATTATTGATTGCTTACGCACTTCAAATTGTTCTTCAGTGTAGCCCCGCTCACAGGTCGTGTGGCGGATGGACTCGCAAATGTAGTATCCACAATAATCATTCCCGGGTTCCTGCCACAACCACTTTACAAGAAATAGAGGTCAAACAAACTGATAAGCAAGAATGCCAAATTGGTATTGATGAAACTAGCGCTTGAATCAAGATATAGGAGATGCGCGCGCGGAACATGCTACTATATAGTACTTACTTTCGGGTATCTAAATTGTAGCTTCTTCGGCAGTCCCGGAGCTTTTTTGGTGAATTTTTTCCAAGCCCTGCCAGACAAAGGAAACAATTAGTTGATATCAGAAATGAAGTTGCTGATATATATGCATGGTGGATAATATTGATCGATTTAACTTACCTGACTAGCATTTGAGTCATGTCCGCATACTCCTCGGGATCTTTACGTTTAGAGTCGAAGACAGTTACTATTCCCTTCTCAAGCTTAATCTCTAAGAGAATATAGTGGAAGCTGTGCACGAATGCATGAGATCATCAATTACATCACTATAAACTTGACTGATATATAAGAGAAACCAAATATGCACAAGACATTAACACTCACTTGAAGTTGTAAGGAAAGAGTATTATATTTTTGTTTTCATTTACCACCAACGATCGTAGCAAGTTGGTCTCGGTATCGCCGGGACGCAATTTAACCTCGGTTGCATCTATGAGGTATGTGTTAATAAACCCAATATCACCTACTTGTCTTTTCTTCAATTCGACGATCTTCAATCTGCATAATATAGTGAGGATAATTATAAATACATGCAATGAAGATCAGCTATATAGAGAGACTTAATGACAGAAGTAGTACTACTTACAGACAGTAGCAGGTGATCGTTGTTTTATCGAGGGCCAGTTGATTGAAAAATTGATAGAACTCCTCAAATGGAACAGGCAACAGTTCAATTCCAACGAGGTCATGCTCCGGTTTAACTCTCAAATACAAGTTATTCCTCCCCCCAGACTCTCTGCAGATTTTCATGTACCAATCATGCAATCTTCGCATATTCGTTGATAGAGATCTTTCATTTTTGACGAGAGGCTTTTTGTACTCGTATCTTTCTATCTGCACGTCCATGAAATCATAGTGTACATCGTCGGACGCGTAATCTGCAAGATTGGTATAACCGGGCACCATCCTCGGATCATTAGCGACCATGTCGCTAGACACCTTGAGCGGGGGGCACGATTGGTTCGCTTGTTCGCCGAGCTGGGCAATTTGTTTCCCAGCTCGCCCTTCTGCTAACCTCTGATCACTTTTTGTACTTCCGGACCGCTTGGCATCTTGAAATGTCTTTTGAATAATGCGGTCATAGTTGCCCTTCGGCTTACTTTTCGCTGGTTGCTTCAGGGCAGCAAGAGTGCGCTTTGCTTTCACCGCATCTATCTTCTCCTCCGGAGGTGGATGTCTCTGTGCTTTCAACCCTTCAAAAAAGTCCTTCACTTCGCCTTCAGCGATCTTCGTGTTTTCCTCGTCGGACCTCTCGTACGGTAACTTCTCTAGAGGCGTGAGAGAAGGACCGAATCTGCATCGCCTCCCGCCTCTGGCCGTACTGGTAGACGTCGCCGGACCAGACGAAGCGGCTGTCTTTTTTACTTGCTTAGGCGCCGGAGCAGGAGCAGCCGGAGCGGCGGCAGGTCTCTTCCGCCCTTGCTGATTAGGCGAAGGAGGAGCTGGCTGTCTGCTCGGGCGCGCCGGCGGCGAAGGAGGCGGAGTGCCGCCACGCGCCGGCGGCGAAGGAGGCGGTGTGCCGCCACGCGCCAGAGAAGGAGCCGGAGTGCCCTGATGGTCACTCGCCGGAGAAGGAGCCGGAGTGCCCTGATGGTCACTCGCCGGAGGAGGAGGCGGTGGAGGAGGCAGAGTGCCCTGACTCGTCGGAGGAGGAGGAGGAGGCGGAGGCGTCCAGTTCAGAATGTTGATTAGGTCCTTCCGCCATAGGCATGGAGTCTTCAGTGAAGAACCCAGCCGAGTCTCCCCTTCACCGGTAGGGTGGTCAAGCTGGAGCTCCTCAAATCCCTCCGTTATTTCGTCGACCATCACCCTAGCATATCCTTCTGGAATCGGCCGGCAGTGAAAAGTGTCGTCTGGTCCAGAAGGATAAACAGAGCCAGCAGCCGCCTTGACCTTCAGATTCATCCACTGTGCCATAAGGTGGCAATTTTGTGCCTGCGTGATAGCATCCACAGGATTCCTGGCAGTAGCCGTCAAGGCAAGCTCTGGCTGAAGCAGCTCGGTGGAAGCCACGCTGCTTCTCCGCTGAGATGGCGGGGTAGCTTCGGGGGAAGCTTCGGCAATTCTTTTCTCCCGATCTGCTTCCCGTTCCTCTATCGCTTGTATTCTAGTGTCAAAGGATTCAACAAACCAATACTTCATCATTAGGCGAAAGTAACAGTAGCATGATGGTACGAAGCTCTCCAAAGTTGTTTTGGAACGGAGTCCCAGATAAGATAATCCGTAACAAAAGACGGATTATCCTATCAGGAACTCCGTTCCAAAACATCTTTGCATAACTTCGTACCAAAATGCCCCGGTTACTTCTGGCAAATGATGAAGTCATGGAATTTTTCAATACTTTGACACTAGCTAGGCAACCTCTCTCGACCCCTCGACCCCCGACTGCTCGGCGATCCACAACCCTAGACCCCCTCATGTCACATTTTGTCGAGTGTCAAAGGATTCAACAAAACCAATACTTCATCATTAGGCGAAAGTAACAGTAGCATGATGGTACGAAGCTCTCCAAAGTTATTTTGGAATGGAGTCCCCGATAGGATAATTCGTAACAAAAGACGGATTATTCTATCAGGAACTCCGTTCCAAAATATCTTTGCATAACTTTGTACCAAAATGCCCCGGTTACTTCTGGCAAATGATGAAGTCATGGAATTCTTCAATACTTTGACCCCCGACTGCTCGGCGATCCACAACCCTAGACCCCCGACTGCTAGGCAACCTCTCGACCCCTCGCCCTTCGGCCTCTCGGTCTCTCGACGACCCTCGACCCCTCGACCTTCGGCCTCTCGGTCCCTCGACGACCCTCGACACCGGCCCCCCCCCTAATGTCGAAGTTATCGGGGAGGGTGTATATCGACATAGACATATCCGATAAAAAAAGAGGAAGAAGAAGAAAAAAGGAACCGCTAGAGGAGAAGATCGAAGAAAAAAAAAGAAAAAAAAAGGAGAAGAAGAAAGGAATAGAGGAGAAGAATTTTCTCCTCTATTCCTTTCTTCTTCTCCTCTTTTTTTCTTTTTTTCTTCTTCTTATTTATTTCTCCTCTTCTTCCTCTCCTCTTCTTCTTTCTTTCCTCTTTCTTATTTTCTTCTTTCCTATCCTTCTTTTTCTAAATTTGTAACTTTTGCATATATAAAACTTTCTATATATATTTAGCATATATAAACAAAAAACTATATAGCCACATACACATATATATACATCACATATACACACATCACATATATACAGCAACTTCCTAAGAAAAAATATATTTATATACACATAAATATATATTTAACATATATATTTAGCAAATTCCTAAGAAAAAAAAGATATACACATACATATAAATACAGCAACTATATATACAGCAACTATATATACTGCAATTTATATAAACATAAAAAAAATATACACATAAATATACTGCAATTTATACATATATACACAACAACTATATATATATATATATATACAGCAATATTAAACATAAAAAAAAGAGCCCCTCACATCGGCAGGGCTGGGCGGCGCGACGGCGGCGGGGCGGGGCGGCGACGAGGCGGCGTCGGGGCGCGACGGCGGCGGGGCGGGGCGCGCGGCGGCGCGGGGCGACGGGCCAGCCGGGGCGCCGCGACGGCGCTGGGCGGGGCGACGGCGCGGGGCGCGGCGACGAGGCGGCGTCGGGGGCGACGGCGACGGCGACGGGACGACGGGGGCGACGGCGACGGCGACGGGGCGACGGGGGCGACGGCGACGGCGACGGGGAAGGAGCAGATCGAGGGAGGCGTCGGGGCGGGGAAGAAGGAAACTGCCCAAAATTTCGGAAGTCCTGGTTATATAGGAGGAGCATTAGTCCCGGTTGGTGGCTGAAACCGGGACTAATGCACCCCTTTAGTCCCGGTTGGTGGCAGCAACTGGGACTAAAGGCCTTGCCGCGGTGCGGTGGGAAGTTTAGTCCCACCTCGCTAGTTGAGGGAGAGCAGCACCAGTTTATAAGCCCCGCTGCCTCTCTCCTCTCGAACTCCTCTAAACTGCAGGCTTAAGGGCCTAAACTGACACTGCTTTGCCTGTGGTCTTGCTGGGCTTTCTACGGGCGTGAATCCTGGCCCATGGTTGGGTTTCTAGTCGTATTCAGGCCATGTGGGCCCAGCAGGTGGCATATTTTTTCTTTTTTTCTTTGTTGCTTTATTTTTTAGTTTTGTTTCTACATTCAACAAAATACTTACTGTTGCTATTTTTATTTATTTGTTTTCTTTGTTGCTTTATTTATTTGATTTTGTTTCTACTTACAAAAAAATATTTATTGTTGCTATTTTTTTTCAAGTTTTTTTGTTTTGTTTTCTGCATTATTTATTTTCTTTTGTAAAACCAATTACGAACTTTCTGTTAGTGCAAGTAGTATTCAAATTTGAATAGTTTAAATTTGAAATTATTTGTTTTCTTTGTTGCTTTATTTATTTTATTTTGTTTCTTTTCAGCAGCCCAAAGGGCGGGAAGGAGGGGCCTTTAGTCCCGGTTGGTGGCAGCAACCGGGACTAAAGGGGGGCATTAGTCCCGGTTGGTGGCAGCAACCGGGACCAAAGGCCCTGAGCTGGCGCGGGTGCGGTGGGATGTTTAGTCCCACCTCGCTAGCTGAGGGAGCTCGAGAGTGGTTTATAAGGGCTGCTGCTCCCACCCTCTCGAGCTCCTCTCAAATGCAGGCTTCTGGGCCTAATCTGCGCGCTGCCCTGTGAGCTTGCTGGGCCTTATATTACAGGTGGATCCTGTGCTATAGGCCTTGCAGGCTCACTGGGCAGCGCCCAATTTTTTTTTTTCCTTTTTTGCTTTATTTATTTCTAAGTTGTTTTTTGCTGCATTTAGAGTTGCTTTATTTATTTTATTTTCTTTGTTTATTTCTAAGTTGTTTTTTGCTGTATTTAGAGTTGATTTATTTATTTTACTTCCTTTATTTATTTTCTTTGTTGCTTTATTTATTTTATTTTGTTTATACTTAATTACAACAAAATACTTATTGTTGCTATTTATTTCTAAGTTGTTTTTTGCTGTATTTAGAGTTGCTTTATTTATTTTATTTTCTTTGTTTATTTCTAAGTTGTTTTTTGCTGTATTTAGAGTTGCTTTATTTATTTTACTTTCTTTATTTATTTTCTTTGTTGCTTTATTTATTTTATTTTGTTTATACTTACAACAAAATACTTATTGTTGCTATTTATTTTTCAAGTTTGTTTTGTTTTGTTTTGTTTTGTTAGTGCAAGTAGTATTGAAATTTGAATAGTACAAACGGACAATAGTATCATACTCGTTTATTACAAAGTTGGCATGGTATCATCATAATAGTTGCGGAAATAACTCTTCACTTTTTCTTCGCTTGTGTCATTTGCTTATTGCGCCGTAACCATGGATAATCTTCATCGTTTATCAGGATGCTTGGGTCAGCCTTGACTTTGAAGGGAGGAATTTCATGAAACTTTTCATAATCTTCAGACATGTCTGTCTTGCCCTCCACTCCCAGGATGTCCCTTTTTCCTGAAAGAACTATGTGGCGCTTTGGCTCATCGTATGATGTATTCGCTTCCTTATCTTTTCTTTTTCTCGGTCTGGTAAACATGTCCTTCACATAGATAACCTGTGCCACATCATTGGCTAGGACGAACGGTTCGTCATTGTATCCAAGATTTTTCAGATCCACTGTTGTCATTCCGTACTGTGGGTCTACCTGTACCCCGCCTCCTGACAGATTGACCCATTTACACTTAAACAAAGGGACCTTAAAATCATGTCCGTAGTCAAGTTCCCATATGTCCACTATGTAACCATAATATGTGTCCTTTCCCCTATCGGTTGTTGCATCAAAGCGGACACCGCTGTTTTGGTTGGTGCTCTTTTGATCTTGGACAATCGTGTAAAATGTATTTCCATTTATCTCGTATCCTTTGTAAATCAATACAGTCGAAGATGGTCCCCTGGACAACAAGTACAACTCATCACAAACAGTGTTGTCACCTCTGAGACGTGTTTCCAACCAACTGCTGAAAGTCCTGATGTGTTCACGTGTAATCCAGTCGTCGCACTGCTCCGGGTGTTTGGAGCGCAGACTGTTCTTGTGTTCATCGACATACGGGGTCACCAATGTAGAGTTCTGTAGAACTGTGTAGTGTGCTTGAGATCAAGAATAATCGTCCCTGCATATTATTGAGTCCCTTCCAAGCGTGCCTTTTCCAGTCAGTCTGCCCTCGTACCGCGATTTAGGGAGACCTATCTTATTAAGGCCAGGAATGAAGTCAACACAAAACCCGATGACATCCTCTGTTTGATGGCCCATGGAGATGCTTCCTTCTGGTCTGGCGCGGTTACGGACATATTTCTTTAGGACTCCCATGAACCTCTCAAAGGGGAACATATTGTGTAGAAATACGGGCCCCAGAATGACAATCTCGTCGACTAGATGAACTAGGACGTGTGTCATGATATTGAAGAAGGATGGTGGGAACACAAGCTCGAAACTGACAAGACATTGCGCCACATCACTCCTTAGCCTTGGTACGATTTCTGGATCGATCACCTTCTGAGAGATTGCATTGAGGAATGCACATAGTTTCACAATGGCTAATCGGACGTTTTCCGGTAGAAGCCCCCTTAATGCAACCGGAAGCAGTTGCGTCATAATCACATGGCAGTCATGAGACTTTAGGTTCTGGAACTTTTTCTCTGCCATATTTATTATTCCCTTTATATTCGACGAGAAGCCAGTCGGGACCTTCATACTGAGAAGGCATTCAAAGAAGATTTCTTTCTCTTCTTTCGTAAGAGCATAGCTGGCAGGACCTTCATACTGCTTCGGAGGGATGCCGTCTTTTTCGTGCAAACGTTGCAGGTCCTCCCGTGCCTCAGCTGTATCTTTTGTCTTTCCATACACGCCCAAGAAGCCTAGCAGGTTCACGCAAAGGTTCTTCGTCACGTGCATCACGTCGATTGAAGAGCGGACCTCTAGGTCTTTCCAGTAGGGTAGGTCCCAAAATATAGATTTCTTCTTCCACATGGGTGCGTGTCCCTCATCGTCATTCGGAACAGCTAGTGCGCCGGGGCCCTTTCCGAAGATTACGTGTAAATCATTGACCATAGCAAGTACGTGATCACCGGTACGCATGGCGGGCTTCTTCCGGTGATCTGCCTCGCCTTTGAAATGCTTGCCTTTCTTTCGACATTGATGGTTGGTCGGAAGAAATCGACGATGGCCCAGGTACACATTCTTCCTGCACTTGTCCAGGTATATACTTTCAGTGTCATCTAAACAGTTTTTTCTTCTTCAACTAAATTTAACCTCTCGACAATAGGTTCCATCTTGATCTTGTGATCATCGATAACTTCCGCAACATGCAACTCCAATTCCATCTTCTCCTCCTCCATTTTTTCCAATTTTTTCTTTAACGAAATGTTTTCCTCTTCAACTAAATTTAACCTCTCCACAAGAGGGTCGGTTGGAATTTCCAGTTCAACTACCTCCTAGACATAATAAAACATCTATGCATGTCAGGTTGGTCGGCATAACTATCATAAGCACTAAAACAAATAGTTATAAATTAAAGATAATATACCACATCCGAATCGTAGACCGGACGAGGGCCCACGTGGGCGGATATCAAAACCATCGCACTATATAATAACAAGCAATAATAAACGTAAGAAAATTAGACAAATATCTATCTAAAGCAATAATAAAAGTAAGAAAAGCATGGACATAACAAGAGGCTCACCACGGTGGTGCCGGTGACGAGATCGGCGAGGGCGATCGACGGCGGCGAAGACGGGGACGGGACGTGACGGACCGCTAAACCTAGACAAATCTCGGAGAAAATAGAGCTTCGAGAGGAGAAAAGCTTAACTAGTGTGGCTCGGGCATTCCACCGAACATGTTGTGTGCATAGGAGGTGAGCTAGAGCACCACTAACCCCTGTCCCCCTCGGCCAGAAAAAAAACAGAGCAGTGAGCTCTGCTCTTGAGTGAGGGGGTTTATATAGGCAACTCACTGGTCCCGGTTGGTGCTACAAACCGGGGCTAAAGGGGAGCCTTTGGTCCCGGTTCATAAAACAAACCGGGACTAATAGTGGTGGGCCAGGAGCAAGAGCCATTGGTCCCGGTTTTTAGCTCCAACCGGGACCAATAGGTCCAGACGAACCGGGACCAATGGCCCACGTGGCCCGGCCGGCCCCCTGGGCTAACGAACCGGGTCCAGTACCCCCATTGGTCCCGGTTCTAGATTGAACCGGGGCTAATGGGCTGGACCAATGCCCTGTTTTCTACTAGTGATATATAAGGCAGGCACCACCGTATACGGCCGGATCATCGATACATAACATATGAAAATGGCCATTGACAAGAAATCTCACTTTACTACTTTTAGCTAGTGTTAAACTTTATTCCGTTGAGAATGAGAATAATCCAGGAAATGCATGTAAGTTGCCAGGCCATGTACATGCATGTACGTAAGTTGCAATCCGAATATATTCCATAGATGAAAAGACAGGATGATTTGCAAGAAGCTAGTTGTACCTAGCAGTACGTACGTAGGAGGAGTGATCGCTACTCCTTTAACTTAGTTAGTTTTGGTTGAGATTGAAGACGGAGGGAAGTCAGATGGATGGAACGATTACTCATCCATGAAAAGAGGGATGCGTTTTGCTTTGTTAACGATGTACTACGTACAGTAGGCACGCACGGCCCCTATGGCCTATGGGGGTGGGAGAGGGAAACATATTCTTGGCTTGTGGAGTGGGGAGAGGTATGGAAAGAAGAGAAGGCATCCGATTCCCGATCGATCAGAGATCCGATCGAGTGATGCGTTGGTTGGCTGGGGGTGGGGGACTCTCGATCGATAAACGAATGTCGGCTGCGCGCGGTCCGCATCCATGGAGTAGCTACCTAGTAGCAGTCCCATCCCATGATGATGGCGTACGTCCATGGCTGCCTGGATCATCCCCTGCCACACATGCATGCAACGCAACCACCAGTGGAATCCAACGTGGCGGACACACAACTGACACAGTGCTGTGGTTCATCATCTTTTCTTCTTGTTGTTGTTTTCGGCGAATACTGATCCACAAGGCACCAAGTCACAAGCGCAGACTCAGCAAGTTCAGAGATTCAGCCCAACTCACTTTGATTAGCCGCTTTCAGAGGGGAGATTCAGTCTAATTAGGCTCTTACAGTACTAGGAGTTCTTTTTTTTTTTGAAACAAGGCAAACGACTTGCCATTTCATCGATTAAGGGAGAAAGTTTTAGACAGAAACCGCAAAGCGGCGAATAAAAGGACTGCTCTCGCGACATTACTAGGAGTTTTTATGGGCACTATTAGCACAGTGATCATGTGGCTGATTCTTGATTTCTTTCTTGTTGTTTTTTGAGGTACATCAGTGGATTTTAACATGATACCCAAATGAAAAATGTTCTATAGGTCAAACAGTCTGTTTGCAGCTTCACTGTTGCCTTCATGTTCATATTGACGAGGGCTTAGCATCTCATATATTAAGTTAAAGGGGATGAATTTCGCTTAAATAGGGTGATCCTTGTCAAAAATGAATCGACAAAAGAGGGTGTAAATGATGGAAGTAATAAGAGCATCTATAGCCGGACGCCTCAAAGCCGCCTCAAATGTCCGGGCGGGCTGCTCGGTCACTGACTGGTCACGAAATTTTGGCCAAGACGAACGCCTCAAACGGTCTCAAACACCCGAGCTGACCGGCACCCCTCATATCCAGCCCAAATATAAGGCGGATATGAGTGGGGGGGAGGGCTCATCCGCACGTCAGACTGGCGTCGGGGTCCAACGCGGAATCGCACGAAAACCCGTCGGTCTGAAGCTCATCTTCTCCGCCGGACCGATGTCGCTGTATGGCGCCGCTCCAGCGGGCCGCGTAGTGCCTAACCCGGCTATTTTAGTCGACCGCCGGCACCGAAACCCTACCCCTCCATATTTTCCTCCGCTCGTCCGCTGCCGCAACTTTTCACTATACGTCTGCCACCACTAGTAGTCATGCCCCCTCGTTGGATAAGGGGCTAACCATTTCTAACGTCGGAGCGTCGGTTGTAGCTCCTTGAGCAGATCCGGGCAAGACGCGAAGCCCAAATCGTCGCGGGGCTACCTTCGAATGCAGTGGATCCGGAGGAGTAGGAGGATGTGGGGAGGCTGGGGGCGCGGATCTGCAGGTTGAGCAGCAGGCCATCCTTCCTTGCTCGGAGTCGGATATGGAGGCCAGACGGCGTCGCCGACAGGAGATGGAGGTGCAGCCCGCGGAGGAGGAGATGCTCACCTACATGGATGAGGTCGAGCAGGAAGAGGATGAGCCGGAGCCCTCCTATGATTCATCCACCCGGCGCCCGGCACCGACGTCGTGGACATCTTCGACGACGAAGATTAGCTATGATAGTACGTTGTATGTAGTAGGTAGGATTTCTTTGCATGCTTTGTATGGATCTAGAGGTTGGAATATGAAAGACTCGAATGCAGAGTAGCTAAGTTGAGGCGTGACGGGTCACTGTTTATGGACGTTTGAGGGATCGAATTTGTCAAATCCGGTTATAGATGCTCTAACTCTTAAAAGAAGAAAAATCCTCCTCTAACTCTTAGAAGAAGAAAAATCCTGCTCGCCTTATTTCATGATTAGACTCCATTGAAACTTGCCGACGCTCTGAGTCTTGCCTTTGCCTGGTTGTAAGTACAGGAACAGGAGCGAGTGTTTGACCTGAGAGGCAAGAGGCAATTAATATGCGCGACGCCCAGGCCCTTGGATAAGGCAAGGCGTTGATGCTGAATCAAGTCTGAGGAGATGGACAATTCGAAGAGTTGAGTACGGAAGGACGACTGACCTCCGACCGGCTTTTGCAGCCAGCAATCTGTTAACTGTTTCCATCAAGCTAAGAGCGTGTTTGTTTCCGGGAATTTATTGGTCCAGGGACTTAAATAAGTCTCTATAAGTCTCATCTAAACCAAACAGGAGGGACTTATAGGGACTTAAAGTGGGCATTTGAGACTTATCAAATAAGACTCTCAAGGAGGGACTTATAGGGACTTATAGTTGTAATATGGTCTACTAGTCCATGTTAAGTCCTAGGAACCAAACAGGTAGGACTTTGTAGGGACTTATGACTTATAAGTTGGGACTAAAAAAAGTCCTAGGACTTATGAACCAAACAGGGCCTAAGAATCGCTGTCATTGTGGGACTTGGTCGTACGTCAAGTCTCTGTCGACGAAACTGAAGTTGAAAGGATGCATGCAGGTGCGGGTGCATAACAGCCTCGCCGTACTGTGAATGTACGTGCTGTATGTAGCGTTTGGATTCGCGATCGATCACGCAGACGTGTGTTAGGAGGGTGAAAATGAACAAAACTGGTCCTTATATTAAACTTCAACACAAAATGACCTCAATCTGAAAATATTTCATGAAATGATCATTTTTTGCATGACGTCCGCGGCTAAGGCGTCATGCTGGAGAGCATGACGCCCCGGGCTAGGGCGCCATGCGAGCGACATGTAGCATGGTGCCCCGGCCTAGGGCGCCATGCCAAATAGCATGACGCCTTATCCCGGGGCGTCATGCTATCTAGTATGGCGCCCTAGCCCCGGGCATCATGCAAAAGGGGCCATTTCGTGAAATATTTTCAGAATGGGGTCATTTTGTGTTGAAGTTTCAGATAAGGATCAGTTTTGTCCATTTTCACGTTAGAAGGTGGCGGAATTGATGATTGTATGTTGCTTGAGCCTCGTGGGCATATATAGGAGTACAATGATTATTTTGAAGTACAAGGTAAGGTGGAATAAATCATATGCTAACATGTGTTCTCTAGATGGTTCTTCCGGTCCTGCTGGGACGGCCTCCTAGGTGGCGTCAGGGGGTGGGTTTGTGGTTGTGGCCGTCCCTTCCCCTGTTGCGACCCAGGTGGCTGACCCAGAGGTCGTGGAGGAGGACGTGGTGAGTGTGGGGATGGAGGTGCGTCCCTCGTCGTCGCCGCGCTCGCCGGGGGTGGTCTGCTACTCGCGTTCGCCGGGGTCCCCCCCTTCCCTTGCCTTGGGGGCCCCGGACCTGGAGCCGCCTCCGCCCTTGGACCTGGCCGCTGTGACCCCTACCGCGGCCGACTCCAAGCTTCGGGGTGGGTCCTCTCCGCTGGTGGCTGCGCGTCAGAGTGCGAGGGTCAGCCAGTCCCGGGTCCTCTTGGATGGCCGTGTCCCGACGATCTCGGAGAAGGCCGCCTTGCGGGCTGCAGCTCGCGACCTGTCCTCAGGTACCCCATCCATCCCCTCTGTTCCTTCTAGTTCTGGTTCTCGGTTTTCTGTGCTTGGTTTCGCTCCGCTGTCTCATCTGGCAGAGGTGGCCACCGATAGTGGCATTGTGTTTCGTGGCGAGAAGGGGCCCATTCTTGAGCAGATTTCTGCTATTTGCGCCAAGGAGAGGCTCGATGGGGCGTTGGCCGAAGCCCGTGCTTGTGCTGCGCGTGGTGAACCCAGCACCCCGGCGCACACTGACCCTGGTCATAGAGAGACCAGGGCTGGTGATGCGTCCCCTATGGAGACTGGGGCGGAGACGCCCCTTGCAGTTCCCCCCTCGGTGAGGGCTTTGCGAGGGCGCCCCCCCACACGTCTCAACCCCACTGAACACCGGATAGAGGTGTGTGGGTCTAGTTCCAGGTCCGCTTCCCTCGGGCCGGAGGCTTTCGCCGCCCCCCCCCCCCCCTACGCGGGGGCGACGTGGACGCTCAGTGAAGGCATCCCCCGACCCGCGATTGACGGGCGGGCTAGCTCAGCCCCGCTTGCGGGGCCTAGGGATTCCACTGAGGTTATTAAATGAAGCTCCTATGTTGGAACATTAGGGGCTTCGGCGGCAGCTCATCGAATATTTGCGACAGGAAGAGATTGACATTGTGGGACTTCAGGAGACGATTCGTCAGAACTTTAGTATGCATGAGCTCCAGGGGCTCTCCCGCCACCAGTTTTCCTGGCAGTGGCTGCCCGCTACGGGTCAATCTGGAGGCATCTTGCTCGGGGTCAGGGAGGATGCTTTCTCGATCGACGATATGGACCGAGGGGAGTTCTTCCTGAGCATGTCTGTCACTAACCGACGAGTTCACTTCAGTTGGGAGGTGATTTTCGTTTATGGTCCTGCGGACCTGATGGGCCTCTAACCCCTCGTTGGTTACCCCAAGTGGAAGGTGTGAGATGCAGTGTTGTGGAAGTTTTTCCCTTAGCAAAGATGCCAAGGATCGACTCTCCAGAGACTCCTAGGTTCAACAAGTAGGTGTCAACTGCCAACGGCGCCAGATATTAGCAATCAACGTGGACCTGCACACAGATACAAATAACTTTGCTCCCAACGAGTACAGAGAGGTTGTCAATCCCTCCGGCCTTGTAGTTCACAAAGGATTAAACGCAAATGATAGTAGTGATAGATAATGTTTGCAATAGTAAGTAAAAGCGAAAAGTAAATAGCGGATGTGATTAATGATGGTAATATGGACCGGAGTATCATGATGTTCACTAGTGATGTCTCTCTCCCAAAAGACGATAAAACAGCTATGTGAGGTAAACGAATTACAGCTGGGCAATTGACAGGACCACGAACGCAAACCAATGCTGACTACATTGCAAGAAAGGTAGAGGTTCAAAGCATGGGCGGTACGCCAAAGTAAGTAGACCGAAATCCATCAATATCTACTACTAATCATCCACCTTGAGATATCTATCCAGAACATCTCGCTGGTATTAAGTTGCGAGCCCCACCCATAGTGTAAACTCAAAGCAACAGACAACTGCATTAAAAGAACTTTGAGTAAATTAAACAATCCTTGCACCCGCGGGCACAAGCACCGTTGTTTTCCCCCTTGTGGCATCAGCACATCCCCTAGACTCATGTTTCTGTCACTCAAGCTAGTCATCGAGGGGCATGAACCCACAATCGAGCATAACGTTCCCTCTTGGAGTCACTACGTATTACTTGGCCAAAGCAATAAATAACAACGGAGAACATGCAAGAATTACTTATGAACATAAATATAAAAGAGGTAGATCAAATATATTACTCAATCACAATCTGAACATAATCTCATAATCCATCGGATCCCAGCAAACTCATCATAGCAACAGCATAAGGATTACATATGTGCCTCGATCATGTAGGGCAGCTCACGAGGACTAATTAGTGAAGCACAAGAACGGGAGGAGAACATCACATAGCTACTGGTCATGGACTCATGGTCCAAGGGAGACTACTCATAACTCATCCGGGAGGTGTCCATGGTGGTGGAGAGGCTCCCGATGGTGATCCTCCCCTCCGGCAGGGTGCCGGGAAGAGTTCTCCTGGTGCTCCCGATCTTGGAAGCGGCGGCGGCGGCGGAACAGAGATGAGATCGCGAAAAAGAGTTCCCATCCCGAGGGTTTCGAAGGACGCTCTAAATATATGCCAAAGGGGGGCACCAGACGGGGCTCGGGGGGCCCAGGCGCCCCCCCCCCCCCCCCCCCCCC
>LR738710.1:279780050-279800213 GCA_902687465.1 Secale cereale
TGATTTTTTATATAATTTTTCTGGATTTTTCCTGACAGTTCTCGTAATGTGAAAACCTGAAATACAAAAACAGCCGAAAACAGAAACTGGCACTGGGGTGCACTGGATTAGTAGGTTAGTCCAAATATGATCAAAAGTGTATGGAAGTGTATAAATATCATAGCAATATCACCCAAAAGTGACATGGAGCAAGCAGAAATTATAGATACGTTTTGGACGTATCAGGACCATGCTCGCTCTGCCGTATTCCTCGCTGAGCTTAAAAATAAGGTTGAGAGGTGCACCACCCCGGTCGTGGTGCCCGGGGACTTCAACCTCATTAGATGGGCTTCTGATAAAAACTCGCCTAATGTTGATCGGGTCCGCATGCGTCTATTTAACGACTGCATTGCGGACCTTTGATACGTCCCAAACGTATTCATAATTTTTGCTTGTGACATGCTTGTTTTGCATCATTGTCTCATGTTTATATCAAAGTTTTCTATCTTTTTAGGCATTTATTGGACTAACCTATTAATGGTTGCAAAAGTGCACAATGTTCTTGTTTTACACTTTATTGTGTAGGAATTACTTGGAAATTGACAAAAACGCAAAAGGAGTCGTATTGGAGTAGGACTCTGACTTTCCTGAAATCTGTCTGAGAACGTTTTTAGAAGATGGTCACGTTCCGGCCCGAAGACGACGTCAAACGGAAAGCCTAGTTGCGAAAGTTGCGGGGAATTTTGAGGGGATGCTTCTGGATATAAAATTCGTCCAAATCGGAGTCCGAGCGGCCGAGAAAAGCCCGTTTTACTGAAGCCCAAAATCTGATGATGGGAATCCGAGAGTCTATATAAAGAGAGGAAACCTAGGTCACCAAGGGCCACGAATTTTCCTCCTCCCAAGCCTCCGTCTTGGAAGGGAGGACCAGCACCATTGCAGCACCATCCACAAGGAAGAATAGGGGCCAAGGAGCCGCTGCCCCCTAGGGCCGTCGCCGCCCCGAGGGCTGCCGCCGGTCGCCTCCTCCTCTCCGGGCTGCACCTCTCCATCAACACCACCATCAATCTCTAGCTCACCGTGGCCATGTGTGAGTAGTCTTCTCCGGGGTTGAGGGCTTGTACGTGTAGCTATGTGGTTATCTCTCTCTCCCATGATGTGATCTTCGTTGTGATCATAGGCTATGTTAATCTAGGGTGATCCCATGATATTTCCCCTTCCTCTATGTATTGAATTGATGTACTCACTTGTCTTTATCTAGTATAATCCCCGAGACCAAGGTGACAGCGGTCTATTGGACATGGATTAGAAGAATATTTTCATGAGTGATTTCCTCTTTTGTGTGTTGATTGAAGATTGAGAGTCTCTTGGTGCTTGTCTTTGACTATCCTGGAGATATGTTGTGGTGATTGTGGTACTCTCTTTGGATGGCCACGGTGACATTGGGAAATTCATAGATTGAGAACTACGAACTTTGAGGTGTGCTTTTGTAGCCCTACATAATTCTCGTCATCTCTTGACCACAAAGGAATGACCTCCGAGTGCGTCTCCATTGCATGTTTTATGGGAAATATCATGTGATTAGACTATGTCAATGTTGTTGGGAGTTGCCACTAGTGAAAGTATGATCCCTAGGCCTTGTTTTCATCAATTGAACACTGTTTACTTTCAGTTTTGTTACATGTTTGCTTGCTGCCATTTTTATTTCAGATTTACAAATACATCTTTTGCCATCCATATCACTTGCCATTTAACATCTCTTCGCCGAACTAGTGCACCTATACATCTGACAAGTGTATTAGGTGTGTTGGGGACACAAGAGACTTCTTGTATCTTGATTGCAGGGTTGCTTGAAAAGGGTACGTTCAACCTCCACTTCCATGAGTTCGATAAACCTTGGGTTACCCACTTAAGGGAAATTTGTTGCTGTCCTACAAACCTCTGCTCTTGAAGGCGCAACACTGTCTACAGGAATAGAAGCGTGTAGTAGACATCAAGCTATTTCTGGCGCCGTTGCCGGGGAAGTGAGGTAAGTGAAGGTACCTTCTCTAGATCTTGCAATTAAATATTTTTGTTTCTTGTTTTTATTTCACTAGTTTTGCTTAATGGAAAACAACAAAAATATGAGAGAGCTTTATAAGCTCTACCTTGAACTTGGACATGATGTGTTTGAAGAGAAAATTAAAAAACATTTGGAACTTTATTATTTGCATAACAATCATGATGGTGGTGATGTTATTAGTATGTTTTTTTTAATATCAATATTGCTAATGACATGGAAAGCTCTAAGCTTGGGGATGACACGTTTGATTAACATGATATTTTTAGTCCCCCAACTTTTGAAGAGAAAATTTACTTTGATGATACTTTGCTTCCTATATATGATGATTACAATGATGAATGTGAGCTTTTTAGTCCACCTACTATTGAGGATAAAATTTATTATGATTATGATATGCCTCCTAAATATGATGATTACCATGATGGTTATGATTGCTTTACTCTCACTATTCCTAATAAGAAAGATTTTGCTTATATGAAGAGTAATGATACTTTTATGCTTTTGGATCATGGAAATAATGCCTTATGTGATAGTTATATTGTTGAGTTCATCCATGATGCCACTAAAATTGATAATGAGAGAGGGAGACATGGTTCTAAATATCTTAATAATAAGAAGTTTCCTCTCTTTATGGTGAATATTTTGAAGTTATGCTTGTTTTGCCTTCCTATGCTAGTTGCTTTATGCTTCAATAATTTATTTTCTTACAAGATTCCCATGCATAGGAAGCATGTTAGGCTTAAATGTGTTTGGTATTTGCTTGTTGATGCTCTCCTTTGTTCTTCAACTATTATTCCTACGAGAGCATCATTAAAGTCTTAAGCCTATCTTTATGGCTATAAAGAAAGAGCTCTAGGGAGACAACCCTTGTTATCTTTGCTTTCAGTTTGTTCTTTCAGTTTTTAGTGGTCTTGATGTTTGTTACTACAGTAGCATCATCATTGTATCTTTTCTTTTCAGCTTTGTGCCAAGTTTAGCCTCCGATTGCAAGAAAGTTCAAAAGTTGTGATGTGCTGTCCAAAAAACAGATTCTGTTCTTGGACAAAAAAAATTCGAATAAAATCACCAGATCATCTTTTTGATCTGAATTTTTTTGACAGCGTGCTCTATACAATTGGCTTTCGGGCGTCTGTTCTGAGTTTTTTGATTTGAGTTGCAGAAGTGCCCCGAAAAAATTATTTACTACCTGCTGGTCTGTTTTTCACAAATTTTGTCCTGTTTTGCCTTTTTCTTCGTTTTGCAAACCTTGAGCTTGCTTTGTCTTTGCAAAAACCTTTTTGCATTCTTGAGAAACAGTAGCTCTTCAAGATTATCTTTATTTCCAGCAGGGAAAAGTTATTTTATTGTGGGTACTAACCTCGCTAATCAGATTATGATGAGTTATGTATGAAGGGAGTTTTCAAGTGTGCGAGGGAAGATGATAAAAGAAGATTCAGGAGTGTCAAACGCTCAAGCTTGGGGATGCCCCCATGCACCCCCAAGAAATATTCAAGAAGACTCAAGCGTCTAAGCTTGGGGATGCCCCCATGCATCCCCTTCTCCATCAACAATTATCAGTTCGTCTTTCATTCCACTATAATTATCACTTCATGTGTTATGTGCTATGCTTGGAGCGTCTTGCTCTTAGTTTCCTTTTTAGTTTTCTTTAGCTTTGCTTGCTGTTCATAACAAGTTAGAACCCAGCTTTCTTTGTGTGGGAGAGAGACACGCTCCGCTTTTTCATGAAACACTCATGTTCTTCACTTATATCTTTTTGAGTGTTTTAGCTACCTTGTTATATGCTTCTAGCTCTTGTTTTTCTTTCATATCATGTTCAGAGCTATTAGTTCTTTTATAGAAAGTACTCTCCTGCTTCACTTATATCTATTTGGAGAGTTGATTGGTTTGAATTGCTAAATAATATGTTGGATCTGAAAAATGCCAAGTGTGGCCGTGGTGCAAAGAATAAAAAGCTTGCATAGTTTTGAAGATCATTGAGTAACTTGATCCCTATCAATTGTTTTGAGAAATTAAGTAGTGATGCCTAAACATGTAGATCATTTAATAAAGTCTTATTAGTGAAGAAATACCTTTGAAGTTTGCAATTGTTTAGTTTTTCACCATTGGTAGTTTTAAAGTTCTTGTTCTCTTTCTAGAAGTAAGATGGTTGACAAGGAAGACAGTGTAGAAGTCTTATAATTATGCTGAAAGGATGTTATAATTCTCTTGTACCGGTTAACATGTGCTTGCTAAAAACTTGCTAAACCAAAAACTCTGTACTGAGCGGGAATGCTGCTCGTGCATCCAAATTCCATAGCCAAAATTCTGCCATATGTGTCCACCATACCTACCTATGCATGGTATTTAATAGCCATTCCAAGTAAATTGCTCATGTGCTACCTTTAAAACCTTCAAAATTTATCCTTATTTGTGTCTCTGTTTTAGCTCATGAGGAAGGGGTAGATAGTTCATTATTACTTGTGTTGGACAGAACGACCCCTGACGTGCAAGAATAATGTGCATGTCCTTAATTTTGCAAAAAGAGCTGGCAAAAGGGTATGCCCAGCCCACTTTACATGTCATCAATATCAATATCAAAAACCTCCTTCACACATCGTACCTGAGAAATCAGAAAAACTTTGGCTAGTGATAAACAAAGGAGAAAGGGGAGTGTTATCATTCCTCTATGAGAGCCGCTCTTAAGTTCTGTTTGGCATGAGTAGTAGTGCATTGTTTATTACCATTCGTTGACATAAGCATACACCTCTGAAAATTGCTTTTACATCTCTATGTTTTCAAAAATAAAAAGCTCTAGCACATGAGTAATCCCTGCTTCCCTCTGCGAAGGGCCTATCTTTTACTTTTAAATGTTGAGTCAGTTTTCCTATGTTCTAATCTTCTTCCTCCACCATAAGCAAGCATCTAGTATTAACCCTGGGTTCAAGTTGATTATGTTCAAAATTTCTGCTTTGTTATATATAATCCTTGTGCATTGAACTTATCCATGAGATAAAATGTTGAAAAGTGGAAAGCATTGCTGAAACTTTATCTTCCTTTTGTGTTAACTAGAATGCTTTTGATGAGAGAACTCCTTTGGGGCTAACAGTTGTGCTTAACTTTATAGTTTCATGTCTTCAATTGTACTATTCATGAAAAGAATTTACTTAGATGATCACTTGTTCATTGTTTACTTGCTTTCAACTATAGACAATTGTTTTGGTTCACTTTATTTCAGTTCATGTGCTTTACTATATTACTTGATCAAGATTGTGTTAGTAGCATGTCACCTCAAAAATTATCTATGTTATCATTCTACCTACTCGAGGACGAGTAGGAATTAAGCTTGGGGATGTTGATACGTCCCAAACGTATCCATAATTTTTGCTTGTGACATGCTTGTTTTGCATCATTGTCTCATGTTTATATCAAAGTTTTCTATCTTTTTAGGCATTTATTGGACTAACCTACTAATAGTTGCAAAAGTGCACAATGTTCTTGTTTTACACTTTATTGTGTAGGAATTACTTAGAAATTGACAAAAACGCAAAAGGAGTCGTATTGGAGTAGGACTCTGACTTTCCTGAAATCTGTCTGAGAACGTTTTTAGAAGATGGTCACGTTCCGGCCCGAAGACGACGTCAAACGGAAAAAGCCTAGTTGCGAAAGTTGTGGGGAATTTCGAGGGGATGCTTCTGGATATAAAATTTGTCCAAATCGGAGTCCGGGCGGCCGAGAAAAGCCCGTTTTACTGAAGCCCAAAATCTGATGACGGGAATCCGAGAGTCTATATAAAGAGAGGAAACCTAGGTCACCAAGGGCCACGAATTTTCCTCCTCCCAAGCCGCCGTCTTGGAGGGGAGGACCAGCACCATTGCAGCACCATCCACAAGGAAGAATAGGGGCCAAGGAGCCGCTGCCCCCTAGGGCCGTCGCCGCCCCGAGGGCTGCCGCCGGCCGCCTCCTCCTCTCCGGGCTGCACCTCTCCATCAACACCACCATCAATCTCTAGCTCACCATGGCCATGTGTGAGTAGTCTTCTCCGGGGTTGAGGGCTTGTACGTGTAGCTATGTGGTTATCTCTCTCTCCCATGATGTGATCTTCGTTGTGATCATAGGCTATGTTAATCTAGGGTGATCCCATGATATTTCCCCTTCCTCTATGTATTGAATTGATGTACTCACTTGTCTTTATCTAGTATAATCCCCGAGACCAAGGTGACAGCGGTCTATTGGACATGGATTAGAAGAATATTTTCATGAGTGATTTCCTCTTTTGTGTGTTGATTGAAGATTGAGAGTCTCTTGGTGCTTGTCTTTGACTATCCTGGAGATATGTTGTGGTGATTGTGGTACTCTCTTTGGATGGCCGCGGTGACATTGGGAAATCCATAGATTGAGAACTATGAACTTTGAGGTGTGCTTTTGTAGCCCTACATAATTCTCGTCCTATCTTGACCACAAAGGAATGACCTCCGAGTGCGTCTCCATTGCATGTTTTATGGGAAATATCATGTGATTAGACTATGTCAATGTTGTCGGGAGTTGCCACTAGTGAAAGTATGATCCCTAGGCCTTGTTTTCATCAATTGAACACCGTTTACTTTCAGTTTTGTTACATGTTTGCTTGCTGCCATTTTTATTTCAGATTTACAAATACATCTTTTGCCATCCATATCACTTGCCATTTAACATCTCTTCGCCGAACTAGTGCACCTATACATCTGACAAGTGTATTAGGTGTGTTGGGGACACAAGAGACTTCTTGTATCTTGATTGCAGGGTTGCTTGAAAGGGGTACGTTCAACCTCCACTTCCCTGAGTTCGATAAACCTTGGGTTACTCACTTAAGGGAAATTTGCTGCTGTCCTACAAACCTCTGCTCTTGGAGGCCCAACACTGTCTACAGGAATAGAAGCGTGTAGTAGACATCAACCTTGCGCTCTGTGAGATAGCGTGCGTAGGGGCTAGGTTCACGTGGACGAATAAGCAGGCGGACCCCATCCGGAGTGTTTTGGATCGGGTATTTGTGTCGGCTCAGTGGGAAGTGATGTTCCCATTGTGCTCTCTCAAGGAGGTCACTCGGATTGGCTCCGACCATACCCCCCCTGCTTTTCTCGTCGGGCGATGTGTCTCCCCATAGGACCCGCCGTTTCCGCTTTGAGACTTTTTGGCTGGATCAGCCGGGCTTCTTTGAGTTGGTGCGCGACCGCTGGCTAGAGGCGGTCGCGTCCCCGCCCCGTGTGTTTTGTGCGGTGGATGTGTGGCATCACTGTGCTAAATTGTCTCATCAGGCCATGAAGGGCTGGGGGCGAACCTTGGTGCTAAGCTGCGATCCCGTAAGGGGGCCCTGCTGGATCAGATTAAGGTTTTGGATGACCTTGCTGATAGGCAGGGCCTGTCTCCTGACGACTGGCTTAGGAGATACGGCCTCGAGGCCTCGCTCATGGACATCTACAAGAGCGAGGAGCTCTTCTGGCAGCGGCGTGGGGGCTTGAACTGGCTCCTTAAGGGGGATGCGAGCACTGCCTATTTTCAGGCGATTGCTAATGGCCGCAGGCGAAAGTGTGCTATCCCTTTTCTCTGGGATGGGGATGTCCTTCTGGAAAGCCCAGAGGACATCTCCACCCATATTTACTCCTTTTATAAGGAGTTGTTCTCGGCTGAGCCGCGTGGAGGCGTCTCCCTCTGCGCTGACTTCTGGCCGCCTGCAGAGCAGGTCTCCAATGCGGAGAATGCGGAGCTTACTCTCCCTTTCTCTCCTGAGGAGGTGGGACAGGCGATTGCTTCTATGAAAGCCTACTCGGCCCCGGGGCCGGATGGCCTTCCGGTAGTCTTCTTTCAGAAATTCTGGGAGATCTTGCGCCCGATCATTATGCCCATGTTCCACGAGTTTTATATTGGAACCTTGGACATGGCTAGGATTAACTACGGTGTCATATCCCTGATCCCCAAAGTAGTTGGGGCGACGGATATCCGCCAATTCCGACCGATCACGGTGATCAACGTGTTGGAGCGAATCTTTGCAAAGGTTTGTGCCACTCATTTATCACCGGTGGCGGAAAGGATTGCTCACCCCCTTCAGTCCGCCTTCCTGAAGGGCCGGCGGATCCATGATGGAATTCTTGCCCTTCACGAGATCGTTCACGAGGTGGCGTCGAAGGGGCTCAAGGGGGTTTTCCTCAAATTGGACTTCCAGAAGGCGTATGATCGTCTGGATTGGTCCTTTTTAAGGTTGGTGATGGAGCGACGAGGCTTCGACGTGAGGTGGTGTTCCTGGATCATGCAACTGGTTAGATCTGGGAACACTGCGATCAACATTAATGGTGAGGTGGGACCCTTTTTCCAGGCGTCCAAAGGAGTAAAGCAAGGGGACCCTGTTTCTCCCTTGCTTTTCAATCTCGCAGTTGATGCCCTTGCGGGCATCTTAGATAAGGCCAAGTTGGCCGGCCACCTTAAGGGTGTTGTTAGCCACCTCATCCGGGATGGGGGGTTACTCACCTGCAGTATGCGGACGACACCATGATTATGGTGGAAGGCTCAGACTCTGGCATTGTTAATCTTAAGTTCCTTTTGCTCTGCTTTGAGGAAATGTCTGGACTTAAGATTAACTTTGATAAGAGCGAGGTGGTGGTACTTGGCTATTCTGAGGCTGAGCAGCTTCAGATCGCAGATAATCTCAACTGTAGGTTGGCGTCATTCCCTATATCTTACTTGGGGATGCCCCTGGCCGAGTCCAGTATTACAGTGAGTGGGTACGATCCGCTAGTGGGGCGAGTAGCGTCCCGTGCAGAGCCCTGGTGCGGTAGGTTCACCTCTAAGGGTAGCAAAACTATCCTCATTAGCTCTAACCTTGCCAGCCTCCCCGTGTATATGATGGGGATGTACATCTTACCTGAAGGTGTACATAGCTCCTTCAACAAGGAGCTGGCTAGGTTCTTTTGGCAGGCAGGGGACGGTCGGCCCAAGTACCACATGGTCAAGTGGGCTGACATCTGTTTGCCTAAGGACCGAGGTGGGTTGGGCATACCCGCATCCCGCCGGATGAACGTGGCGCTCATGCTACGTTGGGTTTGGCGGATCTTGCGGGGAGATGGGGGCTGTGGTTGCAGCTGGTTGAGGCCAAATACTTGCAGGGCCAGCCCCTCTTGACGTGTTCTCAGTCGGCTGGTTCTCAATTATGGAAATCTATTCAGGCCATCAAGGAAGAGATTAGGTTGGGTGTGCGCTTCTCGGTTGGCAATGGGTCTGGGACCCAATTTTGGTTGGACCCCTGGCTTCAGGGCGAGCTTCTCCGCCTGCGGTTCCCGCGTCTTTTTGCGATTTGTGCGGACCCGGGCATTCTAGTCTCTGAGGCGGCTCTGGAGGACGAATGGAACATTGCGTTCCGCCGCTCCTTCGGACCTGCTGAGGTCAGGGAATGGGCAGACCTGAGGGAAGTAGTCCCTCTTCCATTGTCCCTGGACCTTGATTCGGTGTCGTGGAGCCTTTCGCCTTCGGGCGATTTCTCCGTTAGTTCGGCTTATCAGGCATTATGTAGGCTGCCGGTTCTACCGTGGCTATCCCCATTGTGGAAGGCACCGCTACCTTTGAAGATCAAGATTTTTGTTTGGCAGCTTTTTCGAGACCGTCTCCCTTCAGGGACCGAGGTGTTGAAGCACCATGGTCCGGGCAATGGACTGTGCCCTTTGTGCCATGTCCCGGAAACGGAAACGCACATTCTTTTCTCGTGCATAGCAGCGCAGGCACTTTGGTGCTTTGTTCATGAGGCTCTTGGGCCGGAGTGGGAGGCCACTGACCTCGCAGGGTTTCTGCAGGTTAGGGCCACCCAGGTTGGCCGTAAGCGCCGACTGTTCTGGCTTATCTTCGCGGCTGTGATGTGGACTCTCTGGACTACCCGCAATAAGATGGTGATTGAGCGGGTGTTCCCGCGACGTGTTGCTGACTCGTTCTTCAAATTTCTTGCCTTCCTGCAGCACTGGCATCTGCTCGCTAGGCTGAGGGATCGTGATCGTCTTCAGCTTCTCTTGGACGCCCTGGTGTCTTCTGCGCGCCGGCTCTCTGACCGCTCGTCTGCTACTTAGCTTGCCCCTGGAGGCCTTTGTTTTTCCTTTCTTTTGGGCTTCTTTGTGTTGTGGCCCCAGCGTTTTCTCCTTTCTTGCTGACTGTACCTGAGATGTGGCTGTATGAACTTATGCTTTATCTATAAAGCGGGGTGAAAGCCTATTTCGGATGTGTTCTCTAGATAAACATTATATTCAACATCCCTCGTAGTCACTAGCGACGCAGACAATGAGACTCAAGAAGAATCCGAAGGTAAGCCGACCGACACCCCCTCGGTCGTAACGATCGATGCATCGTGGAAGTCGTGGCCGGAGTGGAAACCAAAAAGGTTGCTCAAGCAAGGCGATATCCCTTTGTACCGTTTGTCGAGGTAGCCGAGAACATGGGTGGTGTAGCCATGATCGAAATAGCCGTGCGAATAACGCCATGATCGATGTTGATTTGGGACAGTCGATGTCAAGACAGTCGCCGTGGAGCCGCGGGCCCAGGAAAGAAGAGTCGGTGTCACTAAATAATGGCCGTATCCTATCCAGGCGAAAACAGCGGCCGCGCATCCACAAGGCCGGCGGAGGAAGGGTAGCAGCTCGTCGGAACGACCGGTGGGCAGGTCTCGAGAAGAGAAGGACAGGTCGACCGAGCTGCGGAGGACGTAGTACGCATCCACGTTGAATTAGTGCAGGGCCACATGTTCGATGGAGCGACGTTTCCCTCGCCAAGCACCACGACGATGATTGCCGGGCCGGTTAGTTGGCGCAGGATGGAGAGAGAGAGAGAGACAGGTTGGCCATGGCCTCTTTGCTTGGCGATCCGTCGGAGGGGAGGTCGGACGGTGCAAGTAAAGCTCCCAGTCAGTGAGTCAGTACTCAGTCCCAGCGCGGGACACCACTTAGACCTCCGGCGAGGCGAGGCGAGACATTTGACCATGCTAGCTACTCTACGTTTGAAGACGCTTTGTCCGCAACAATAACCGGCTAAAAACTGCAACTCTCACGTCTGTAACTGGCCCTACGCCTAGTAGTAGTAGTAGTACTTGTGTAAGTGTAAATTCCCGGCTCAGCCACTGCACTAGACCAGTAAGTCGATCGGTGCAACTGCACGGGACACGCCAGAGCATCCTAGCCCTAGCCCTAGCGGGTAGCGCAGAAACACACAGTGGTGGCACTGACCGGCCGGCCACCGCGCGCGCAGGCGTATTACTAGGACCACGCGTTCATGGGCGATGGATCACAATGTCAACGACAGGCTGGTCCATGGCCATGGGGGCGTGCAAGTAGAGAGACAGATGATACAGGTCGGTAGGTAGGTCGGTAGGTTGGTAGGTTGGTATCTGCATAGCGTCAGCCAGTCAGTCAGTCCGTGCGTCCATCATCAGGGGCCAGCCATGTCTTGGATCCGGCCAAAACCTCACCTCCACCTCCACCTCCACAAGACGCCGGTGAGGTTTCAGAGGTCAGAAAAGGAACAGAGAGGAGAGCGACAGCTCGTCATGAGGGGCCATGGCCACCTTCGATCGCTAGCTAACTGCATGCACTGCACTGGAAGGTGAGCATCGTCAGACAGATAGATCTGCTGCCTTACGCGCTCCATGCATGGTAAAAATATGGGTCTATTTGGTTCCCAACCTAAGGTTGTCACGCCTAATCTTACTAATCTTAGTTATGCCACAAAATTTTAAGGCCAGGGCCAGACTAAGGTCCTGTTTGGATCACCATTTCTCTTTCAAATACGCTTGTAAAAAGTACACACCTTGGCCCGTCGTTTCACTTTCGGCTGGAATTTGCAGAGCGACTGGTAAGTTACACTTGTAAGTTATACACCTCCGTATTAAAATACATCCATTCCAAGCACGACCTAAGGTTGTCACGCCTAATCTTAGTCACGCCACAAAGGCATGTGCTTGGTTCATTGCCACACTTATGGCTTGCCACATTTTTCTAGTCATATGGTCCACATGTCATAGGCTCAATTTTTTACCAAATCTTGCTACACTTGTGGTGGTCATTTTGTTAGCCATACATTTTGTGACAGACATACTTTGCCTAAGGTTAGTTGTGGCAAAGTTAATCATAAACCAAACAGGCCCTAAATCTTTGCTCCATCACCGCACTTTGTACGACGCTGCGGGTTTCGCCATATGCTTAGCGTGCTCAGCTACCCACCATCATCATGCATCGCATGGCGATGGTACTGTCAATCCATGCATTGCCGAACCTGTGGTAGAAGAAAATGTATGGCCGGGACCAGGGATCTAATTATGAGTTGCGGTAGGGCCCCGTCTCTTCACGCATTGGCATTATTATGCCTGGTAATGCTCGAGTTAATCAGTGGAGCAATTATCGTCCAGGTTGACTGGCTCTTGCTGCCAAAGAACCTGGCTAGAGAAGGGGCGAATTCAAATTTCAAGTGTCCATTTGAACTCGTGAGAGCCATACCCTAGCTGACCGACTACGGTCATGCCGCGAACTGTGCGTAGCTCAAATGGTTAGTATTTTTTGGTGGAACCAACCCATCAAGATTCAAGTCCTAAACTACGTACGAAGTCTTCTGAGATAGGGTGTGTGTGTGCGCGTTCATAGAGGCGGGTGTATGTGTATATGTATAAGTATATGCATCTGTACTATGTTATAAAAAAAACTACGATCATGTTGTGACGACATCCGACCTTCGGTAATGGGTCAAATGGTACAATATCCTTCGTCGGATGTCAATATCTACAACAACAAGGTTGTACATAGTTTTAGCTCGACAGTGTGAAGATTTATTCCGTCTATCAAATATGTTGAGAGAGATAGGGTGTGTGTTTGTAAGGTGAGTGCTAGTATGTGTTGTTGAGCGTATCCGTCTACACCATGTTTCTAGAGAAGGTCTTGTCTACGTAAGGTGACTTCCCCACCCTCCAGCTATACAAGGTGCTATTTATAAAAGTGTGTGTTTATGAGTATACACATTTGTACCATGTTTCTACAAAAAGTTTCACAACCTCCCCTCGTAACGATGGAAGATTAACATGAGTATGTAAGAGATGATAACAATTTGCATTATGATTCCTTTGTGTTTATCAAATTTGGGTTGCTCAGCAAGTATCCCGTTCCCGAAAAATGATATCAGTGTTAAAATGATCTTCATAATACTATAATGGAATCGTTTGCATGAAACGATCTGAAATGTGCTTTTAAATTGATTGGCAAAAATACTGAAAAATTGCTGTAAACTCAAGTACTAGTTAAAACCTAGTACTCCTCCGGGTCCATCCACGACGGTCTGCTTACAACTGTCTTGTTGTATATACAGGTACAGGCATAGCATAACCGGGTCAAGTCTGACGCCGAGGACCAAACCTAGCTGCATGACAGTCGGAAACCGGCCAAGATAGTGCAAGACCCGAGACAGATCCCTGCACCTAATCCAGGGCCTCGACCTGACAAACGCTGGATATTATGTCGCCCCAGAACGCTGCACCGCGGGCAGCAGCAGGCGGGGACCAGGGCACTCACATCCTGCATGCGATGCGCCACCCGCCCGAACATTATGCTATGCTATGAGCGGGCAAAACTGCACCACGGATGGAGCCATCGTCCAATAGCAACAAGACATACATATACGTACATCTCTATCTCCCCCCGTCTCCATCTAAGAGATCGGTGACATCGACATGAACGCCGCGAGGACACACAGCCCCAGTGGCCATACGCCAAAGACACACACACACACACACACACACACACACAGTGAAGCGTTGGCTCATATCATATATATCGCTCAGATGGGTGGGCAGCCAATGTCCTCGCGCAAGATGAAAGCGACTATACCGTTGAGCCAACGTTGATGGTCCTAGCAAGAACGTGACATGTCTAACAGGGCTGATTAGCACCCATTAGCCTAGCCAAAGAGGCCCTTTGACTTTGGCTGGGCACTGTAGGTTCGTGACAGCAACCACTCATCCGTTGCGTCTCATGTCGTTTGTCCTACCTGTACGCATATCTAAGACGGGACACATCTTGAGAGTGACGCGTTAGACCATGACACGGGCGTGTATTTTCATTTTCAGATGATACAACAAGGCATTTTCAGATGA
This sequence comes from Secale cereale, assembly GCA_902687465.1. Classification (NCBI taxonomy): domain Eukaryota; kingdom Viridiplantae; phylum Streptophyta; class Magnoliopsida; order Poales; family Poaceae; genus Secale; species Secale cereale. The sequence goes on from LR738710.1 coordinate 279,794,207, forward strand.
TACAACAAGGCCACGAGATGTGGCCAAGACACATGCATATCGCAGAGGCATTTCTGGCGACGAAATGCACACCTCAGGATGAGCACAGGGAGGACTTCTGCTTTACCAGCAGCTGGTTCAGCTTCACCACCAGCTGATAGTTGCTGCACATGTAATCCTGGAATGATCTCCGGAGGCTCCGGAGGTCGCCTACGTGGTTCCCGTTGGAGCCCGGGTTCAGCAGCGTGCTGAAGAGCTGCTTCCACAGCGCAACATTCCAGTACCTGTTCATCAAAGGACAGAAAGGTGGAGGGGTTATCTTTCTCACTCTGGGCATCACTTTTGTAAGCAAAATCAAGAGCTCACGGCAGCACAACCTTTTAAATGCCAATTTCGGTTGGTACATGCAACTTCCACCTGTTCCGGGCACCTTAGCGATGCTCATCTCTTCCCCGTGCAGCATCATGTGTGCAACCACGCACAGACCAAAAGTGTCAACCTGCAACACAGGAAACCAAATCGATGTTGCAGACGGTCCTTTCTGTGATGATGGCTAGTAAGGTTGTGATTAACTTTGAAGGGTACAGACTTGATATGTCCAGCTTCTCTCTTCTTGCATTTCGATACAACTGAACCCTGAGGTTCCACAATCCCCAAGGAACTGCGTGCCAGCTGGGAAGAGATTCACATCAATGCCCCGGCCCCAGTCAATAAGACACAGCCCCTGGAATGGACGATTCATAAGCAACACGAAGAGGGCTACAAGCCTCCAATACCTCTAAATCAAGATACTTTGAATTCATATGCTAACCTGATTCTGCCCGCTTCTCGTTTCGCTTCTGAAGGTATCGCCTGTGATCTCTTCACTTTATGGGCCACAGGTGAGAGGAAAACTCATGTTAAATTTAAACGAGTTGACAAGTGCTACAAACTGAACTAGCAACTTCGGCATAATAAGTTGAGAAACAGGCAATGCATGTTTACTTTCTTCAAAGAGCATGCATGTAATGGTCTGGATGAGCTTTAAACACATATTAGATTTTTATTATTCTTAATACAAGAACCAGCTTCAGTAATGGTGTTTCATTATGATCTTCTAATGACCAAAACAGAATTCGTAGAATCAAATGTTCAACAATAAGAAAGACAAAATATCAGAACATCGACATCTCAGCAAAAGCATGGAGCGTGAAAATACAGATTTCAAATACACTTTTAAGTAATAATAATAAACAGAGTAGGGAACCATCCAAGATCTTTGCACCCACCAAACCCAACATCTGGGGCCAACAAATCGACCTCTTATCCACCTTCATGCATGCTATTATGATCAACCATTTCAAATATTTCCAAAGAAAGTTATGGTTCTTAGCTGCAATAACTTCTGGCATAATTCTAATCAGCTGGGAGAACTCCATTCTGTGAACACAGGATATCATCACCCACAGAAACAAGGAAACTCGGTCTGCCCGAAATATATACTATCTCCGTTAAGGATGAAAGGAGGCAAGGCGATGGGCCCTGATTGTATCCCCATTGAGGTGTGGAAAGGCCTCGGGGACATAGCGATAGTATGGCTAACCAAGCTTTTCAACCTCATTTTTCGGGCAAACAAGATGCCAGAAGAATGGAGACGGAGTATATTAGTACCAATCTTCAAGAACAAGGGGGATGTTCAGAGTTGTACTAATTACCGTGGAATTAAGCTGATGAGCCATACAATGAAGCTATGGGAGAGAGTCATTGAGCACCTGTGACGCCCGAGTCCGACGTCCCAGAAGGTTCCAGAAGATTCCAGATGTTCCGGGTTGCCCGTGGGTTTCTTTTGAGCTTGTGTTATGTATTTTTGCATTGCATCATGTCATCATGCCATCATGTCATATTTATTTTTTGCATCTCAACTTAAATAAACCGTGTGGACCTTCGGTCCATTTAAATCGAGGGAAGATGTCTTCTCTTTATAACATATAAAAGTCTCTCATTATTTTAGGGAGCTATATTAATAAATATTCCATTGCTTCGGAATCACCGTAACACACTTGCATAATTTTCCCCATTGTCTTTTCACTTCAAGTTTTCTGCCAAAAAAAAAACCTTGTCTTAATTCTTTTCCGTTGTTCGAGGTTCGTCCAAAAAACCCTCCTTCTATTTTATTTTAAATCCTGACATTTTTTTGTGAGCATGGGGTTTTTGACCTCGTGTGTTATCTTTTCCCTCTTCCCTCCTCTTTTCTTTCTTCTCTTTTATTTTCTGATAAAGAAAATAAAAACTTCAGCAGTGAAGCCGCGCCAGGCCTTCCTTCCTCCTGCCCCTTTTCCCTCCTAGCTAGGCCCATCTTCCCCTTAGGCCCAACTCCCTCCAACCCTAGCCCGACCGAGAGCCGATCCCAGCGCTCCCTCGCTCTCCCCTCGACACTCCCACCGCCGCCACCTCCCGTTTTCCCCTCGTCTCCCTCAGATCGAGCCGCACCATCTCCCTCTCCTTCGATCTCCTCCCGCTCGTTCCTTCCCTCCCCTCGCGCAGTTCCCGTCGCCCCCGACCTCCTCCCTAGCGCCGGCCAGGGGTCCTCCGTCCTCCTCCCCGCGGGTTCCCGCGACTTCCGTCGCCGGCCGCGCCCGTAGCGACGAGCGCCAGGAGCCGCCCCGCGCTGGCTCCCTCCCCGTCCTCCAGGGCTGGCCAGGATCGGCCCCTCGCGCGAGTCCCTCGCCCGCAGCGGCGTCCAGGACGGGCGCCACGAGCCCAGCGACTGCAGCGCGGACTCTGCCCCGAGCGCCGCGCCTCCAGCCGTTCGCCAGCCACCAGCGGCCCGCGACCGCGGCTACTCCTCTGCCCGCGCCGTGGAGCCCTCCCGCTTCCTTCTTCGTCAGGTGCAGGAACGCCCCGGCGCCCCACCGCGCGGCTAACCAGGGGCAGAGTCGCCCCGTAGCGCGCCACCGCCCCGAGCGCCCCCTCCACGCCGTCCCTCGTCTGCGCCTCCAGTCCGCGACGAGGCCCTGCCTCCACTTCGCGGATCGCCGAGCTTCCTCTGTGCCGTGGCTGTTTAGTTGTTGCTGTTGTGCTTCTTTTTTTCGGCTTTGCGTTTTGTGTTGTCCAGCAAGTGAACATGGAGCAGCAAGTGCCTCGACGACGAGTACGTCTAAGAAACGTGTACGAGACCGACGCCGAGTACCCCTCCGTGACAAGTACAACTACGAACGAGATCGACTACACATCCGGCGACGCGACAAGTACCCCTCCGATGCAAGTACCACTACATCCGTGTACGACTACGTGAACAAGTACCACGACGCCGTCGAACGCCAAGTACCTCTACATGACCGACAAGTACCTCGACGACCCGAACGACTACCGTCGCCGTGTACCTCTACCGTCGCCCGAACGGCTACCGTCGACATGTACATCTACGACTCGAGACGAGACCGCCAAGACGAACGGAACAACTACTTCCCACTACACGTGTACCCCGACGTCGCCGTGTACCACTACCGTCGCCCCGTGTACCACGACTCGTGTACCACTACTTCCTCTACGAATCGCGTGAACGCCTTCTTCCTCTACGAGCTCGAACCGCCCCGAAACGCACGCTTCAAAGGTATAACCCCGAGACGTGACCCCGTGCATGCTTGTTGTGGTTGTATGTAATGTTTCCCGTGTGAGCTCCGTGTCCGTTTCGTCCCTTTTGTCATGTCCCTCGGTTGCCTCGTCACCGACTCGTGGGAACCCGGTAACGGGATCACCCCATCATCTCGTTTGACTCGCTTCGTCACCTTTTGCACCGGTCTCTTAACGAGATACCGGGACCGATATGATGCGTTGCATCATTTTCGGAATCATGCCGTGGCACCCTTTCGTTCCACCACGGTGACAAATGCTTCTTATCTTGTTAATTGTCAACCTTTTAATAAAACTTGCATAAACTTGATCATGTCATCCGCATCATGTTAACAACATTATATGGTTAATTGTTGTTTGCTTATAATTATTAAACATGCTCATGGGGATTTTCCGGATATGTTGTTGTTATTTCCGGCCTCATTTAAAATGTCTTAATAGTGTAGTTTCTTTATGCCTCACCTCTTGCCATGCTAAAAACATTAAATCTTGTCTTGTAGATAACAAGAGACAATTAAATAATTAAATGTGGTGTTTCTTCAATATGCAACTCGTTGCATATTGATCTCCACTTAACTTGTAGTGTTGTTTGTGCACTTTGCCATGCCATGCATATTTAAACCGGACATGCATCATACTTGTTTGTGCATCGTGCCATGTTTATGATGTGTGTGTTTACCGAGTTGTTTGTTTCTTTCCGGTTGCTTCTCTTGTTAGCTTCGGTTCCGTTCCGGAGTTGTGAGGCTTCTTCTTCGTCTTCTTCTTGGATCCGTTCTTCTCCCTTGTGGAATCCCAGGCAAGATGACCGAACCCGGATACCATTACTATCTTTGCCTCTTGCTAGAGTATCGTTCTTTAGTTTTGCCTCGATGCCCATGTTCTTCTTGTCAGCCTCCTACTTGTAACCAATTGCCATGTTTAACCACCCTACCTACGCAAACCGTTGCTTGGCTAAGTACGCTTCGCTCAGCCCTTCTTATAGCATTGTTAGTTGCAGGTGAAGATTGAAGATGCTTGCTTCATGTTGAAGTTTGGTTGGGTTATATCACACTATATAAATGCTTAAAAATGAAATCATCTATATACTGGCAAGGGTGGAAGGCTAAGCCTTTTGCTTGGTGATTTGTTCCACTCATGCCGTTAGGAACCGTATAAACCGGTGTTATGTTCCTTGATTATGCGTTCCTAACACGGTTGGGGTGTATGGGACCCCCTTGATAAACCGCTAAGTGCTAAGTCTTTTCCAGCAAATCCCAACATTGGTACTATTTGCCTAATAACAAACTAATAAAACTTGCATGTGGACTAGCTATCCCTTTTATTTAATTCAACAACCCCGGGCCAGTGCTCCACATGAGTGTTGGTCCGAAACGGGGGTTACGCGGGGCCACCTCGAGGAAACTCAAGGTTTGGTAAAAACCCGTGGGATCGCCCATCCGGTCGTGTCCTGAGACCTAGATACGCGCGGCTACTATCAGGGTGTCGACACGCCGGGAGGATTTGCTGGATTAGCCTTACCTTAGTTCGGTTTAACCTGAGCACGGGATTCCGAGAATACTCGGGTCTTCCCAACTATGTAGTTGCGACTCCGCGGATCGTGGGCTTGTGATGGGCCAAGTTGGAACACCCCTGCAGGGTTTGAACTTTCGAAAGCCGTGCCCGCGGTTATGTGGCAGATGGGAGCTTGTTAATTCCGGTTGTAGATAACTTGACACAATGTTTTAATACACTACCAGCGTGTGTACCGTGACTGTCAATTTCCGAATAGGGATTCGGGAGTTGAACACGGTGGGGTTATGTTTGACCGGTTTTAGTTAGGATCACTTCTTGATCATCTTTCGACCGATGCATCTTCTCTTCTCGCTCTCTATTTACGTAAGTTAGTGCTAGTGGCTGCTGCAGACTCTTGTTTGTTCCTTCACCTCTCGTTCTTTCTTCAGCCTTGTCCACACCCAAGGCTTAAATAGTCGTGTTACCCGGGAACGGGATTGCTGAGTCCTCTGTGGCTCACAGTTACTTCACCACACCAGATGCAGGTTCAGCCGAGCTCGATGCAGGAGCTGGTTCAGTACTTCACCAGGAGCTCGATGAAGAGTTTGACCGTTTGATTGTGACGTTTTGATGCTCAGTAGTGGTTTCTACTAGGATTCGATCCTGACCTGTGGCTTTATGTTGTTTTGGTATCTTTCTTTTGGTTCTTCACCCGTAGTCGGGTTGTGATGTTCTGAATGATGATCGCTTATGTAATGTTTTGTGTGAAGTGGCGAGTGTAAGCCAACTATCTCCTTTTGCAATTTAATCCCTCTTTTACATGAGTCGTGCAAAGATACCAAACTTGAGATCATTCTAGGATGGGCTTATACCTTTAAGTCGTGCCTCGACACGTAGGAGGTATAGTCCCATCCTGGGCATTACA
>LR738710.1:279806587-279881427 GCA_902687465.1 Secale cereale
TAACACGGTTGGGGTGTATGGGACCCCCTTGATAAACCGCTAAGTGCTAAGTCTTTTCCAGCAAATCCCAACATTGGTACTATTTGCCTAATAACAAACTAATAAAACTTGCATGTGGACTAGCTATCCCTTTTATTTAATTCAACAACCCCGGGCCAGTGCTCCACATGAGTGTTGGTCCGAAACGGGGGTTACGCGGGGCCACCTCGAGGAAACTCAAGGTTTGGTAAAAACCCGTGGGATCGCCCATCCGGTCGTGTCCTGAGACCTAGATACGCGCGGCTACTATCAGGGTGTCGACACGCCGGGAGGATTTGCTGGATTAGCCTTACCTTAGTTCGGTTTAACCTGAGCACGGGATTCCGAGAATACTCGGGTCTTCCCAACTATGGAGTTGCGACTCCGCGGATCGTGGGCTTGTGATGGGCCAAGTTGGAACACCCCTGCAGGGTTTGAACTTTCGAAAGCCGTGCCCGCGATTATGTGGCAGATGGGAGCTTGTTAATTCCGGTTGTAGATAACTTGACACAATGTTTTAATACACTACCAGCGTGTGTACCGTGACTGTCAATTTCCGAATAGGGATTCGGGAGTTGAACACGGTGGGGTTATGTTTGACCGGTTTTAGTTAGGATCACTTCTTGATCATCTTTCGACCGATGCATCTTCTCTTCTCGCTCTCTATTTACGTAAGTTAGTGCTAGTGGCTGCTGCAGACTCTTGTTTGTTCCTTCACCTCTCGTTCTTTCTTCAGCCTTGTCCACACCCAAGGCTTAAATAGTCGTGTTACCCGGGAACGGGATTGCTGAGTCCTCTGTGGCTCACAGTTACTTCACCACACCAGATGCAGGTTCAGCCGAGCTCGATGCAGGAGCTGGTTCAGTACTTCACCAGGAGCTCGATGAAGAGTTTGACCGTTTGATTGTGACGTTTTGATGCTCAGTAGTGGTTTCTACTAGGATTCGATCCTGACCTGTGGCTTTATGTTGTTTTGGTATCTTTCTTTTGGTTCTTCACCCGTAGTCGGGTTGTGATGTTCTGAATGATGATCGCTTATGTAATGTTTTGTGTGAAGTGGCGAGTGTAAGCCAACTATCTCCTTTTGCAATTTAATCCCTCTTTTACATGAGTCGTGCAAAGATACCAAACTTGAGATCATTCTAGGATGGGCTTATACCTTTAAGTCGTGCCTCGACACGTAGGAGGTATAGTCCCATCCTGGGCATTACAGCACCGCTTGAGAAGAATGACAAACGTGACCAAAAATCAGTTTGGTTTCATGCCTGGGAGGTACAGGGAGCAAAAGAAGGACTTGCATATGGTGTTCATTGACTTGGAGAAGGCCTACGATGGAAGCCATTTTCTTGGTTCGACAACTTATGGAGAGATACAGGGAGCAAAAGAAGGACTTGCATATGGTGTTCATTGACTTGGAGAAGGCCTATGATAAGATACCACGGAATGTCATGTGGTGGGCCTTGGAGAAACACAAAGTCCCAGCAAAGTACATTACCCTCATCAAGGACATGTACGATAATGTTGTAACAAGTGTTCGAACAAGTGATGTCGACACTGATGACTTCCCGATTAAGATAGGACTGCATCAAGGGTCAGCTTTGAGCCCTTATCATTTTGCCTTGGTGATGGATGAGGTCACAAGGGATATACAAGGAGATATCCATGGTGTATGCTCTTTGCGGACGATGTGGTGCTAGTTGACGATAGTCGGACGGGGGTAAATAGGAAGTTAGAGTTATGGAGACAAACCTTGGAATCGAAAGGGTTTAAGCTTAGTAGAACTAAAACTGAGTACATGATGCGCGGTTTCAGTACTGCTAGGTGTGAGGAGGAGGAGGTTAGCCACCACCTCAGAAGAACACCTTTCGATATTTGGGGTCAATGCCGCAGGAGGATGGGGGTATTGATGAAGATGTGAACCATCGAATCAAAGCCGGATGGATGAAGTGGCGCCAAGCTTCTGGCATTCTCTGTGACAAGAGAGTGCCACAAAAGCTAAAAGGCAAGTTCTACAGGACGGCGGTTCGACCCGCAATGTTGTATGGCGCCGAGTGTTGGCCGACTAAAAGGCGACATGTTCAACAGTTAGGTGTGGCGGAGATGCGTATGTTGAGATGGATGTGTGGCCACACGAGGAAGGATCGAGTCCAAAATGATGATATACGAGATAGAGTTGGGGTAGCACCTATTGAAGAGAAGCTTGTCCAACATCATCTAAGATGGTTTGGGTATATTCAGCGCAGGCCTCCAGAAGCCCCAGTGCATAGCGGACGGCTAAAGCGTGCGGAGAATGTCAAGAGAGGTCGGGGTAGACCGAATTTGACATGGGAGGAGTCCGTTAAGAGAGACCTGAAGGATTGGAGTATCACCAGAGAACTAGCTATGGACAGGGGTGCGTGGAAGCTTGCTATCCATGTGCCGGAGCCATGAGTTGGTCACGAGATCTTATGGGTTTCACCTCTAGCCTACCCCAACTTGTTTGGGACTAAAGGCTTTGTTGTTGTTGTTGTTGTTGTTGTTGTCCGTTAAGAAATGCAAGTCGTCCAATTGAAAGGACATCTACAGGCCCTAAGTGGATTTTGGTAATTAAGGAGCTAATATGTGTGCCAAGTACATGAACAGGTCTTGAAGCCCCACAAAGTGAAAAGAAGGTCCTTTGTCGCTACAAAGGCCAAAAGCCTCACACAACCATCCTTGGGTAATAATCCAGGCCAGGAGGCCGGAATCTCCAGACGCAGTAGCTAGTGAGCAAGGAGGCCAAAGACTTTCCAGGCGCCCTTCAGGGTCGCCCAATTGCCGGCTCAGAATATGTGGGGTATTAGGAAGTACATTGGAGGAGCTAGATAGGTACTTGGGTGTAGAAATGTACACTCATCTCTGCAAGAAGGTTGACTACCTATGTATACACACATATGGATCAAATAAATTAAAAATTATAGTAAAATGGTGACTTTTAAGGAAATATGCACACCCATTGTCTGGATACTGGCTCCGCCACTGAGCACGTATACCCGAATGCGTAACCGGCCTGGAAAATATCAGGAGGTGCGTTGTTACTGGGCCAGGCAGTTCCGGATGCTTTGTTGCCAGGATTCTGTGTGAGTGTCATGTCACCAGACAGTTTGAATTTGAAGGGTACCTTAGGATGAAGGTAGATTTGGGAAATTTTTGAAATTTCACAAGTACACAGAGCTAGAGCATCGAGTACCAAGCATTCACCACACCCATTTCTCTTGGAGTTTGCAGACTCCTAGGCATCGGCAGTCACCCGGGGGCATCCAACGTGTGGATTCGCCAAGAAGACTTTGTGATGGCTGGAGATCTCCTCAAGATCATCCACTAATGGTTGAGCTTAGACACTGCTCAAGGCTCAAGGAGAAGAAGTTTAGGTCTTTGTGGTTGAAGGGACTTGGTGTCCAGGCCTCTCCAACGAAGACGTACAATACCCCCAAGGATTCGTACTCCAGGAGCCAAATCCTCGTGTCCAGGTTCTTTGGTTGATTTAATTTACCTTCATATCTTGTTTGTTGTGCTTGCCTAGCTTATCATCCTGTGTTCGTAGAATTGCTAAGTTGATTGCACCATATAAGTTGATTGCACCATATTGCTAAGTTGATTGCACCACATTTCAGCAATAATGTGACAAGGTTGAATTAGGAATAAACTTTCTTAGTTGCCATTCACCCCTCCCCTCTAGATGAGGCATTTGATCCTTCCCCAAGGATGCAAGCAGTCAACTTTCTGAAACTTTTACCAGCAGTATGAAAAGGTACATAATTTGACCACGCAAAAAAGGTTGAGTAACTCCTAGAATGTGGTAAGTTGGTTAGTTACCTTGGATAGCAGACAAGCATATTGTCAGGTTTGAAATCACCATGGATTATGCCAACACTATGTAGAGTTTCAAGCATGTGCAACATCTCCACAGTGTAATATATGCACAAAACTTCATCCATGTGCTGACCAACAACTAAATGGGAATTCATAGCGTCCTGCAAAAGGTCTGTACTGTAAGCTATCACATTTAGCAACATGGATTAGCTAGAGATGTATCTTGGTAAAAACAGATACAATTCTGACATATAAAGTTGTTCTTTCAAGCAGGTTTTGAAAGAGCTTTCTTCACATACGAAGGAATTACCAGAAGAGTTCCATATGGCAGGAAATTGCAAACTAGCACACTGACATCAGCAAAGACATGCACTTCATGTGCATAGCCATAGCTTGGTCTCTGGAAAGAAAATTATTTGACATGTGAGCATCATTATAATTTACCAACTACTAACGACCTGGTGTTCTTAACAGAAATTGTTTTTAGGGAGTGATTCTTAGAACAGAGATTATTCACCTGAATATCAGATATCCGCAAATCAAGCTGGCGGTAAATGTAAAATTCCCAAGGAAATGCAGGCTTTTGAACCTGCAAAACAAACACTAGGGTTTAAAATCAGAATCAAGTGCAAAAGTCAGGTTTTACTAAGACAACTGAAACATGTTTCACCTTCAAAGCAACTATTTCTTCCGTGTTGCCATCAACACTAGCTTTGTATAATTTAGCAAAAGCACCAGTACCAGAAGAACCTTTGATCTGATATTTCCTGCCACCTTGGTGCAACAAAAGGTATCATTAACTCTATGATATCAGTTACATGAATCAGCTTCTTCAAATTGCAGAACAGAGATATATTTCTGTGAGAACATTATGTAGTTATGTTCTGATTGAGACATGAGAGCATTTCTCATCAAGTAGCCAAACTAGGACCTATTGCGGAGTGTACAACAACATTGTCAAAGGTTGTAAGAGAAAATAACTAGAGTTTATACCTAACTCGACGACTTTATTCTTTAAAGCATTATGTGAGGAAGTTAGGGGCACCTTTCCTGAGTAGATCTTGTTGCTCTTATGATAGCCCTGTCAAGGATTTCAGTGGTACACAAAGATGAGAGTCAAGCAAAACACTAGTGAACCACACAAAGCAAATTTAACTTACTGTTAACTTCTTGAGGCCACCATTAATTTTTGTTAGCAAATTGCTCATGGTAGAATCTGACCATGGATCAACCACACTAAACTCCCTTTTTTGTATTTTAGATGGTTTGGGCTACAAGGCAAGAACAAACAAAATTGGAACAACAAACAATTAATTATCCACCAGGATGTTAGGCACTAGGTGACCATATCGATGAAATGATGCTATTTAAAATAATGGACAAAGTGGGAAAATTGTATTAGATATAATAAGGTGCATAGTCTACCACAAACGACAGGATAAACATTTTCAATAAGTTTTAGAAATAAAAATCAAGCTAATCATCATTGCTATAAGTGGAAATAGATGCTGTGGATATATACAAGGCAGCATAGAGAAACAAATAAAATAGATGCCGATCTGTCAGCCTCCAAGTTACACTCAAATATGAATTATCAAGTGACAAACGGGCAGAATCATACATAAATGGGCGAAGTAAATACATGCTGGAAGGAGACAAATCACAAGCACTGGAATGTACAAATCATATTCATGTCCTATCATTTTATAACCAAGTAACCATTCTGTGGGAAAGTAACTGCTCAATCACAAAAAAAACATAGAAGAAACTGCAAAACAAACCCTTCTGTGCTTGTATATGATGTACAGGGTTGACAGCATGCCTAACTAGTGGCTGGGCCTATAAGCTCGACGGGGAAAATAATCAAATAATCCTCAAAGCAGCTTGAGTTTGAGTTATCGCAACAAATAAGTAGCTACACTAGTATAAACCCCAAAACTGCACCTAAAGATATTCTCATCATGCAATGCACTGTATCGTACATAGGCTAAGTATTTATTATAGTAGCTCCCACTTTTATTAATATTACACGAGTCTAATTGGAGGATGAGTATGAGAACAAATTGTCTATGTATTGGATGTGTGTAGAGATAGTATATAAGATAAGAGATGGCTTCTTCTCTCTCTCATTAATTCTGGGCCACATAGACAAAATCTGATGTGGAGGGCCAGGAGACGGTACCAAGGTGGAGCACTGAGAGAGACCAAAGCTTAAGCTATGCTGAACAAGACTTCTATAATTACACCACGTCTTCAGAAAAACATAGCATATCAAATTATGGAAGAGCAGTAGCTAAATCCACTTAAGGGAAAAGTTATACAATAAGGAAAAACTTTGTACTAAACCAGCGACAAGTAATATGGATCGGAGGGAGTAGCGTATCCCGATTATCTCTCTTACGTAGTAAAAGTCTATATGAACTCTACACTGCAAAGAACTCGATAAAGTTCTTCATTATAGAAAGCTATTTCAAATTTAATTAATTATCATAGATATGGGATGTAAGGCACAAACATCAATGATTATGCAATTATAATCTTTTCTAGGTGGAACGCATATTTTCCAACATGTGTTTGCTGAACAGTAATGAGAAAATCATAGTCGTCATCATCATATCGCAAATACAACATGGGGCGAATATCAACCCAGTTCCTTGCTTCTTCCCGCACCTGCGGTCTCAAAAAAAAAATAGTATATCTCAAATACTACTGAATACAACATGACAATTAGATAGGAAACCCGTGACTACTTGACAGCAATACAAAAATCAGAAAGTGCAACGCTTAATATATACATGATAGCAATATTTCGACTCAGTCATGTGGCTTTCATACCTGTGCATCCTCATCAGATTCTTCTACAATACTCTCCAATTGTTTTAAGAAGTTGATATGCATCTTCTTCAAATGATCAAGGGGCTCAGCTTTTCTGGTTAAACCACAGACTATAATTTGCCATCACATCAACGTGACACGATAACCATCATTTTGTAGCTGAACACGAAGGAAAAAAATATCGACTCTAACCTGGAAATACCAATCCCATAGACCTTATCAGCCTCGAGCGCTCTCCCCTGAGCACACAGAAACAGTGCATATGATTCATAGAGCAGTGCATCCTCTAAGAACATTCTTTTCTCCTCCAAATGTGTATACACCTTGTCAAAATCAGAAACTGCATCCCCCTAAAATAGCAAAATCTCAGGAAATTAAGGAATGAGGAGGGGAAAAAAGCAGAAAGATAACAATCAGAATTGGCATTTTAAAAGCAATTAAGTTACATAGAGGATCCAGATCTTCAGGAGCCGGGGGTCAGTTGAGTACTGATAATCGTCCCCATACTTATCAATGCATTCTGTCACATAAATCTTGAGCTGTTCAAGTGCTGCATGGTAACATTCTGGGTGTTCCCTGAGCTCATCAATGGCCTTCTTGATAGACCTGAATATAAACACATAATCAGAGATAAGAAAATAGCACACAGATGGTAGATCATAGAGGCGTCCACGTCACCAGATGAAACACATCACATTTATATGCACAAAATTTGATACTGAACTATGACAGAAGCATATGCACATCAGCTGCATGAATACCAATTGTAAGTTAAGAAACCCATCTACTCAAATTGCCCAGAAATTGAACTCCGAAACATAGCTCGTATACATACAAATGAGTTCATAAGCACAAATGGCGGTGATACTAGTATATGCTTAAACCTTTACGCACTCAAATACATGCGATGCTATTTACAGATTAGCAAATATATGTAGAATCATAAAGGTGAGGTGGCGCAAGCTAAATTAGATGCGTCCGTCATACGCACCTCAGCAATGCAGAAGCCGGGAGGTTCATCCTTTCTTTTCTATATAAGAAAAAAAAAACACCTAGGCAGTTAGGAGGCGCAATGGAAGCGCGTCTCCATACGCAAACCGAGGCGAAACCTCGGATACACACACGCACACAGCTGAGGCGAAATCCCGCGAAGATGTAAGCAGGTAGGTCTAGGTAGAAGCAAATTTGCAGGTAGAGAGGTAGATCTGGAGGGTACCTGAGGTAGGGGAGGATGGGGTCGGACGGCGGCGAAGCCCTAGGAGTGGATCTCTGGAGCGGACTGAAGGGGGCTGCCCCCGCGCACGGCGTGCGCTCGATCAGAACCATCCCCGGCGGCGGAACTGAGTGGGGAATGGGGAGCGCGACGCAGAGGAGCGCCGGAGAAGAATGGGGAAGGTTTTGTTTGAATTTTGAGAGCGCACAACTTTTTTTTTTCCTTTGAGGGAATTGAGAGCGCACAACCGAGCGCACGCGAGGCTCGCTGCTGGGCCGAAATGGGCAGACGTGGGCTGAGCCCATTCTTGCAGCCTTTGATGAACGGCCGTGATTTCGTCGCAGCGCTGTTCCTTTCTTTCAGCGTGTAGGGGCCACCGCCCACCACCGGTGTGTTTGAGCGTGCGCATCTCAGCGAGAGAGAGAGAGAGAGAGAGAGAGAGAGAGGAAGAGGAGGAGGAGCCGGGGGAGCAGGCGAGCAGAGCAGGGATGGAGGCGTTCAGGAAGCAGGCGAGCAAGTTCAAGGAGCAGGTCGCCAAGCAGCAGCAGGTGAGCACCATCCGAGATCTCATGATTTCTGCCTCGCGGCTTAGTCGTTGGTCGAGGGCAGAGATTTCGCCTTGGCATGATTTGATGCGTTGTGCGCGTGGAGACCGCCAAGGAATGGCGAGATCGCCTGCGAACCTCGGATCTGCTATTGAAATTGATATGTTATTCTTAGGGTTTGATTCCCTAAGCTGCTACTGACTTAGACCACAGACTGTTGAACTGCTACTGATTTAGACTGCAGACTGTTTAATCTTATGCTAAACTGCCACCGATTTAGACTGCAGGCTGTTCACACCCTAGTGTGAAGCTACACTGCTGGTCTTCTGTGCTGGGGGAGCTTGTTTGCCTGCTTTTATTTAGCTCATGTAATATTTACCTGTAACACTGTTGTTTGCTTGTGTTTACAACAGCGTCAGGATTGGTATATATGGACATAAATAGATTGGTACTACAGTCTAGTGGAAGAGGAAGTTCTTTATTGCTTGCTTCAAGAAAAGAAAAATATTTTTAATGGAAGTACAGAAAGGCAAAACCAACAATTTAGGTTCTGTTTATCAGAGCATATGTGTACTTTGTGGAACCCCATTGACCATTGCGCTAGAGATGGGCAATGTATATGCTTATTCCATAAATGTATGTGCAGAATCCTCTAACTAAATTTGTGTAGCCATGACTCTAAGAAAAAGATCTGTGTAGCCCTTTTTAGGAAAGGGGCCAATTCAGTGGTCTGTTCCTTTTTCATGCACTCCTAGGTTAGTTATTCTAGTAGCTATCTTGTCTACCATGCCATCAATGCTAAAGTTGTTATTCTGGCATTCCATTATATATGCAAATTACTACTAATCTGAGTACTAAGTTTTTCTTTTATATTGTTCTTGACATGCGTGGAGTTTCCATGTAAACCCCATTATTAATTATCTATAAGAAGTGTAAAGCTACGCATTGCTACTAATTTCTGTATGAAAAAAAAGGTTAAATTTGAGGAGATCACTTTTGTGGCATAACCATATTAGCATTCACAATTTGTTTTGGTGGCCTAAACATGCTCCTAAACTCCATTTCTGCAGCGACATTCCTTGATGTGAGCATGTGTCATTACTTGTTTTGTCTATACCTTCTAATTGAGGCAACAATTGACTTAGTGCAAATATAATACCCGAAAACTTAAATTTGATGAGTTTTTCCTTTGTAGGATGATGGTGTTGTCCCTACATTCTTTCTTGATGTTCCTGCTAGGGCTGCAGGTGCTCTGTTTCTGTCTTTGCTTACGTTTTATGAATTAAATTTGCAGGCTGTGATAAAACAATTCAGCACTACTGGGTACGAGCGTTCAGATTCTGTTGTCATTGATGAAGTTGAATTACAGCAACATCAAAGGCTTGAGAAATTGTACAGTTCTACTCGTTCTGGAAGGGTAAGAACGGGTAAATTACGGATACCATAGGATCTGAGTAACGTGAGCAGCAAGCCAAAAATTAATATTGCAATCACACATTTATTCCCTTCTCTGTGCCATGCTGCAATGAATGGACCATCATTCTCAACATATCTTATTACATCAAGTTCATTAGACCTTTTTATAATCCATAATTGTAGAAACTATTGCACAACTACATTGATGCATTATGTGCTTTGTTGAGTTTCGTCCTGTCAATTCTAAGTAGGGATGAAAATGGAGTGGAAACTTTCCGTTTTTCCGAAGGAAATATGAAAACGGAAATGGAAATTTGCAAAACGGAAGTGGAAATGGAATTATTTACTTGGAAAAGGAAACAAAAATGGAACGGTGTTTTCCGGTGGAACACGCGTGGAAACGGAACTTTCTGTTTCCGTGAATATGGAATCTCCGTTTTTTACTATAGACCTATGGCTGCTTTCTAGTCCAACCACCAAAGAACACACAATGACACAACGAGTAGAATGGATCATTTGAGGCTCAACTTCTACTACCACACATGTACCCAGCTGGATCTTATAGCCATGTTAACAATTCATAAAATTTGTTTCTTATTGTGTGTTTTTCTCTATGATTCAAGGGGTTTTTAAGTTCCGGACAGCATCCACTTTTGTTTCTGTGTCCGCTTTGTATTCGCTCCGTGTCCATTTCCTGCAGTATCTGTTTCCGTATTCATTTTTGGGGTTTCTGTATTCGTTTCCGAATCTTCAAAAATATATGAGAACAAATGTGGTAGCACTCAGTTCCATCTGTTTCCGCTCCGTTTTCATCCCTAGTTCTAAGTGTATTCCATGCATATACACTTGCAGGATTTCCAAAAGGACATAGTTCGAGCGGCTGAAGGCTTGGTGTCTATTGGAACCAAGCATGTTGAAGTGGGTATGTAGCACTTGTCCTCCATACTTTGTTGGTTTACTCTGTCAGCCTTCGGTTCTCTTTCAGAATAGGGGAATTATGCTACTTGTGGGTACGTGTTGGTAATATATTCAGATTATATGACCAAGAATGTCTACTCTCCAGAACATGCGGGGTGTTTGCTTCAAGAAATTGGTTGATTGTAAGTTCATCAGGTCCTAACTAAAAGGTATCTTGTTTGGTTTGAGGAATGGAATGACATGATCTGTTATCATGTTATTCCACTAACCACAATGCTAACAGAAAAACGTGGAATTAGTTCATGCCACATAAATCATTGGGATGGCTGTATGGACCAGCTCATCTTATAATACGCCATTCATTAACGAAAATGGTTCCTTAGTGGCTTGGTTTGGCACCTACCTATCTAGGAGGCTCTCGCTGACATTATAGTGCTTGCTACAGATTTTAGATCGGTGTTGCTAGTAAATGTTATGCAGTGTCTTTTGAGACTGCTCCCTCCACTTGTGGACTCTTTTTTTTTCTGTTAATACACTTGCAGACTCGATTTTACTAAGATGTGCATTTCAGTTTACCGAAAGAATTTTAAATTTGTGTCCGTTACCTTCTGCCTGCTGACAGCATGGTAAGGATTCTATTAACGAGTCCTATTCTCTTAAAATACATTTGCTTGATCAATCCATATCTCCGAATTCAACATCTGGTGGGTGATGCAGGTGCACCTTTTCTTGCATTTGATCACAGGAACTAAATTTTCTGAGGACTGCTATAGATATGGAGGTGAAAATAATGCTGATGGTGAAGCTCTTACAAAAGCCGCAACACTGTATGGAGGTGCTTTGAGAAACGTTGAGAAAGAGTATGAAGATTTCAATAGAACTTTATGTTCTCAGGTAACTCTGCCGGGCACTCTTTGAGGTAGTTTTCCATGCAGATGAAATGTGTTGGTTTGTTATAGCATTTACAACCCGTGAGTTAGAGAGAGATAGGTTGTCCAGCTGGCTGCAGGCGTTTGTACGACTGAGGTTTAGGGGCTGGATCGGTTGAGGTTTCGGGGATGGAGGGTGCACACCTAGGGGCTAGGGGTGGCCCCTTGTATTGCTGTCCGCACATAACATATCATTAGCATCAATACCCAACTGCCCTGCATAACATGTTGTCAATTTGTAGTTTCTTAGTATGAATAATTTATGATATTTTTGCCATCCATCCTAGTTCTTACTTGTATGGCCAAATAGATAGTTACATCTGTCCAATTGCCGGTTGTTGGTACTATATCTGGGTATGGCAGATGAACTGTCTGTTTTGTTATATTGTACCTGAATAAATTCTGAGATGTACACTTTGCTGAAATATTGAAACAAACATATTTAAGTCCCTTCGATTTTTCACAGAAGTGATTGAGTTTTTGTTACTTTTCAGTGCAACAGAATACTAAACCCTAAATGTAATATAAAATACCGGAACCACAAAAGGCATTTCTGGCTCAGGCCTTCTTTCCATCCTCTGAGATTTGTCAAGAACATTGATGTTACTTGGATGCATTACATTTCCAAAATAACCATTCAACAACCGTCTTGGCTCAAGTTGTGAATCTACTAGCCTGATAGGCCATGCCAGGATACTTTACTATGTTAAAAAGAACAGTCAACCATGGACTGGTATTGATGCGTTTTGGTTGCTAAATGATCATCTGTCTATTTGCTAAATATCTGTAAGATTCCATCCATGGATGTAATGTTATACTGGAAATGTTCATCTGAGGTCTCGGCAACAGCCCAGCTTATTTGAGTAACTGAAAGTGTTTTTTAGACGAGCTATTTAAGGTTTCAACCCATAAACGCAAACATGCCAGTGCTCTAAAACCAAATGGTATTGATGTGTCCTACACAATGCACAACTGTTTGTCCTATCTTCTCTCTTTGCAGCAACTTATGCCAGTGCGCCATAAGTTGTGATAATATAATGAGTGTAACAACATTCTTTTTCAGTGCAAATTGGAGCTTCTAAAGCATATGATATTATGATAGAAATAATTCCATTAGAATTATATTTTGGAAGGCGGTTTAGTGTAGCTTTTAAGTATTCTGTCATCTATTTGGCATTTCAGATCATAGATCCATTGAAGGCGATGGCTGTGTGCGCTCCCCTGGAAGAAGCTCGTGGTTTTGCACAACGTTATAGCCGGATGAGACATGAAGCTGAGATACTCGTATGTGGCGTCTTGCTCCTTGCATCATGTTCAGAATTAGTAGTATTGCGATGCATAATACGGTACTTTGCACTGACCTGTTTGTCGAACAGTCTGCTGAAATTGCTAGAAGGAAGGCGCGGGTAAGAGAATCTCCGGTTGCTGAGCACACTATAAAACTTGAGCAATCTGAAGGTAAGATGATAGAGCACAAAGCAAGCATGGCTGTGTTGGGAAAAGAGGCTGTTGCTGCACTTGGTGCTGTTGAATCTCAGCAGAAAAGGTTAACTCTTCAGCGCCTGGTTGGCATGGTAAGAGTGCCTTCCTCTAGCATATGGCTTATGTATATTTCCATCGGTTTTTGCTTATGGCTTGGTCACTCATCCTGTTGAAGGTAGAAGCAGAGAAGTTATTCTATTTGAGGTTAGCTGCCATACTTGATGATGTTGAAGCTGAGGTATAGTTTTTTCACCCTGCTGTGTTAGTCATATTAAGCTGTCATTTCTTACAGTTGTAATCTTGACTGATTGCTCTTGATAGATGTCATCCGAGAAGCAAAAGAGAGAGTCTGCACCTCCTTGCCGTAAGCGTGCCGAGAAGGCCCAGTACTTCCTCGCCGAGGTGAAATATGAGCAACTGACAATACCAGACAAATAACTCATAATTCCGCACTGTAGTGTTTTTTTAGCTGAATTCCGCATTGTAGTTACCAGTCCTTTCCATTGTGCTGCAGGCAGTGCATAACTTCAATGGTACCACGGAGAAGGAACTAAGCTTAATTGTTGGTGATTATGTTGTTGTTCGTCAGGTCAGGGTGGCAATAATCATTCAAAAGGAACTTAGCTCTCATTTGTTGATGCATGAAATAAAATTCGGTGCCTAACTGTTTGTGCTTTTCCAGATTGCTCCCAACGGTTGGGCGGAAGGGGAATGCAGAGGGAAGGCAGGGTGGTTTCCGGCTGGCTATGTCGAGAGGCGCGAGAATATCCCCCCGAATAAAGTCTTCCCGCAGGCATAGTTTGGCGCCTTAGTTTCTAATGCTTCTACAGTAGCTGTCATGTAGATTCGCGCTGTTTTCTGTGCAAGAACTTGGTTATTTGTTTGTTGTATATCATCTTGCACCTCCCACAAGTGGTTCAGAACATGCCGGTTGCAATGTGAGCTGCTTTCTTTCGAGTGTAAATTCTTTTGCTAGTATGCTTCTGTACTTTATTATTGGTTGGTTTCGCTTCTTGTCTAATATTTGGCCTTCTGATATGACCACATTGCATCGCCTAGTACGCCAATGCTTTTGACGACACGAATTTTAGTTGCTATATGCCACTACTCCTCATGATACATCCACCTTCTGATGATTGTTCTTGAGGCAGAAGAAAAAAGAAGGAACTGCTGGATTTAACTTGTGTCGCTATTTGGTACAATGGTGGGTCATTACTCGTTAATCATCACCCAGGTTTTTCCTACCGACACGAGCATCCCATGGCAGTTTCTCTTTTACATCAAAATGCTTGTAATAAACAAAGGTAATGACAACTGCATTAGGTGAAAGAGCAAATGTACTGATGTACACATAATGCAGTTTTGCGGTAACCTAGATTACTGTAAGATGCACTACGCTTGAGCATGTAACTCACTCAGATAAAAGGTCAACAAATACACAAGGCATATCTGACTCGTCATAAATCAACATTGCACAGAAATCAGGTTGTGCCAGAAATCTCCTTTGTTACTTCGCTAACAGGACCAGATTTAATAATAAAAGAAAGAGGATGATGTCGGTATTCATCTCCGTCCTGGAGCTCTTTGCATGTCATAGGCGCCCCAGGAACTGTGCGCCGCCCCAGCCCCATACTGAGAACCAGAATCAGTAGCATTTGCCTGAGATAAAGATGCCATCTGAGACGCGGATTTAAAAAATGATGCAAAAGAGAATGTCTTCAGAAACAAAGCACAAGACATACTTGATTCATGCTGTACCCAGCATTGTAAGGATTTGCAGCATAATTGGCATTAGGATTTCCATAGCTTCCAGCGTAACCTGCAGGATGTGTGCACAAAGCATAATCCACATTTCAGATACATGCAAATTGTACTATAGTCGGCTATTGACAGAATAATACAAAGTTTCACAACTTCAAGCCTCATGATGGTGTCTATTTCAAGCATTTTGGCTGCGAATGGAACCATATTTATCATGTCAATTTGCATTGCCTTAATAAGTGCTTAGCTAGTTTTACTGCCCCTTAGGCCTGAGCGGTACAGATAAGTAGCACAACCACTATGTGAAACAAATGCAATCTAATGTAAAAACAAACCTTGATTGCCTGCAGATACAACAGCGCGTGATCTCTTCTCAGCATTAGCAACTTCAGCACGAAGTTTCTCCACTTCAGAAGCAACTGAAACCAATTTCTTCTGCATCTCTTGTCCCTGCTCATAACTCTCTGCATATCCTTTCTTCTCAAGCTCAATACTGGATCTGCAAGTTGGTTCTAAAGTATGTAAGTTCACAAAATAAAAAATAGAAGGTCTTGCAACTTCACCTTTCTCTGTGTTACTTCACGGAAATTTAAAATTCAATTCAATCCAATGTGACAAATCATTTCAATCTGAACTTAACAAACCCATCTTATCACATCGAGCTTTAAGAAAATCACTTCTAACCCCTGTCCAACAAAACTGGCTATTGTTCCCCCTAGACTTCCCATAACAAAGCACTGCCCCAAGGGTGGTTTTGGGGGCGGTTTTGCAGTGACACAATGCGACAGGCATGTCAGTGTGAAAAGGTGCAAGCAGAGGCTAACTCAGGCCACATGTACGTGGAGTGGTCTAGCGCATTTTCTTCTGTTGACTGGGACGTTCGTGGCGAGAGAGAGAGAGAGAGACGATAGAGAAATATGCCTAGTGTGGCCTTTTTATAGCAGAGATGCCGTCTCATCTCCACAGTGGCAAAATCGGCTTTGAAATCACTACAGGGGATTAGGTGTTCCAGTATTTACAATTCATGGGTAGCTCATGGGCTTAAGTGGATATCTACACAGGTTTAGGGGTGGAACCATTCCATAAAAACTTCATTTGAAATTGTATGGTGTACTTTGATCAGGCACACCAGTAAAGGAGGCTATAGGACCAAGAGAATGTTTCCTCACTAGTGCCAAGAGGGGAAAGATAAACCAGGGCATAATATAGAAAGCACCAATGAATTATGAACGCCATGTATTTCAAAAATACTGAACAGGTATATTTTCAAATAGAGAGAGTACATGCAAGGTCAATACGGGACTTACCTTAAATGTTGTGTTTCATGCCTGAGTTCTTGGGTCTCAGCTTTCACTGCAGCCACCTGCTGCAACTCTACTGCTGAACGAGCCAAATCTTGTGTATATCCCTGGATCTGACCCATGAGTTCCTGTCTTGCTGCACCCAGCTGTTGAATGTCCATACGAACATGTGCAAGTTCCGCTCTCATCTCCTCTACTGCTTGGAGCTCTGCTTCCATTTTCATTAACCTCTCATAGACCTTTAACAAACAAAACAAGTCAATTTACACGCCAAAACTAATCTATTTAACTCAAGCAGATTTCTATCAAAGAGAAGAAAATTTTAATAATAACATACAAAGTCAGAATATATTTTAAAAACACTACCATATAATGGGTATCTTGAGCAAAAAATAATCAAACAAAAATGTGTGGGTTACACAGCTTCGAACCAGTAACGAATGAAGCAGTATAACATTTCATGCAAAATTCACTAACTATAAACAAGTAAAAAAGCTGTGATAGTTTTGTAACTGAACTACTCCCTCCATCTAGGTGTATAAGTCACCTTACGCAATCCAGATTTTCCAAAAACCTTAAGGCGTGGAACATTAAATTCTTTTTGATGCCCTCCCAGCCTCGTTCACGAGCGTTCTCTTCCCCCTCGATTCCCTCCGCTGCCTCGTTCTTACCCCATGGAAACCCCTGCATGCATTGCGGCTGTGCGTCGATTAGGCAAGAGCGGTTTTGCATGCAATTACGTGGGCCTGCATGGAGAGCTGAAAAGGCATCCTAATAACTAGCGATTAAATGCTGATTTACTTCTCTCTGTAACAGCGCTCTGATTGGAAGTTTAGCTCGTCCCGCTGCTCCTCTTCGCCCAATCTAAAGCCTCCTAGGTCGCGCTGCTACTTCTAAGGTGACTTCACACCTAGACGGAGGGAGTATATGCAATGGATTGTGTGGTTTGAAATACAAGAGTGCGATTGAACAAATATTACAGATAAGCAAGCATATATAAACTATAATGAAATATTATTTCAAATACTTTATGCAAAAAGGTTATACAACAGAAGTTACAAAGTTCACGTTGAAGGAGTGAATTCTAGTGCTCATAAATCTCTTTTGGACAAGAGTTAGCATAGGGGAGGCTTTTGCATCTCTATGAAGGCAGATGCAGCAGTTGCTTTGTTTTGTATCCAGATCTCACATATCACTTAGATATAATATCATATGTGGTACAGAAATTTTGGAATTCACACCCATTGCATCACGAATTTGTGTATCGACACTCTAGTCCACAAAAAATGTGGGGGAAATGGCCTGAATAAGTACTAAAAAACTCAAGTAATCAGACACTAGCACCTGGTGGCATTGTAATAACCAAGACACCAGGCACTCCGAAAGAATTCCGCCCAATGGGAGTTGAACCCTTCTGGGCGGTTGGCGCTCACACACTATCGGTTCTGTGGAGACTGGGGTCCCACGGATCTGTCTCGCATGGCCGCAGCAGCCCCGCCAACAAGCGGGGATGGACTAGCTGCCCGTGTACTACAAGACTCCGCCCCCTTCAAGGTGGCAAGTAGATCTTCGTCAAGATCTGAGGCTGTGGGAGCCTACCTCCAAGGCGGGCGAGGCTGCCTTCACTGCCGACAGGTGGTTCAAGGACGGCCGCGCCACGGCTGACTACAACATCCAGAAGCAATCCATGTTACGACCTTGCCTCCCGGCAACGTGGTGGTATGCAGATCTTTGTCAAGATTCCTCCTCAAGATGCAGATCTTTGTGAAGACTTTCACTGACAAGATCATCACACCTGAGGAAGGGCTCTGGCACCCTCGACAACGTCAAGACCAAGGTCACCACGGGGAAGAGCTTCGTCCGGGGAAGATCCTACCCGTTGTCCCTCCCACGAACGACCTGAGGCCCACCAACGACCTGTCATTGGCGGGCGCAGTAATGGGACTGCTCATACCAACAGTGGCCTAGACCTGCAGCGGACAGCCGTATCTCGGGGCGTGCTATCAAGCATGCATGGCCTCCGTTGGAGGGCAAGTTGCGTGCACAGCGGCTCACCCCCGCATGCGTGCCACTTGCCGATGCACGTAACAGTGGCGGGCACGGAGTCAACAAAGCTGCTCCGGTGGGACATGCTCTGCCCCCGGCAACGTGGTTCGACGCCACGTGTTCACACATTAAATGAGTTAGGTGCTCCATTGTGCAACCACCTTACTTACTGCCTTGTAGCACTTGTGGCCACCCCTTGTAACTATAAAAGGAGGTCCAAGCTACCTACATCAGGGTTCAACTCCTAGCAAGTCTACACGTCCCGGCAATGAAAACCATCTCTTGTAAACATTAATCATCACATCCAGTGAGAAAATCCAGCAGGACGTAGGGTGTTACGTTACTCAGCGGCCCGAACCTGGGTAAAAACCAACATGTCGTAGAGGTAGGATTCGAGCGTCTCGGTGCCCCTCTCCGAACCAAAAAAGGGGGGCATCACTTGTCCCTGGTGTTGTGTTCTGCACACACGAGACACTCCCATGGCTCCCAACTGAGCGACGCTTAGTTCTCGGCCCAAATAAGCGTAGGAAAATGTAAGCCATTGTAGACTTGCATATTACATTTGCACGAGTGAAATGTCATGTTTGCCATCTGTGAAAATAGAAGTGACGCTACTTGCATATTATATTACATTTACATTCTTCTTCACCTCTGCCTTGATTCCGGTGTTTATGTAGTTGCAAAAAGGACAGGAAGATGAGATCAAAGGAAAAAAGATAGATCCTAGTCCAGTGCAAGCCAGCAACAGCATGCCCGTCTACAAAACTGGTCTGGACAACTTGACATCACACACGGAGAGAAATACAAACACAGGATTCTAGATTAGTGGCTTCTCATGCCTCCTGGTGTCATAACGGATAACACTACTGCCGCCAAGCTCGCAGCATCATCAACAGAGGGGAGATGGAAAGAAAATGATTGGGAAAAAAAAAAGAGGATACTAACCCTAGACTTTGAAGAGAAAGAAAATGAAGGGTGGCAGTTCCTTCCCTTGCTTCAGCCCTACCCTGTGAGGAAAATAAAACGTGCTTCTCTAGTTGCAATGTTGTTATCGTATCTCTCATCTTTCACAAATACTGGTGCAGGGCCAAATATGGCATAATACTGGCCCTGACTTTGGCAGTTTAGAGCATGAATGGATGCCAGCTTTCAGACTTGATGCAGCTACAATACACTGTCGTTGTCGTATGCAAAATTAAGACACAGCGTACAAGTACAGTAGGAAATAGGTGATGATAAGTTAAAATTTGCATGCTCGTTGCAAATAGACAAAATGCATTACATATCATACTCTAAGGGGTCACTTCCTACATTTGCAACGCCAGGATGAATTTAGGAATGTATGTAACACCAAACTCGCATCATACAGGCTCAAGACTATGTAGAACTTCTTTCTAAAAAAAAGGCTTTGTGGAGCTTCTTGTACTGGGTTAAATGTTGCAGTTTGCATTAAGCAGGGATGAGTATATATTTGCACTGAATTTGCAATGCAAAGAGAGATTGATTAACTCAGGAAACTTGAAGAATGGAAAGCATCCACACCTCACGAATACGGAGATCTCCCTCTTGCTGGGCAGCGCCGATGGCTCGAGCGGTGTGGCCAAGTTCGTGCCGCACGGCGGAGACCTCCTGCACGAGCGCCACGTGCGTCGCAGAGAGTCGCTGGTTCTGTCCGAGCAGCGCGTGCGCCTCCTCGATCTCCGCGCCGATACGCTCCTCCAGCGCCGCGGCCATGTGCGATGCGGGGGGCAGGGCCCCTCCGCCGTGGCCCGCGAAGTGGTGGCGCGGCGGAGGAGGATGCTCGCGGAGGCTGTCGGGGTGGCCAGGTGGCAGGCGAGCCGGGTCTCGGAAGTCATCGAGGTGATGCGGGGGAAGGCGCGGCGGCTCGCGGAATTCGTCGAGGTGGTAAGGCGGGAGATGAGGGTGATGGGGCGGAGGAGGGTGCGGGTGGTTTCCGCCACCGGCGCCGCGGGAGAAGGAAGAAGGCAGCGGGTTACGGTGGCGACCGGCCATGCGGACTCGCCGGAACCCTAACGAAGGGTTGTTGAGGCCTTGAAGGGACGCCGACGAACAGATAATTTGCACATAACAACCTTGGAAGATTTATTAATTCGATGCTTCGCTAAGGAGGGGAAGAGATTATTTTCTGAAAAACGGTGCAGAATTCTCTGCGGCGGCTGGGAATATAAATCTCGCAACGTTCTGTTCAAACCGGCTGATTTCTAGCAAAGTCAAGCCTCTCATGAGTTGTCTGATCGCGACAGATCGAACGCCTCTGGTCGTCGCGCGCGACGCAAGCGGACCAGCGCGCTTCTATTTGGCAGGTGTGTCTCGCCCCGAGAAATCAGTGCAACATCCGGAGGGGCAGACCGGCTCGTTGTCTCGTTCCCATCGTTCTTCCCTTTCTTCCCCCTTCCCGCGCTTCGCCACGATTCATTTAATGTGACGGTCCTCTCGGCGACAGGGTGGGCAGACGGTGACGCCCAAGCTAGGGCGGAGACACGAGGCCCGTGGAGTGACATCTCAAGTCATGGACGACGGCGCTGCTGTGCAGAAGTAAGTTCGTGGGCTTCATGTTTGCTTGTTGTTCTTGGGGTGGGGTGGTTTGCAGTGGCGGAGCTAGCATCAGATTACGCCAAGGGCTAAGCTAGCTTGAGTGACACACTCTAGTGATTTTGTATATTTTATATGAAAGAATTATAAAGACTATTGTTGCTAGGCCTGGGGCTATAGGCCCAACTGCCCTAGGCCTGTCTCCGCAGCTGGTGGTTTGGGTTCATAGTTGCCTCCAGTCGTCGGATCTGCTACATAGGGGTGGGTGGTGGTTGGTTAGTGTTCGTTAGGTCCATCAGTCACCGGATCTACTGCATAGGGGTGGGATGATGGTTGGGGCTCGCCGAAGCTGCGGAGTTTGGGGGGTGGATTGGCTCGTCGGGTGAGGTATTCAGGCGGACCCCCTCCGTCGGAAGGGGCTTTTTCGATGCTACAGTGTTTTGTGGTGGGTGGGGCCGGACGCATCACGTGCTCAAAGGGGATGTGGTGGGGGTAGGTGGCGATGCTCACAGCGTGTGTGTTGTTGTGTTCACTCGTGTATGTAATGCTAAGGTTTTTTCTGTTAGAAATGGAAATATTTTTTATTCTGATTCAATGCAACAACATCGTAGAACATATTAGTTTTATGTTTTTCAGACTTATGCAGTACAACAGAAATATGTTCGATTTTTTAGATTGTTTGTATATTTAAGTCGGCCATTTTCCAAACATGCTTCTATCATGGATTGGTAGGTTAGATTTTTTTTCAGACAACTTTCCATCATGGGGATCCTTGTTTGTTTACCTGATGCAATGGTGTGTTTTGAGTAAGGGGTGCAATGGTGTGTACCGGTGTGCTTTAATCTATAGGCTGTGTGTATTTTATATTTTTCTACTAATGTTGTTGCATATGTTCATAACAAAGTTTTTCTCTAATATGTGCTCTTGTGTGTGTTTGTCTGCTCCTTTTGCAGTGATCCATCAATGGATGATGAGGCACCTATTGATGGGTCCTTCGCATCACGATTTTCTCCCTCTTGGTTACATGTGATCGGACACAAGCTCTTGGAAGATGAGGTTGATAAGTGGGCAGTCACAAACTAGTGTAGCTTTGGATCGTTGCTGAACATAGGCTCATTCTCTATACCAGGTGATTTCATGGATTGTTTGATCAATAAAATCGACCCAGGTCGGAGCATGTTTAGGTATACCCATGATGACCACAAGTATAGGGGATAATTCGTAGTCCTTCCGTTAAGTACGGGTGTCGAACCCAACAAGGAGCAGAAGGAAATGATTAATGGCTTTCAACATGGTTTTCTCTGCAAGTGTTGTAAGTAGTAGTAACAGTTAGTTTGATAGCAAGGTAATTTGTAACGGGTAGCAAGAAACAGTAGTAATAATGAAAGCGCGGGTTTACTCCCAGAGGGGGTGAATGGGAGATTTTTAGAAATTCGTGAAGCTCTGATGAATTTAACGAAGATCAAAGTGAACATGTGGAAACATGAGCGAGACTAATTCATCATAGAAGTGTAAAACATGCATACAAGATATATGCGAGTGAAGAACATGTGGTCATGCAAACATTCTAGCATACATAGGATGAAGTGAAGAAATGAAAAACAACATGATGAAAGTCTTCAGTTCAAGTTCTTCGAAATGTAGATCACAGACTCTTCAGCGACGAAGATACTTAAAGTAAAGGGTGAGGAATTTGAAACCAGTTAGGTTTGGTGAAGACACAACTATTTTGGTAGACAAGTTCCAGTTGTTGTATCAACCATACGTCTAGTTGAGGCGGCTGAGATTGGACTTCGAAGACACTTGGTCTTCATTGTATTCTTCTTGAGCTAAGGTCACAGGAGACCTCGCCCAATCACTCATGGTAAGTATTCAAGGTGGACTTCCAACACCTTCACAGACTTGTTCACCGGCACGCCACAATTACTCTTGGGTGCTCAGAACATGACGCCTATCCGTCTGGAAGAATAACAGTCTTCAAAGGTAACAGGCATCAGATCTCATAGATCAATCTCTTCAGTGATGCTCAATCACTTTGGCTCTGGTTGGGGTTTCCTCACTTAGGTATCTCAAAAAGTCTTAAGAGGAAGGGTTGCTCTCAAATGACAAGTGTCGATCTCTCTCTGGAGCAGCCAACCAACAAGTGGTTGTGGGGGCGGCTATTTATAGCCAGGAGCAACCGGACATGAATTTTCATAAATGCCCCTTAAGACATGATCGTTGTCAGGAAGATCCACTCGACAACTAACACTTAGTGCAGAAACGGTCAAAATTTGCACTCTCAAATTCGTTGGGGCACTCAATTTGTTGGGGAACGTTGCATGGAAAACAACAAAAATCTACGCACACGCAAAATCTATCCATGGAGATGCACAGCTACAAGAGTGGGGAGAGCATCTTCATCCCTTGAAGATCTCTAAGCGGAAGCGTTTATCAATGCGGTTGATG
The DNA here is from genome assembly GCA_902687465.1 of Secale cereale. Classification (NCBI taxonomy): domain Eukaryota; kingdom Viridiplantae; phylum Streptophyta; class Magnoliopsida; order Poales; family Poaceae; genus Secale; species Secale cereale. Next base: position 279,829,884 of record LR738710.1, read on the forward strand.
TAGTCGTACACCTTCACGATTCGTCCCGATCAAGTACCGAATGTACAACACCTCCGCGTCCAGCACACGTTTAGCTCGATGGCGTCCTCGCCTTCTCGATCTAGCAAGATAGGCGAAGTAGTAGATGTGTTCCGGCAGCACGATGGCGTGGTGACGGTGGTGGTGAATCTATCCGCAGGGCTTCGCCAAGCACAACGGACGTGGATGGAGGAGGAACTAGAACTAGAGGGAGACGGGGCACCGCACACGGCTTCGGGATCGTGGTGTCTCTTTTCCCTCTCCCTCCTCACATATATATAAGTGGAGGGGGAAAGATGTAATGCCCAGTATGCGGCTATGTCCCCCACGTGTCGAGGCACGACTTAAGGACATAAACGCATACTAGAATGATCTCAAGTATGGCATCTTTGCACATCTCATGTAAAATTCCGGGATGAAATTGTAAAATGATAGTTGGCTTACACTCGCCACATCACACAATGAAATACAATAACATACATCATCCAAAGAACATCAGGGTCTGATTACGGACGAAATCCAAACGAGAAAGATACCATAAATAACACAAGCACGGATCCTCCTAGTAAGAACCACTACTGATCGTCGGGATAAGACACATAGTAACGTCTACACTCTTCATCGAACTCCCAGTGAAGTTCCGAACCATCTCCTACATAGTTCTCAACGGTACCCGCATCTGGTGTGTGTTGAATCTGTGAGCCACAAAGGACTCAGCAATCCCGTTTCCGGGTATCAATACTACCAAAGCCTTAGGTGTGGAAAGGCTGTAAACAAGGGTTGCAACAAGCACTAGGCACTAGCTTACGAGTTTAGAGCGAGAAGAGAACAAGTGCCAACGTTCGCCAAGTTGATCAAGAAGTGATCCTAGCTACTCACGATCAAACATAACCCCACCATGTTCATTTCCCGAAGCCCTTCAGAAAGAGACCATCACGGTTACTCACGCAGGTAGTGTATTCATGAATAAGGTGTCAAGTTGTCTACAACCGGATATTAACAAATTCACATCTGCCACATAACCGCGGGCACGGCTTTCGAAAGATCAAACCCTGCAGGGGTGTCCCAACTTAGCCCATCACAAGCTCACGATCCGCGGAGTCACAACTCCAAAGTGGGAAGACCCGAGTATTCTCGGAATCCCGTGCTCAAGATATTTCGACAAAGGTAAAACTAATCCAGCAAGACCTCCCGGCGTGCCGACACCCTGATAGTAGCCACGCGTATCTCGTCTCAGGCCACGACTGGATGAGCACAGCGTACGGTGACCAAAACCCAAGTTGCCAAGGGGGGTACCGCACACAACTCTGGGTTGGACCAACACTCATGAGGAGCACTGGCCCGGGGGTGGATTAAGAACTCGGGTTTGCAACGCCCTATGCAAGTTTTAGTTGTTTAGGCAAATGTAAAACCAATGTTGGGCCTTCCTGGAAAAGCTTTAAACAGAGCGAATTATCAAGGGGAGCCCATAAACCCCAACCGTGTTAGGAACGCAAAATCAAGGAACATAACACCGGTTTATCGGATCCTAGGGTGGCATGAGTAGAACAAAACACCAAGCAGAAAGGCTTAGCCTTCCACCCATTACCAATATACAGGTGAATTAGTTTAACATGTATTATATATTGCATTATCCCAACAACATCTTCATCATGGAGCAATCTTCAAAACTTCACCTGCAACTAACAACGCTATAAGAGGGGTTGAGCGATGCGTACTTAGCCAAACAACGGTTTGCTAGGAAGGTGGTTAGAGAGTTTCATGGCAACAATAGGAGGGCTGACAAACAGGAATAGGCATCGAGGCAATATCTAAAGAGCGAGACTTCTAGCATAGGCAAAGATAGAAGTGATATCTAGGAATGGTCATCTTGCCTGTTGATTCCACGGAGGGATCGTAACCTTGCTCCTCAAACTCAGCCTCGAAAGGAACCTCGAACTCTGAATCGTCACTGGGCTCTAACCAACACAACAATGCAAACACCGGAACAACGATCAATCATTATGCAATGCTCAACCACATGATGCATGGATATGATGCATATGGACATGGATAAGATATGATGCAACTCCTAGAAACAAGAAGAGTGCACAAGCATCATGGCAATAACAAGATCACAACACATGTGGATCACAAGCAAAAGGAACAAAACTAGCATGGCCACAAGTGGTTATGTAGATTATTTGAACAAGCACCCAACAAGTTTTAAAAGTTGTTTAACATGGCAAGGGTGCATCTAGGACTAACAGCAACAGGCTAGCATTTTAAATGGGCCGGAAAGAACAAACAACAATTTCCGGATACTCCCATATTCATATAAATACAATTAGAGCAGATCCAAGATAGGCATGTTTTAAATTTGTTAAACATGCAAAACAACAGCACCACATTAATCTACACATTTTCCCACCCCAAATGCATATAAAGTTTGTTAAATTTGGAGATGTAGAAATTTAATTATGATTTTTTAAAGTTTAAGCATATTTAAAAATAAATTAATTCAAACAACATTTTAAATATTTTAAACATGGCAACAAACTGCATATTAATATTCTACATGAAAAACTAAGCAGTTTTCATATATAACTCATTTCCATCGGATGCATATTTTAAAAGATATTAAATATGCAAAGATAATGCAGAAAAAGAAAAAGAAAAAGAAAACAGAAAAGAAAAACAAAAGAAAATGTCAAACTGACCCAGGCTGGAACTAGCCGCAGCCACTGACCCGTGGGTCCAGAGGCGCTGAGGTGGCAGCGGCGGGTGTGAGAGTGGGTGGAAAGGTGCCGGGTGGATGACATGTGGGGCCAGCCTGTCAGTGGCACATATGAAGCAAAAAGGGGGGAAAATCCCACTGCCCCGGCGGGATCGAACCCGCGACCTCCTGGTTAACTGATGAAGAGCCGAGCCACTGGGCTAGGCGAGTGCATCTGACAGAGAAGGCGAACACTGCCTTTTGAGGTAACTGAAGAAGCAGACAGCAAGGGGAAAACAAAGCACGTCGGAGCTGCTCCGACGACCCAAACTGGTGGCAGAGTGGTGCGGTATGTTCCTGGGGGAACTCCGCACCCATGACGTGCACTCACAACACCTATCGTTGACTACAACGACGACGGCGAGCATCAAACAGAGCGGCGGCGGCGGACCTCGACGAGACCAAGCAAGGGCCTAAACGGAGCGACGACAACACTAGTAGCACCTACGCGACATGGCGATCACGACGGGCAACAGAGGAGGAACCAAGGTGGTCGGAACACTCGCCGGAGACGAGGCCCGACGGCGACGAGCTCGGGTGCACGGAGAACTACGAGCTAGACGACGCGCCAGGAGGGGAAAAGGGCACGGGGAGGTGCGCGCACGTACCACAAGCACGGAGGTGTGCTTGGTTAGCCTGGAGGTGGACGGAGTCGACGACGACGACGATCGAACACCCACGGCTGCCGGAGTTGAAGAAGAGGAAGAAGAAGTCGCAGGCGAGGCGATCGGCTCTGTGTAGTGGACGTAGTCGACATAGACGACGTCGAGGAAGAAGACCGGCAAGGTTGGCGAGGCAAATGACGACGAGAAGCACGCCAGCGATGAGCTCGCGCTCTCAGATGCGCTCGGGATAGCTGCGGAGTGGCGGATCTGATGGCTCTCAGCTCACGAGGCGGCGGGAGGAGGAAGAGGGAACCCTAGAGGAAGGGTTGGACACGGAGAGGGCTTAAAACGAGGGCCAGAGCCATGACGGTGCGGCGACGGCGTCGGGCTCGCGGTCCCCATGGCGTCGTGGGAGGAGGAAGAAAAGGTGGGTGAGGTTTCTGGCGCAGTCGATGACAAGTGGGCCATGGGCGTCCACGTGGGCGCAAAGTAGCGGGGGTAAGTGGGGGCGCGGGTGCAAAAGGGAGAGAGGGACGCGCTGCGGGCTGTGCTGGGCTACGGGCGCGCGCTGGAGCTGGGCCGAGGGGGGAGAAGGAGGCCCAGGTTGGCTGGGCTGCACTGTTGCGGCTGCTGCTGTTAATTCTTTTTCTTTTTTTCCATTTTTCTCAGACAGAAAATAAAAGAAAAAGTACAGGCTCAAGGAAAAGGAATTAGGAGATAAATAAAATATCCCCATGCTCCTGGATTTATGCGCTATTTTATAAAAATGACTTGGGCATTTTTAGAGGTAGAAAAATAAAACAAGTTTGAATATGGTTCAAACTTGTGTCATTTTTGAACCTAACGAAATCTTTTCATATTGAGGCTAGGCTTTGCAAGGTGGCTTAGGACAGTGTAACCTGGAAGTGGGGAGGAGATGAACATTATTGGGAGAGGCTAAGTCCCTTGCAAAATTGATTAAAGAAAGGAAAGAAAAAGAAGGAAGGAGAAGAGTGATGCAAAAGGAAGATGGAGTTTAGGGTTAGCATGGGCCTGACTTGCCACCACCATAAGAACAAGAAGCACTCACTTGTCATGCTAGGACAATGATCACCACATATGCAAGAAAGAACAAACACAAAGACAAGTAAAAAGGATGCTAAGATGAACATGATGCCATGGTGATGATGAAGCAATGCATGGATGCAAAAAGGAAAAGAAACATGATAATGAAATACAATAAGAATGTATAAATGACAAGAGACCCCAAGGAAAAGTACAAGGATCAAATGATGAAAGCTTTATTGCCATATATGGGAAGTATCACATATGGGGTGTTACAAACTCTCCTCCACTATAAAAAGATCTCGTCCCGAGATCTAGGACTGAAAGAAGGAGGGATACTCGGAACGGAGATGATCTTCTCGTTCCCATGTAGCTTCTCGGTCGGTATGGTGTGACCACTTCACTTTCAAGAATTTGATGGACTTGTTGCGGGTCTTGCGCTCAGTTTCTTCAAGAATAGCAACGGGGTGCTCATGATAAGACAAGTCTTATTGAAGATCAATCTCTTCGAACAGAATGGTGTGTTCAGGCATCTTGAAGCACTTGCGGAGTTGAGACATGTGAAACACATCATGTACATTTGCAAAGTTGGAGGGAAGCTCGAGTTGGTAGGCTAGATCGCCTCTCTTACCAAGAATCTTGAAAGGGCCCACGTATCCTGGAGCAAGCTTGCCCTTGATACCGAACCTCTGAGTGCCCTTCATGGGAGAAACATAGAGATAGACATGGTATCCAATGTCGAAAGGCAAGTCACGATGCTTGCCGTCATAGTAGCTCTTTTGGCGCGATTGCGCGGCTTTGAGATTCTCATGATTACTTGCAACATGACTTCTCCCGTGGCCTCAAGAACGAAAGTAACTACTCACAAAGAATATGCACATTCATGATCAATGGAGTTATAAAAAAATCATAATGGATCTGAACATATTATCTTCCACCAAATAAACCAACTAGCATCAACTACAAGATGTAACCCACAGGTACCAATCTACGATTTTGATACAAAGATTGAATACAAGAGATGAACTAGGGTTTGATATGCGATGGTGCTGGGGAAGATGTTGATGGAGATTGATCCTCCCACAATAAGAGGGTTGTTGGTGATGACGATGGCTTTGATTTTCCCCTCCCGCAGGGAAGTACCCCCGGCGGAATCGCTCCGCCGGAGAGCAAAAGTGCTCCTGCCCAAGTTCCGCCTCGAGATGGCGGCGTTCTGTCTTGGAGGTTCTCTCTTTATTTTTCTTGGGAAAATGTGATTATATACCAAAAGATGGTCGTCAGAAGTGGGCCTGGCCCCCCACTACACACCAGGGCGCGCTTGGAGGGGGTGGCGCACCCTGGTGCCTCGTGGGCGCCTAGGTGTGCCCCGGTGGTTCTTCTCTCCAATGTTTATTATATATTCCAAATAATTCTCCATAAATTTTGAGCCCATTTGGAGATGTGCAGAATAGGTATCTCTGACATAGCTTTTTTAGATCAGAATTCCAACTGCCGGTATTCTCCCTCTTTGTGTAAATCTTGCAAATTATGAGAGAAAAGGCATTAGAATTACTCCCCAAAGTGGTATAATGAACAAAAACACTAAAAATAACAGTAATAAAACATGATACAAAATGGATGTATCAACTCCCCCAAGCTCAAACCTTACTTGCCCTCAAGCGAAAACCGATATCGAGAATCATGTCCACATGTTTAGAGAGAGAGAGAGAGGCGTGGATAAAAACAAATACGGACATAGAAGCATCATGATCATTATTATAACAATAATAAATAATATCATATGACTTCTCATGAACATGTAACAATTCATTACAATAGCAAAGTATGAAGCATAAACTTTCTTGAAAACTAACGAACTATGTTCTTAGTCAACAATGCAATTACAATTCATCATATTTTCAAGAAGAGTCACGTGTCAGAGCTTTTTAGCAAGTCCACATACCCAACTATAATTTAGTCTTCTACGATTGCTAACACTCTCATCATATATATATATATATATATATATATATATATATATATATATATATATATATATATATATATATATATATATATATATATATATATATATATATATATGGAGCAAAAGTTTCAGCCACACACATAAAAAGATAGGAGCTTATAGTTTCGCCTCCCAACTTATTCACCTCAAGGGTGATGTCAACAATAATAACGCATGATCACTCACATTCAACTGGGTATATGTGCCTGGATCTTTCCCTGCCACATGATGCTTGCAAAAGAGAAAAATAAAAAAGAACAGAAGAGAACACTATTGACCCAACATAAAAGGTAAATGCATAAAAGTAAAAGATAGGCCCTTCGTGGAGGGAAGCAGAGGTTTCCATGCGCTTTTATTTTTGGATGCACAATCCCTTAATGCAAAAGAACGTCATGTTATATTGCCCCCTATGATAGCAACCTTTATTATGCAGTTAGTCACTTTTATTACTTTACCATCATAGGTTTGTACAACGCTTATTTCCCCTTACAATAAAAGATCAAACATATTTCGAAGAAATTTTTATTTCTTAATGCACCGATGACAACTTACTTGAAGGATTTTATTCAATCCATAGGTAGGTATGGTGAACTCTCATGACATGGAATTGATTTAAGGGTTTTGGATGCACAAGTAGTATCTGTACTTAGTGTGGATTTTTGGCTAGCAAAGATATTTGAGCTAGCACCACATGTTAGAGGATCCATGTCAATATAAAGTCTATGTGAATATGAACAAACTTAAATCATTATGTTGTCTTCCTTGTCCAACATCAACAATTTGGCATAAAATATTTTATGGGGGCTCGCATTCATAAAAGATGTCCAAGATGGTATATTTGCATGTGAATCTTCTCTTCCCTTATTAATTCTTTCATGAATTGCATCATTGACCAATGTTATGTTTGTCAATATTCAACAAATTTTACCACATATACTCTTTCTTATGTAATGTCATTACTTTCCATAAGATTAGCATGTGATCTTTTTATTTATTTCCTTTATTGTAATTGCAACATAAAAAGTAAAGAAGCAAAAACTCAGACTAATATTTATATTATAACTCTCAACTCAATTACATAGATAGATAGATCATGAACTAACACACGAAAGATAAATCATACTGAACTTTTATTTAACCAGATCACGAAAATACTAAACATCGAACCAAAACTTATGAAGGAAGTAAAAGTGATGGTGATACGATATCCGGGCACCTCCCCCAAGCTTGGCAAAAGCCAAGGGGAGTGCCCATAGTCTGTACTCAAGTCTCCTTCTTGGGTGATGGTGGTGATGAAGAAGAAGTGGGCTGGTCCTCCAGCTTCCATGCCATAGGTCCCCCATCAAGATAGGATGTGCGAGTCTGTAATGCCCAGGATGGGACTATACCTCCTACGTGTCGAGGCACGACTTAAAGGTATAAGCCCATCCTAGAATGATCTCAAGTTTGGTATCTTTGCACGACTCATGTAAAAGAGGGATTAAATTGCAAAAGGAGATAGTTGTCTTACACTCGCCACTTCACACAATACATTACATAAGCAAAACATCATTCAAAACATCACAACCCGACTACGGGCGAAGATCCAAAAGAAAGATACCAAAACAACAAAAGCCACAGGTCAGGATCGAATCCTAGTAGAAACCACTACTGATCGACGGAAACGTCACAAGCATACGGCCACAATCTTCATCGAGCTCCCAGTGAAGAACTTGAACCAGCTCCTGCATCAAACTCGGCTGAACCTGCATCTGGTATTGTAGAAACTGTGAGCCACGAGGACTCAGCAATCCCATAACCATGGGTATCAAGACTAGCAAAGCTTTATGGGTAGGAAGAGGTAAGGTGGTGAGGCTGCAGCAGCGGCTAAGCATAATATGGTGGCTAACTTACGAGTACCAGAATAAGATGAGAAGCTACGCAAACGGTCGCAAAAGTAGTGATCGCTAAAGATCCTGAACTACATACGGTCAAACATAACCCCACCGTGTTTTCTTCTCAAAGTGAAAAGAGACAGTCACGGTTACTCACACAGTTGTGTCTTTTACTTCGGATCATCTGTCAAGTTTTCTACAACCGGACATTAACAAATTCCAATCTGCCACATAACCGCGGGCACGGCTTTCGAAAGATCATAACCTTGCAGGGGTGTCCCAACTTAGCCCATCACAAGCTCTCACGATTAGCTGAAGTGATAAATATAATATCATCACTCCTTATCTTAGGGAAAATCCGATCAGGCTCGGCATCCCGGTAGCACAAGTCATTTCGACAATGGTAAAACAAGTCCAGCAAGACCTCCCGGTGTGTCGACACCCTGATAGTAGCCGCGCGTATCTCGTCTCAGGACACGACCGGATGGGCGATTATACGGGAGCCAATCCTCAAGTTTCCCCGTGGTGGCCCCGCATACTCCCCGTTTGGGACCAACACCATCAGCACTGCCCCCCTGCTATGTAGAAAGAATCCTCGGGTAGCGCTAACTCCCTATGCAATTTAATTAATTAATTAAGTTGTTATTATGAGCAAATTAAAACCAATGTTGGGCCTTGCTGGAGGAGTTTTATTCAAAGTCGAACTGTCAAGGGGTCCCCATCCACCCATCGTGTAAGGAACGCAAAATCAAGGAACATAATGCCGGTTTATCGGCGCCTAAGGTGGCATGAGTGGAACAAAACACTGAGCAAAAGGCCAAGCCTTCCACCCATGCCCAGTATATAGGTGTGTTCAATAATAATTATAGATATTGTGATATTCCAACAACAAGTTCCCTCCTGGAACAAACTTCATCTTCACCTGCAACTAACAACGCTATAAGAGGGGCTGAGCAAGCGGGTAACATAGCCAAACAGTGGTTTTGCTAGGAAGGTGTCAAGGTTAGAGGTTTCATGGCAACAAGGAGAGGCTGACATAAAAGATGGGTAGCGTCACATGTAACGATAGCATCGAGACAACTAAGCATGGCAATGGTAGTAAAGGTATCCAAGGGTATGATCATCTTGCCTGGGAATCCACAAGGGAGAAGAACGGATCCATGAAGTAGACGGAGCAACAGAGTCGAGCGAATCCTCACAACTCCGTAACGAAACCGAAGCTAACAAGAGAAGCAACCGGAAAGAAACAAACAACACGGTAAACACACAAGCATAAACATGGCATACGATGCACATCCAAGTATGATGCATGTCCGGTTTAATTATGCATGACATGGCAAAGTGCACAAACAAAACTACAAGTTAAGTGGAGCTCAATATGCAACGAGTTGCATATTGACGAAACACCACATTTTAATTATTTAATTGATTCTCGTTATTTACAAGACAAGATTAAATGTTTTTAGCATGGCAAGAGGTGAAGCATAAAGAAACTACACTATTTAGACAATTTAAATGAGGCCGGAAAAACAACAACAATTCCGGAAATCCCCATGAGCATGTTTAGCAATTCTTGAAGCAACAACAAACACACATTATAATGTTGTTAAAATGATGCGGATGACATGATCAAGTTTTATGCAAGTTTATTAAAAGAGTTGACATAAGAGATAAGGAGCATTTGTCACCGTGGTGGACGGAGAAAGGTGCCACGACAACGATCCGAAAATGATGCCACGCAACATATCGGTTCCGGTTTCTTGTTGAGAGACCGGTGCAAAAGGAAGGTGGCGTGAACGAGTCACACGAGATGAAAGGTGGGGCGATCCCGTCACCGGGTTCCCACGGGTCGGCGACGAGGCAACCGAGGAACATGGCAACGACGAAATGGGCACGGTGCACACAAGGGCAAACATCTCATACAACACATGCAAACATTCATCCACGGGTCATCGTCTCGGGTTATACCTTCGAAACACTCGTTTCGGGACGGTTCGAGTTCGTAGAGGAAGAAGTCGTTCACGTTCGGAGAGGAAGTAGCCGTTCACGAGGTCGCCAACGAGTAGTCGTTCCGTAGAGGGAAGTAGTGGTACACGGGGCGACGGTAGACGTTCGGGCGTCGAGTTCGTAGTTGTACATGTCGTCGAGGTACTTGCCGTAGGGGGAAGTAGTTGTTCTCGTTCATCGGATAGGTACTCGCCTCGTCGTCTTGTGTCGTCGAGTAGGCGTTCCCGTTCGTAGATGTACTTGCGGTCTCGGCGACGGTAGGGGTACTTGGTGTTTCTGGGCGTCGGGGCACTTGGTCGTGGTACTTAGCGTCGGTCTCGTACACGGTTCGTAGACGTTCTCGTTACGTAGTGGTACTGCTGCTCCATGTTTATTTGCTGGACAAAAAACAAAACGCAAAACCGAACGAAAAAGAAGCACAACAGCAGCAAGGCTAGGCGCGCCGGTGCTGTCGGGGTCGCGACGGAGGGAAGGCGCAGAGGCGCGGCTGGCGAGGAGGCAAGGCCGGCTCGCGGGGTGACGGGGAGGCGCAGGCCGCGGCTGAGGCGACCATGGCGAGGCGAGGGCCTGACGAGGCGCTCGCGGCTGGGAGGCCACGGGATCCAGCAGGGAAGGAGGACGCGGAGGTGGCTGGCCGCGGCGGCGGCGCCTTGCCGGCGGGAGGCCGGAGGGACGAGGCACGGGGCCTGGCCGCGGGAGGAGGAGGCCGTGCTGGGGCGAGCTGCGGGCTAGGGGAGATCGAGCGGAGTCGGGGGCCAGGCGACGAGAAGGAAGATGGGGTCGGGGCTGGAGATGGAAGGGAATCGGGGCACGGGATAGGTGAGCGAGGGAGATCGAGGGTTCCTGGCTCGGGCTCGAAGGGGAAAAGGGAAGCTGGCGGCGGCGTGAGGATGAGGGACGAGAGGAGCGAGGGACGCTAGGGTTCGATCATCTAGCGCTAGGGTTACGGGGTCGGAGCGGGCCAATGGGCCAGGCCGCGGCTGGGAATGGAATGGGCCGGCTAGGCTGGCTGAGGCCTAGAGGAGAGAAGGGTGGCTGGGAGGTGGCTGGAGGCCATCTCTCACTTACTTTTATTTTTCCATTTTAAAAAAAAAAATAGAACAAATATAGAAAAGCCCAGAGAGTTTGGAGATGGTTTTGGCTGAGATAAAAATATCCCTACAACCCTGGAATTGTGGGCTATTTTAATAAAATGCTTTGGCAATTTTTAGAGACTACAAATTTATGCGAGTTCGGAAATAACTCAAACTTGCATAAATCTTTAGGCCAACCAAGCACTTCCAAAAGACATGAAAAAAAGGAGGAGGAGGTCTTGGCAAGGGATTGAGAAGAAAAAGGCATGGGGAAATATATGCACGTGTGTTGCGGGTAATTCCAAAGAATGGAATATTTTAATATAGCTCCCTAAAATATTGAGAGACTTTTATATGTTATAAAGAGAAGTCATCCTTCCCTCGATTTAAATGGACCGAAGGTCCACACAATTTATTTAAGTTGAGATGCAAAATAAAATGACATGATGGCATGATGACATGATGCAATGCAAAAATAAATAACACAAACAAAATAAAACACACGGGAGAACCCGGAACATCTGGAATCTTCTGGAACGTCGGTCTTCGGGCGTCACAACTCTCCCACACTAACAGAGGATCTCGACCCGAGATCCTAGAGATAGCACCGGGTAAAACGAAAAAGAAGAGGTAAAACAAAATTGCTTCTTTGACAGACGAGTGAAACCAGGAACCTTGAGAGGTTGAACAAAATGAAAGAAGAATACAACGGAGATGAACGAATATGAAAACTCCGTTAGACAAGAGGGACAAGGAGCATTATGAGAACCTTGCAGGTTGAAAGACATGAAACAAGAGCTCACGAACCAAAAGAATATGAAACTGCAACGGTATAGCCAAGGAATAAGAATGACAGAATTCGGACAACACTCCGTCTGAAAATGGAAGGAATTAACAAGAACTTGCCAAGTTGGGATGGTACTTGATGAAAACAACAACACACAGCCTCCGGAACAATTAAAGAATGGCACAAGGGGTAAGAAAGATTCAGATAGCACTCCGGTTGAAAAGAGAGGCAAAACTTCATAAGATGAGGGATCTAGAATGTAGGTGACAACATTCCAGTTAAATAGACAATCAAGGGAAGAATATGATCTTGAAATGACAAGATGATGGGACGAAGAGAGAAATATCACAATACCTCCGGAATGAAAGAATAGAATATAGATCAATGAAAGAAATGAATGGAGAAAAATATGACAACTTCTCTTAAAATTGAATTCGAAATAGCATCCTTACGAAGAAGGGTTGAATGGGGTTGATGGAAAATCAACAACGAAAAGAATAAGCTCGTTGTGGCTTATGGAAAACATCTCAAAATTATGAGGTGACAACCAGCCACTGACGAAAACAATTGATTGGATTGAGATCAACAAGGAGATGAAAAACTTATTTCACCGGAATGATAAATGAAGAACTTGGGTCATTTATAAGCACTATAATTAGCAACAATCCTTAGGAAAAGCTTTTAGGTGAAATACAACCCAAAATAACTCCAACGAATAATTAAAGGGTTGACAAGATCTCCTGAACAAGGAAAATGATGGTTTTAAATATCTCATTCTTGATAACTCGTGAATCATAATCCATGAAGGAATTGTCAAAATGACATAACACCATCTCAAAAGATAAGGGAGAAAGAATTGCACTTGGAAAGCATGATGAAGAATGTTTGAGCTCCAACAAGAATCTTGATGAAGACTTCGAGGATGAATTAAATCTTGATGAACCACCATGAAGAACTCCGGTAATGAAAGCATGAGAAGTGAAACATGAAAAGAATACGATTTAAGGCCTGCGATGAATTAAATTGAGCTTGAAATGATATAATTGAAATAACTTGAAACTCCGGAAAACAAGATGAACAACTTAGAACCGAGAATATGATATGATGAACAAGCTCTGGAAAAAAGAGATTAAATCACCTCGAGGAAAAATAAGAATAAGATTTATTGTATGCTTATCCTTCATCAAATTAAATTGATGACAAGCAACGGATTTGGCATACTACTTATTCTCGTTGGAAAGAATTAAGAGAGATCTCGCACAAGCTTGGGTAATTATTCAACGAACCACCGGTAGAATTGTGAAAAGAACACATGAATTGATACGATAACAATGGAAGAGTAAACTTGAAAGAGCCACCGTAAAAATATGGAGAAGAACGAAGAGGCATCAATGAAGAATATTTGGAGAACGAAGTTGAAAACTGAGAACGAAGAAATATTCTGAAATGATGGCCTTCGGAGGATCACAAAGAAAAGAATTCATGAAATGCTTCGGACGGGTATAAAAAGAATTCCTCACAATCGGAACAATAATGAGGATGGCATGAAGGTAGAACCACAACTCTTGAGAGAACGGGCCAAGATTTAAGAGAAACACTTCTCTGGTCTCCAAATGTTGAGAGTGGAGACGAGAATGCCATGAAGAATTGTTGAGCACTCCGGAATGAAGAATTAAAAAGGTTGCACCAATGATGAACAAGAATTTGAAAGCGGTCCTGAAGAAGGACTGTGACTGATGTAATCCATTCTTACGTCACACTTTGAAAAGAATTGAGTATAACTCCAGAAAATAGAAGAGTCAGGTAAGATCCTGGGAAAAGACCTGTGGGTTAGGGCCCACTCAAAGAAAACACCGTTGAAAAAGGTTGCTTAAGAGATATTGCACTGGTTGAATTAAATGGCTTGAATAAGATGACAATCTCAAAATAGCTTGAACGGATTAAGAATTGAATTATGAATCTTCAACACTCCGGATATGAATAGCAAGAGGAGAATGATTAATTGGACACCGGAATAAGAAAGCATTATGAAATGAGGAAAAGGATAAGATCAACACCGAAATCTTGAATTACAACCACCGGCAGAATTTGAGAACAAAAGAATGATGAACTTGACGCTCTTGAGCATCTTCACGATAAATCACCGGATAAGAACATTGAAGGTAATGAATGAAGAAACCTCACATGAATAAAATGGATATTTCATCTGAGAATTTCTTGCTCTGAGAAGAAGAAGGGTGGGAGGGTGGGGAAAACAAAGACAACTTGGGATGAACAAAATGGACACCGGTTGAAAAAGAATTAACATGACCATCTTGATGATCAAGAAGGATTAGCACTCTCATAGAAATATGAGAACACCGATTAAGAAGGTATGGAATCAACATTTGACATCGAAGCAACTCGAATACCAGAATTAAAACGAAACAAAGGATCGATATTTACGAAGAAGATTATGTTGCAACATATCTATCCGAATAGAGAATTGAACGAATGGATTCCGCAGGTACATCAACTTGACGAGAAGCCACTTGAAGAACAAAAGGTAAATAAAAAGGAACAAGGAACGGATAGAACAAATACAAGATAGAAGTTTCGTTCCCACATCTTCGTGCTGAAAGCTCATGGAACGTGTTACAAAAGGGTTTTGCAATACCCGGATCAGCATAGGCAAGGACCCTTTAAGATGCAACTCCCAATCAGAACAAGTCCATAAAACCACTTCACTCAATGTAGAACCCCGAACTTCATATCGTGCAACCGTTGGAAGAATGCCTAGAACTACTGGATGAGCCCACCTATTAATTTCCGAAAGTTCCCAGTTATGCAATCAGGTGTTGGGGATACACGGGAAGCACCGCGCAATCAACTCTAAACCTACATCTAGGTGTATCCATCCTTCAACACATAACCAGTCTTTCTCGGAAACTGTTTACCTCGGACCTTCGAAACGCATCCACTATACAAGCTATGGCAATACTCCCGAACTACCTCCCCAGTACTGGGTGATGTCGGGGTTATCTAGCCACTAACCGCATAGGAGAGTTTTCGATGTCGGCCGTCTTAAGTATTCTAGTACTGCCGCGATGGATTTGTGACGACAACACCTCGGAGCTCAACTTCCCGGGACACTGCCACAACCCCTAATGATAGGAGGCATCGAGAACAATGTTCTCATCACAAAGACATCGAAACAATCCAAACAATACTCGCGATATCCTAAAAAAAAATTTGGTGCAATTTTTGAGAGTAGAAGAGACAAGAGTAATCGTGAGGAGTCCTCACCAGAGAGAAAGGGGATGAGAAGCAAAGAACTCATACTCTCCGATATATATATAGGACTCAAAACATTTTCAGTGTGTGCCTAGACTCAACCGTCAACGATTCGAACAATCAGTGGGGGCTTCTAGGTCGGAGAAGGCTCTGAATACCAACTTGTAATGCCCAGGTTGGGACTATACCTCCTACGTGTCGAGGCACAACTTAAAGTTATAAGCCCATCCTAGAATGATCTCAAGTTTGGTATCTTTGCACGACTCATGTAAAAGAGGGATTAAATTGCAAAAGGAGATAGTTGGCTTACACTCGCCACTTCACACAATACATTACATAAGCAAAACATCATTCAAAACATCACAACCCGACTACGGGCGAAGATCCAAAAGAAAGATACCAAAACAACAAAAGCCACAGGTCAGGATCGAATCCTAGTAGAAACCACTACTGATCGACGGAAACGTCACAAGCATACGGCCACAATCTTCATCGAGCTCCCAGTGAAGAACTTGAACCAGCTCCTGCATCAAACTCGGCTGAACCTGCATCTGGTGTTGTAGTAACTGTGAGCCACGAGGACTCAGCAATCCCATAACAATGGGTATCAAGACTAGCAAAGCTTTATGGGTAGGAAGAGGTAAGGTGGTGAGGCTGCAGCAGCGGCTAAGCATAATATGGTGGCTAACTTACGAGTACCAGAATAAGATGAGAAGCTACGCAAACGGTCGCAAAAGTAGTGATCGCTAAAGATCCTGAACTACATACGGTCAAACATAACCCCACCGTGTTTTCTTCTCAAAGTGAAAAGAGACAGTCACGGTTACTCACACAGTTGTGTCTTTTACTTCGGATCATCTGTCAAGTTTTCTACAATCGGACATTAACAAATTCCAATCTGCCACATAACCGTGGGCATGGCTTTCGAAAGATCATAACCCTGCAGGGGTGTCCCAACTTAGCCCATCACAAGCTCTCACGATTAGCTGAAGTGATAAATATAATATCATCACTCCTTATCTTAGGGAAAATCCGACCAGGCTCGGCATCCCGGTAGCACAAGTCATTTCGACAATGGTAAAACAAGTCCAGCAAGACCTCCCGGTGTGTCGACACCCTGATAGTAGCCGCGCGTATCTCGTCTCAGGACACGACCGGATGGGCGATTATACGGGAGCCAATCCTCGAGTTTCCCCGTGGTGGCCCCGCATACTCCCCGTTTGGGACCAACACCATCAGCACTGCCCCCCTGCTATGTAGAAAGAATCCTCGGGTAGCGCTAACTCCCTATGCAATTTAATTAATTAATTAAGTTGTTATTATGAGCAAATTAAAACCAATGTTGGGCCTTGCTGGAGGAGTTTTATTCAAAGTCGAACTGTCAAGGGGTCCCCATCCACCCATCGTGTAAGGAACGCAAAATCAAGGAACATAATGCCGGTTTATCGGCGCCTAAGGTGGCATGAGTGGAACAAAACACCGAGCAAAAGGCCAAGCCTTCCACCCATGCCCAGTATATAGGTGTGTTCAATAATAATTATAGATATTGTGATATTCCAACAACAAGTTCCCTCCTGGAACAAACTTCATCTTCACCTGCAACTAACAACGCTATAAGAGGGGCTGAGCAAGCGGGTAACATAGCCAAACAGTGGTTTTGCTAGGAAGGTGTCAAGGTTAGAGGTTTCATGGTAACAAGGAGAGGCTGACATAAAAGATGGGTAGCGCGACATGTAACGATAGCATCGAGACAACTAAGCATGGCAATGGTAGTAAAGGTATCCAAGGGTATGATCATCTTGCCTGGGAATCCACAAGGGAGAAGAACGGATCCATGAAGTAGACGGAGCAACAGAGTCGAGCGAATCCTCACAACTCCGTAACGAAACCGAAGCTAACAAGAGAAGCAACCGGAAAGAAACAAACAACACGGTAAACACACAAGCATAAACATGGCATACGATGCACATCCAAGTATGATGCATGTCCGGTTTAATTATGCATGACATGGCAAAGTGCACAAACAAAACTACAAGTTAAGTGGAGCTCAATATGCAACGAGTTGCATATTGACGAAACACCACATTTTAATTATTTAATTGATTCTCGTTATTTACAAGACAAGATTAAATGTTTTTAGCATGGCAAGAGGTGAAGCATAAAGAAACTACACTATTTAGACAATTTAAATGAGGCCGGAACAACAACAACAATTCCGGAAATCCCCATGAGCATGTTTAGCAATTCTTGAAGCAACAACAAACACACATTATAATGTTGTTAAAATGATGCGGATGACATGATCAAGTTTTATGCAAGTTTATTAAAAGAGTTGACATAAGAGATAAGGAGCATTTGTCACCGTGGTGGACGGAGAAAGGTGCCACGGCAACGATCCGAAAATGATGCCACGCAACATATCGGTTCCGGTTTCTCGTTGAGAGACCGGTGCAAAAGAAAGGTGGCGTGAACGAGTCACACGAGATGAAAGGTGGGGCGATCCCGTCACCGGGTTCCCACGGGTCGGCGACGAGGCAACCGAGGAACATGGCAACGACGAAACGGGCACGGTGCACACAAGGGCAAACATCTCATACAACACATGCAAACATTCATCCACGGGTCATCGTCTCGGGTTATACCTTCGAAACACTCGTTTCGGGATGGTTCGAGTTCGTAGAGGAAGAAGTCGTTCACGTTCGGAGAGGAAGTAGCCGTTCACGAGGTCGCCAACGAGTAGTCGTTCCGTAGAGGGAAGTAGTGGTACACGGGGCGACGGTAGACGTTCGGGCGTCGAGTTCGTAGTTGTACATGTCGTCGAGGTACTTGCCGTAGGGGGAAGTAGTTGTTCTCGTTCATCGGAGAGGTACTCGCCGCGTCGTCTTGTGTCGTCGAGTAGGCGTTCCCGTTCGTAGATGTACTTGCGGTCTCGGCGACGGAAGGGGTACTTGGTGTTTCCGGGCGTCGGGGTACTTGGTCGTGGTACTTAGCGTCGGTCTCGTACACGGTTCGTAGACGTTCTCGTTACGTAGTGGTACTGCTGCTCCATGTTTATTTGCTGGACAAAAAACAAAATGCAAAACCAAACGAAAAAGAAGCACAGCAGCAGCAAGGCTAGGCGCACCGGTGCTGTCGGGGTCGCGACAGAGGGAAGGCGCAGAGGCGCGGCTGGCGAGGAGGCAGGGCCGGCTCGCGGGGCGACGGGGAGGCGCAGGCCGTGGCTGAGGCGACCATGGCGAGGCGAGGGCCTGGCGAGGCGCTCGCGGCTGGGAGGCCACGGGATCCAGCGGGGAAGGAGGACGCGGAGATGGCTGGCCGCGGCGGCGGCGCCTTGCCGGCGGGAGGCCGGAGGGACGAGGCACGGGGCCTGGCCGCGGGAGGAGGAGGCCGTGCTGGGGCAAGCTGCAGGCTAGGGGAGATCGAGCGGAGTCGGGGGCCAGGCGACGAGAAGGAAGATGGGGTCGGGGGCTGGAGATGGAAGGGAATCGGGGCACGGGAGAGGTGGGCGAGGGAGATCGAGGGTTCCTGGCTCGGGCTCGAAGGGGAAAAGGGAAGCTGGCGGCGGCGTGAGGATGAGGGACGAGAGGAGCGAGGGACGCTGGGGTTCGATCATCTAGCGCTAGGGTTACGGGGTCGGAGCGGGCCAATGGGCCAGGCTGCAGCTGGGAATGGACTGGGCCGGCTAGGCTGGCTGAGGCCTAGAGGAGAGAAGGGCGGCTGGGAGGTGGCTGGAGGCCATCTCTCACTTACTTTTCTTTTTCCATTTTTTAAAAAATAGAACAAATATAGAAAAGCCCAGAGAGTTTGGAGATGGTTTTGGCTGAGATAAAAATATCCCTACAACCCTGGAATTGTCGGCTATTTTAATAAAATGCTTTGGCAATTTTTAGAGACTACAAATTTATGCGAGTTCGGAAATAACTCAAACTTGCATAAATCTTTAGGCCAACCAAGCACTTCCAAAAGACATGAAAAAAAAGGAGGAGGAGGTCTTGGCAAGGGATTGAGAAGACAAAGGCATGGGGAAATATATGCACGTGTGTTGCGGGTAATTCCAAAGAATGGAATATTTTAATATAGCTCCCTAAAATATTGAGAGACTTTTATATGTTATAAAGAGAAGTCATCCTTCCCTCGATTTAAATGGACCGAAGGTCCACACAATTTATTTAAGTTGAGATGCAAAATAAAATGACATGATGGCATGATGACATGATGCAATGCAAAAATAAATAACACAAACAAAATAAAACACACGGGAGAACCCGGAACATCTGGAATCTTCTGGAATCTTCTGGAACGTCGGTCTTCGGGCGTCACAGAGTCTCCGGACCCCTGAAACTTGCAGCTAAACTCATACCTTTGAATCTTTCCTCACACTCAAAACTTTAGTTTTGAAGATCATAGATTTGGCCTTGGAGAAAATTGATTTGCTCGTTGAAGTTGAAGACGATCTCCTTCAAAGACAGTCCATCCACCTTTTGGTCACGGGCGAATTCCGTAATCATGCAGTGATTGGCATTCAGTCCTCGTCCACCATCCCTTGGGACTTGAAGACCTCCTGCTCCACTGCCTCGAGCCTTGCCTCCATGCTTCCCGTCTTCTTGGGACCTTGAACATCCCGGATGTGAAGCACCCCTCACGCATCTCAATGGCTTGAGGGTGCTTCATCACCTCCGGCAGGTAGGGTTGATGACCTTCTCATAGAACTTGTCCTTGGAGGAACTTGGAGGAGCCATAGAGATCTATATCTGCCAGAAAAAGGGGATGAAACAAGAACAAAGGATATTTCTGCGATGCGGTGGTCAAATCGTCCGGGAGTATATACAGAGAATTTTTATATAAGGAAACACATGTAGTACAAGAAAACGGAGTCGAGAAGGTGCCCGTGGGGCCCACTACCCACTAGGGCGCGCCTGGGGTAGGTGGCGCACCCTCGTGCCTCGTGGGCACCCGGGTTGCCTTCCCGTGTGTTTCTTATTATTTTTTATTTTTTTAAATATTCCAAAACTGATAGAAAATATTTTTTATGGATTTTTCAAAGTCGATTTACTTACCGTATCACATACCTCTTCCTTTTTAGGGGTCTGGAGTGTTCTAGAAGGTCTCTTTTTATGTATTATTCCGGTGTCATGGTTTGAATAATATTAGTTTCAACATTAATAGGCGTACCTGAAATATAGTGCTCATTGACCATTGACAACCTTTAGATTAGTGCCTTCTGGATTGTTGATCTTAATAGCTCCAGACCGATAAACTTCTTCGATGATATATGGTCCTTCCCATTTGGAGAGAAGTTTCCCTACAAAAATCTAAAACGAGAATTGTATAATAGAACATACTCACCCACTTTGAATTCCCGCTTTTTAATTCTTTTGTCATGCCATGTTTTAACTTTTTCTTGAATTAATTTGGCATTTTCATAAGCTTGGGCTCTCCATTCATCTAGTGAGCTAATATCAAATAACCTATTTTCACCGGCAAGATTGAAATCATAGTTGAGTTCTTTAATTGGCCAATATGCCTTATGTTTTAACTCAACAGGTAAATGACATGCCTTTCGATAAACCATTTTATATGGAGACATACCCATAGGATTTTTATAAGCTGTTCGGTAGGCCCAAAGTGCATCATCTAATTTCTTAGAACAATTATTTTGGGACCTATTGACAGTCTTTTGCAAAATTAATTTTATTTCCCTATTGCTTAATTCAACTTGACCACAAGATTGGGGGTGATAAGGAGATGCAATTCTATGGTTAACATCATAGTAATCAAGCAATTTACGGAAAGCACCATGAATAAAATGTGAATCACCATCAGTCATCAAATATCTAGGGACTCCAACCTCGGGAAGATAACTTCTTTAAGCATTTTAATGGAAGTGTTACGATCAGCACTACTGGTTGGAATAGCTTCTACCCACTTAGTGAGATAATCAACAACAACGAGAATATGTGTATACCCATTAGAGGAAGGAAAAAGTCCCATATAATCAAAGCCCCAAACATCAAATGGTTCAATAACAAGTGAATAATTCATAGGCATTTCCTGACGTCTACCAATATTACCAATTCTTTGACATTCATCACAAGAGAGGACAAACTTACGAGCATCTTTGAAAGGAGTAGGCCAATAAAATCCACACTGTAGTACCTTGTGTGCAGTTCTATCTCCCACATGGTGTCCTCGATAGGCGTCGGAGTGACACTTCCATAGGATTTGTTCCTGTTTATGCTCAGGTATACAACATCTAATAATACCATCTACTCTTTTTTTATAAAGATGTGGATAATTCCAAAAGTAATGTCTTAAATCAAAGAAGAATTTTTCTATTGTTGATAGGTGAAACTAGGCGGTCTATATTTAGCCACAATGTAATTAGCATAGTCAGCAAACCTAGGAGTGTTATGAGAAGCATTAATGACAACAAGTTGTTCGACAGGGAAACTATCATCAATAGGTAGTGGGTCATCAAGAATATTTTCTAACCTAGACAAGTTATCAGCTACGGGGTTCTCAGTTCCTTTTCTATCAGTGATATGCAAATCAATTTCTTGCGACAAAAGAACCCACCTAATGAGTCTAGGTTTAGCATCCTTCTTCTCCATAAGATATTTAATAGCAGCATGATCGGTGTGAACAGTTACTTTGGAATCAACAATGTAGGATCTGAATTTATCACACGCAAACACAACTGCTAAAAATTCTTTCTCGGTAGTAGCATAATTTCTTTGAGCATTGTCTAGAGTTTTACTAGCATAATGGATAATATTTAATTTCTTATCAACTCTTTGTCCTAGAACAACCCCAACAACATAGTCACTAGCATCACACATAATTTCAAAAGGCAAGTTCCAATCAGGTGGTTGAACAATAGGTGCAGTGGTTAAGGCTTTCTTAAGTGTTTCAAAGGCTTATACACAATCATCATTGAAAACAAAAGAAACATCTCTGTGTAATAAATTGGTAAGAGGCCTAGAAATTTTAGAGAAGTCTTTAACAAACCTCCTATAGAAACTAGCATGACCAAGGAAACTATGAATACCTTTAATATCTTTAGGACATGGAATTTTCTCAATTGCATCAAGTTTAGCTTTATCCACCTCAATGTTGGGGAACATAGCATGCAATTTAAAAAAAAAAATATGCTCACACAAGATCTATCTAGGAGATGCATAACAACGAGATGGGGAGAGTGTGTCCACGTACCCTCGTAGACCAAAAGCGGAAGCATTAAGTTAACACGGTTCATGTAGTCGAACGTCTTCGCGATCCAACCGATCCAAGTACCGAACGTACGTCATCTCCGTGTTCAACACACATTCTACACGATGACGTCCCACGAGCTCTTGATCTGGCTGATGCTCGAGGGAGAGTTCCGTCAGCACGACGACGTGGCGACGATGTTGGTGATGTGATCCGCACACGGCTTCGCCTAAGCACCACGACAATATGATCTGAGGTGTAATCTGTGGAGGGGGGCACCGCACATGGCTAAGAGAAACTTGTGTGTTCTAGGGTGCCCCCTGCCCCCGTATATAAAGGAGGAGAGGAGGAGGCCGGCCGACCCCTATAGGGCGCGCCAAGGGAGAGGAGTCCTACTAGGACTCCAAGTCATAGTAGGATTCCACTTGGTGGAAGGGGGAAGAAGGAAGGGAGAGGGAGAGGGAGAGCAAACGGGGCCGCGCCCCCTACCCTAGTCCTATTCGGACTCCCCATGGGGGGGCTCCACCTCCTCGTGACCTGCCCTCTCTCTCCCCTAAGGCCCATGTTGGCCCATTACTTCCCCCGGGGGTTCCGGTAACCCCTCGGGCACTCTGTTTTTACCCGGTAACTCTCAGAACTCTTCCGGTGTCCGAATAACATCATCTAATATATCATTCTTTATGTATCAATCATTTAAGGACTCCTCGTCATATCCGCGATCTCATCTGGGACTCCGAACAAACTTCGGTCACCAAAAACTCATAACTCATAATACAAATCGTCATCGAACGTTAAGCGTGCGGACCCTACGGGTTCGAGAACTATGTAGACATGACCGAGACACATCTCCGGTCAATAACCAACAACGGAACCTGAATGCTCATATTGGCTCCTACATATCCCACAAAGATCTTTATCGGTCAACCCACATAACAACATACATTGTTCCCTTTGTCATCGGTATGTGACTTGCCCGAGATTCGATTGTCGGTATCATCATACCTAGTTCAATCTTGTTACCTGCAAGTCTCTTTACTCATTTTGTAATACATCATCTCGTGACTAACTCATTAGTCATTTGCTTGCAAGGCTTATATTGATGTGTATTATCGAGAGGGCCCAGAGATACCTCTCCGACACTCGGAGTGACAGATCCTATTCTCGATCTATGCCAACTCAACAAACACCTTCGAAGACACCTGTAGAGCATCTTTATAATCACCCAGTTACGTTGTGATGTTTGATAGCACACAAGGTGTTCCTCCGGTATTCGGAGTTGCATAATCTCATAGTCAGAGGAACATGTATATGTTATGAAGAAAGCAATAGCAATAAAACTAAACAATCATAGTGCTAAGCTAACGAATGGGTCATGTCCATCACATCATTCTCCTAATGATGTGATCCCATTCATCAAATGACAACACATGTCTATGGTTAGGAAACTTAACCATCTTTGATCAACGAGCTAGTCTAGTAGAGGCATACTAGGGACACTCTGTGTTGTCTATGTATTCACACATGTATCAAGTTTTCGGTTAATACAATTCTAGCATGAATAAAAGACATTTATCATGACATATAAGGAAATATAAATAAAAACTTTATTATTGCCTCTAGGGCATATTTCCTTCAGTCTCCCACTTGCACTAGAGTCAATAATCTAGATTACATAGTAATGATTCTAACACCCATGGAGTCTTGGTGTTGATCATGTTTTGCTCGTGTAAGAGGCTTAGTCAATGGGTATGCGACATTCAGATCCGTATGTATTTTGCAAATTTCTATGTCTCCCTCCTTGACTAGATCGTGGATGGAGTTGAAGCGTGTCTTGATGTGCTTGGTTCTCTTGTGAAACATGGATTCCTTCGCCAAAGCTATTGCTCCAGTGTTGTCACAAAAGATTTTCATTGGACCCGATGCACTAGGTATTACACTTAGATCGGATATGAACTCCTTCATCCAGACTCCTTCATTTGCTGCTTCCAAAGCAGCTTTGTACTCCACTTCACTCGTAGATCCCGCCACGACGCTCTGCTGGGAACTGCACCAACTGACAGCTCCACCGTTCAACAAAAATACATATCTGGTTTGTGACTTCGAGTCATCCGGATCAGTGTCAAAGCTTGCATCAACGTAACCATTTACGACGAGCTCTTTGTCACCTCCATAAATGAGAAACATATCCTTCATCCTTTTGAGGTATTTCAGGATGTTCTTGACCGCTGTCCAGTGATCCACTCCTGGACTACTTTGGTACCTCCCTGCTAGACTTATAGCAAGGCACACATCGGGTCTCGTACACATCATTGCATACATGATAGAACCTATGGCTGAAGCATAGGGAATGACTTTCATTTTCTCTCTATCTTCTGCAGTGGTCGGGCATTGAATCTGACTCGACTTCACACCTTGTAACACATGCAAGAACCCTTTCTTTGACTGATCCATTTTGAACTTATTCAAAACTTTATCAAGGTATGTGCTTTGTGAAAGTCCAATTAAGCGTCTTGATCTATCTCTATAGATCTTGATGCCCGATATATAAGCAGCTTCACTGAGGTCTTCCATTGAAAAATTCTTATTCAAGTATCCTTTTATGCTATCCAGAAATTATACATCATTTCCATCAACAATATGTCATCCACATATAATATCAAAAATGCTACAGAGCTCCCACTCACTTTCTTGTAAATACAAGCTTCTCCAAAAGTCTGTATAAAACCATATGCTTTGATCACCTCATCAAAGTGTATATTCCAACTCCGAGATGCTTGCACCAGTCCATAGATGGATCGCTGGAGCTTGCACGCTTTGTTAGCACCTTTAGAATCGACAAAACCTTCTGGTTGCATCATATACAACTCTTGTTTGAGATATCCATTAAGGAATACAGTTTTGACATCCATTTGCCAGATTTCATAATCATAAAATGTGGCAATTTCTAACATGATTCGGACAGACTTAAGCATTGCTACGGGTGAGAAGGTCTCATCATAGTCAACTCCTTGAACTTGTCGAAAACCTTTCGCAACAAGTCGAGCTTTGTAGACAGTAACATTACCATCGACATCGGTTTTCTTCTTAAAGATCCATTTATTTTCAATGGCTTACCGATCATTGAGCAAGTCTACCAAAGTCCACACTTTGTTCTCATACATGGATCCCATCTCAGATTTCGCGGCCTCAAGCCATTTTGCGAAATCTGGGCTCATCATCACTTCCTCATAGTTCGTAGGTTCATCATGGTTTAGTAACATGACTTTCAGAACAGGGTTACCATACCACTCTGGTGCGGAACACACTCTGGTTGACCTACGAGGTTCAGTAGTTACTTGATCTGAAGTTTCATGATCATGATCATTAGCTTCCTCACTAATTGGTGTAGGAATCACTGGAACTGATTTCTATGATGAACTAGTTTCCAATTCGGGAGAAGGTACAATCATCTCATCAAGTTCTACTTTCCTCCCACTCACTTCTTTCGAGAGAAACTCATTCTCTAGAAAGGATCCATTCTTAGCAACGAATATCTTGCATTCGAATCTGTGATAGAGGGTGTACCCAATAGTTTCCTTTGGGTATCCTATGAAGACACATTTCTCCGATTTGGGTTCGAGCTTATCTTTTGGCTTCAATATTATGAATATGTGTATCACTACGATCGAGATTCAACAAAAATAGACCACTCATCAAGGGTGCATGACCATAAAAGATATTACTCATATAAATAGAATAACCATTATTCTATGTTTTAAATGAATAACCGTCTCGCAACAAACAAGATCTAGATATAATGTTCATGCTCAACCTGGCACCAAATAACAATTATTTAGGTCTAAAACTAATCCCGAAGGTAGATGTAAAGGTAGCGTGCCGACGACAATCACATCGATTTTGGAACCATTTCCCACATGCATCGTCACCTCGTCCTTAGCCGATCTTCGTTTAATCTGTAGCCCCTATTTCGAGTTACAAATATGAGCAACCGAACCAGTATCAAATACCCAGGCGCTACTACGAGCATTAGTAAGGTACACATCAATAACGTGTATATCAAATATACCTTTGTTCACTTTGCCATCCTTCTTATCCGCCAAATACTTGGGGCAGTTTCGCTTCCAGTGACCAGTCCCTTTGCAGTAGAAGCACTTAGTTTCAGGCTTGGCTCCAGACTTGGGTTTCTTCCCGATAGTAGCAACTGGCTTGCTATTCTTCTTGAAGTTCCCCTTCTTTCCCTTGCCATTTTTCTTGAAACTAGTGGTCTTGTTAACCATCAACACTTGATGCTCCTTCTTGTTTTCTACCTCCGCAGCTTTAAGCATAGCGAAGAGCTCGGGAATTGCCTTTTGCATCCCTTCATATTATAGTTCATCATGAAGCCTTTATAGCTTGGTGGTAGTGATTGAAGAACTCTGTCAATAACACTATTATCATCAACTTTGACTCCAAGTTGAGTCATGTGGTTGTGGTACCCAGACATTATGAGTATGTATTCACTGACATAACTGTTCTCTTCCATCTTGTAGCTATAGAACTTGTTGGAGACTTCATATCTCTCAACTCGGGAATTTTCTTGAAATATTAACTTCAACTCTTGGAACATCTCATATGCTCCATGACGTTCAAAACGTCTTTGAAGTCCCGATTCTAAGCCGTAAAGCTTGGCACCCTGAACTATCGAGTAGTCATCAGACCGCATCTGCTAGACGTTCAAAGCGTCCACATTAGCGGGAGGGGGCTTGTCACCTAGCGGTGCTTCAAGGACATAATTCTTATGTGCAGCAATGAGGATAATCCTCAAGTTACGGAGCCCGTCCGTGTAGTTGCTACCATCGTCTTTCAACTTAGCTTTCTCTAGGAAAGCATTAAAATTCAAGGGAACGGTAGCACGGGCCATTGATCTACAACAACATAGATATGCAAAAAGCTATCAAGACTAAGTTCATGATAAATTAAAGTTCAATTAATCATATTACTAAAGAACTCCCACTTAGATTGACATCCTTCGAGTCATCTAAATGATCACGTGATCCAAATCAACTAAACCATGTCATCCTCACGTGAGATGGAGTGGTTTTCAATGGTGAACATATTATCTTGATCATATCTACTATGTGATTCACGCTCGACCTTTCGGTCTTCAGTGTTCCGAGGCCATGTCTGTACTTGCTAGGCTCGTCAAGTTTAACCTGAGTATTCTGCATCTGCAAAAACTATCGTACACCTGTTGTATGTGAACGTAGAGCTTATCACACCCTATCATCACGTGGTGTCTCGGCACGACGAACTGTCGCAATGGTGCATACTCAGGGAGAACAGCTGTACCTTGATATTTTGTAAGGGATCATCTTATAATGCTACCGTCGTTCTAAGCAAAATAAGATGCATAATAAGATAAACATCACATGCAATCAAAATATGTGACATGATATGGCCATCATCATCTTGTGTTTTTTATCTGCATCTCCAAAGCATTGTCATTATCTCCATCGTCACCGGCTTGACAGCATGATCTTCATCATAGCGTCGTGGTCGTCTCGCCAACTATTGCTTCTACTACTATCGCTAACTCATAGTGATAAAGTAAAGCAATTACATGGCGTTCGCAATTCATACAATAAAGAGACAACCATAAGGCTCCTGCCGGTTGCCGATAATTTACAAAACATGACCATCTCATACAATATCGTATAACTCATCACGTCTTGACCATATCACATCACAACATGCCCTACAAAAACAAGTTAGACGTCCTCTACTTTGTTGTTGCAAGTTTTACGTGGCTGCTACGGGCTTCTAGCAATAACATTCTAACCCGCGCATCAAAACCACAACGATTTTTCGTCAAGTGTGATGTTTTAACCTTCATCAAGGACCGGCCGTAGTCACACTTGATTCAACTAAAGTTGGAGAAACAGACACCCGCTAGCCACCTGTGTGCAAAGCACGTCGGTAGAACCAGTCTCATGAACGCGGTCATGTAATGTCGGTCCGGGCCGCTTAATCCAACAATACCGCCGAATCAAAGTAAGACATTGGTGGTAAGCAGTATGACTATTATCGCCCAAAACTCTTTGTGTTATACTCATGCAAATCATCTACGCATAGACCTGGATCATGATGCCACTGTTGGGGAACGTAGCATGCAATTTCAAAAAAAATCCTATGCTCACGCAAGATCTATCTTGGAAATGCATATCAACGAGACGGGGAGAGTGTGTCCACGTACCCTCGTAGACCAAAAGTAGAAGCGTTATGTTAACGTGGTTGATGTAGTCGAACATCTTCACGATCCAACCGAACCAAGTACCGAACGTACGGCACCTCCGTGTTCAGCACCCGTTCAACACGATGACGTCCCACAAGCTCTTGATCTAGCAGATGCTCGAGGGAGAGTTCCGTCAGCACGACGGTGTGGCGACGGTGTTGGTGATGTGACCCACGCAAGGCTTTGCCTAAGCACCACGACAATATGATCTGATGTGTAATCTGTGGAGGGGGGCACCGCACACGGCTAAGAGAAACTTGTGTGTTCTAGGGTGCCCCCTGCCCCCATATATAAAGGAGGAGAGGGGGAGGTTGGACGACCCCTATAGGGTGCGACAAGGGAGAGGATTCCTACTAGGACTCCAAGCCCTAGTAGGATTCCACTTGGTGGAAGGGGGAAGAAGGAAGGGAGAGGGAGAGGGAGAAGAAAGGGGGCCACGCCCCCTCACCTAGTCTTATTTGGACTCCCCGTGGGGGGGGGGGGGGGCGTGCGCCACCTCCTCGTGGCCCGCCCTCTCTCTCCCCTAAGGCCCATGTTGGCCCATTACTTCCCCGGGGGGTTCCGGTAACCCCTCTGGCACTCCTTTTTCCCGGTACCTCTCAGAACTCTTCCGGTGTTCGAATAACATCGTCCAATATATCATTCTTTATGTCTCAATCATTTCGAGACTCCTCGTCATGTTCGTGATCTCATCCGGGACTCCGAACAAACTTTGGTCACCAAAAACTCATAACTCATAATACAAGTCGTCACCGAACGTTTAGCTTGCGGACCCTACTGGTTCGAGAACTATGTAGAGATGACTGAGACACATATCCGGTCAATAACCAACAGCGGAACCTGGATGCTCATATTGGCTCATACATATTCTACGAAGATCTTTATCGGTCAAACCACATAACAACACACGTTGTTCCCTTTGTCATCAGTATGTTACTTGCCCGAGATTCGATCGTCGGTATCATCATACCTAGTTCAATCTCGTTACCGGCAAGTCTATTTACTCATTCAGTAATACATCATCTCATGACTAACTCATTAGTCCTTTTCTTGGAAGGCTTATATTGATGTGTATTACCGAGAGGGCCCAGAGATACCTCTCCGACACTCGGAGTGACAAATCCTATTCTCGATTATGCCAACTCAACAAAGACCTTGGGAGACAGCTATAGAGCATCTTTATAATCACCCAGTTACGTTGTGATGTTTGATAGCACACAAGGTGTTCCTCCGGTATTCGGCAGTTGCATAATCTCATAGTCATAGGAACATGTATAAGTCATGAAGAAAGCAATAACAACAAAACTAAACGATCATAGTTCTAAGCTAGCGGATGGGTCATGTCCATCACATCATCCCCCTAATGATGTGATCCCATTCATCAAATGACAACACATGTCTATGGTTAGGAAACTTAACAATCTTTGATCAACGAGCTAGTCTAGTAGAGGCATACTAGGGACACTCTGTTTTGTCTATGTATTCACACATGTATCAAGTTTTTAGTTAATACAATTCTAGCATGAATAAAAGACATTTATCATGACATGTAAGGAAATATAAATAACAACTTTATTATTGCGTCTAGGGCATATTTCCTTCACTCAATACCTCATTCAGAAATTTTATGCCCCAAGAAAACACTTTCATTCACCATAAAGTGGCACTTCTCCCAATTCAAGACAATATTAGTTTGCTCACATGTCTGCAATACTCTATCAAGGTTGCTTAAGCAATCATCAAAAGAAGTTACGTAAACAGAAAAATCGTCCATGAAAACCTCAGCAATCTTTTTCACAAAAGTTAGATAATATAGCAGCCATACATCTTTGAAAGGTAGCAGGTGCATTGCATAGACCAAAAGGCATACGTCTATGAGCATAAGTTCCAAAAGGACAAGTAAAGGTGGTTTTCTCTTGATCAGGTTGTGAAACAGGTATTTGAGAGAAACTAGAATATCCACCGAGAAAGCAAAATTTTGTGTGCATTGACAATCTTTCTAGCATTTGATCAATGAAAGGCAAAGGATAATGATCTTTCCTAGTTACTTTATTTAATTTTCTAAAATCAGTTACCACCCTATAGCTAGTCACATTTCTTTGTAGAATAAGTTCATTTGTATCATTAGGAACAACAGTAATACCTCCTTTCTTAGAAACACAATGAACGGGACTTACCCATCTACTATCATCTATAGGATAAATTATACCTGCTTCTAGAGGCTTTAATATTTCATTTCTTACCAGTTGTTTCATTTTGGGATTTAATCATCATTGATGATCAACCACAAGTTTAGCATCTGGTTCCATATTAATCTTTTGTTGACAGAGAGTGGGACTAATGCCCTTAAAGGTCATCAAGAGTATATCTAATTGCAGCACGATGCTTCCTCATAGTTTTTAACAATCTTTTTTCTTCATGCTCTATAAGGTTAGCACTGATAATAACAGGATATATCTACTTTTCATCAAGATAAGCATATTTCAAAGTGTTAGGTAATTGCTTTAATTCAAACACAGGATCACCTTTAGGTGGAGGAGGATCTCCTAGAGTTTCAACAGGCAAGTTGTGCTTGAGAATAGGTTGATTTTCAAATAACATCTTATCTATTTCATTTCTTTTATGCATATGCATATCATTTTCATGGTCTAGCAAGTATTATTCTAATGGATCAGTAGGTGGAATAGCAATAGAAGCAGGACATCTATTTCATCTTTGCTAGGAAATCCCTTATTACAAGGTTGCCTATGAAACTTAGAGAAATTAAACTCATGAGACACATCACCGAAGTTAACACTGACGGTTTCTTTCTTGCAATCTATTTTAGCACTAACAATATTCAAGAAAGGTCTACCAAGTATTATGGGACAAAAATCATCTAGTGGAGAACCAAGAACTAGGAAATTAGTAGGGTATTTTATTTTTCCACACAAGACTTCAACATCTCTAACAATCCCAAGTGGTGTGTGATGTCTACTACACAAGTTGTTCTTGTAGACTCGTGTTGGGCTTCCAAGCGCAGAGTTTTGTAGGACAGTAGCAAATTTTCCTAAAGTGGATGACCTAAGGTTTATCAATCTGTGGGAGGCGTAGGATGAAGATTTTCTCTCTCAAACAACCCTGCAACCAAATAATAAAAAGTCTCTTGTGTCCCCAACACACCAAATACAATGGTAAATTGTATAGGTGCACTAGTTAGGCGAAGAGATGGTGATACAAGTCTAGTAATTATAGTAGATATTTATTTTTGTAATAGTAACAATAAAAAACAACAAGGTAGCAAGTAACAAAAGTGAGCACAAATGATATTGCGATGCTTGAAAATGAGGCCTAGGGTTTGTACTTTCGCTAATGCGATCTCTCAACAATGCTAATATAATTGGATCACATAACCATCCCTTAACGTGTGCGATGAAGAATCACTCCAAAGTTCCTATCTAGCGGAGAACATAAGAAGAAATTGTTTGTAGGGTACGAAACCACCTCAAAGTTATTCTTTCCAATCGATCTATCAAGAGTTCGTACTAAAATGACATCAAGTTATCCTTTCCGATCGATCTATCAAGAGTTTGTACTAAAATAACACCATATGACACGCATCAACCAACTCTAATGTCACATAGATACTCCAATGTCACCGCAAGTATCCGTGAGTTGATTATACGATATGCATCAAACAATTTCAGATTCATAATACTCAATCCAACACAAAGAACCTCAAAGAGTGCCACAAGATTTCTACCGGTGAAACAAAGATGAGAACGTGCATCAACCCCTATGCATAGATTACCCCAATGCCACCTCGGGAATCCGCGAGTTGAGTGATAAAACACATATCAAGTGAATCAACATGATATCCCATTGTCACCACGGGTATTCATAGAAAGACATACATCAAGTGTTCTCAAATCCATAAAAGTATTCAATCTAATAAGAACGAAATCTCAAAGGGAAAAACTCAATTCATCACAACAAGATAGAGAGGGAGAAACACCATATGATCCAACTATATTATCAAATCCCATGATACATCAAGATCGTGCCATCTCAAAAACACGAGAGAGAGAGAGAGAGAGAGAGAGAGAGAGAGATTAAACACATAGCTACTGGTACAAACCCTCAGCCCCGAGGGTGGACTACTCTCTCCTCATCATGGTGGCCGCTGGGATGATGAAGATGGCCTCCGAAGATGATTTCCCCCCTCCGGATGGGTGCCGAAACGGGGTCCCAATTGGTTTTTTGTGGCTACAGAGGCCTACGACGGTGGAACTTCTCATCTAGGCTTATTTTTGGGGGTCTCTGCATTTATATGATTTTTCAACGTTGGAATCACACGAAGATGGGCCACGAGAGGGACCCATTAGACACAAGGGTGCGCTTGAGGGGGCTGGAGCGCCCTGGTGGGTTGTGGCCATGCCATGGCTCTTCCGGCCCTCCCATGAAGCTTCTAGTGCCTCTTTTATTCCAAAAAATTAAAAAGTTTCGCTGCATTTGGAGAACTTCGATTTCTGCACAAAAAACAACACCACTGTAGTTCTGCTGAAAAGAACGCCAGTCCGAGTTAGTTCCATCCAAATCATACCAAAACCATATAAAATTGTTGTAAACATGGCATGAATAATTCATAAATTATAGATACATTGGAGACGTATCAGCATCCCCAAGTTTAATTCCAACTCATCCTCGAGTACGTATATGATAAAAGAAATAATTTATGAAGTGTGAATGCTAGCATAGTTCATAAGTTTGATCAATGATAATTTCAATCACGTTTCCTAGCATCATAACGACAACTCTTTCTTATAAAACTCATCATGATAAAGTAGCAATCAATTCACATGTTATGGTTCAAACAATGCATTCTCTTGAAACTTAACAACATATGTTCTCAGTCACCAAGCAATTGCAATTCAACTTATTCAACAAAGTGTAAGTAAGAGCTCCACATACTCAATCATCATATAGTATTTGATGATTGCTTAATCAAAGCCTATTTTTAGAACAAATGGCGTCCATGGAACACATAGAAATATAGGGGCTTAATGTTTCGCCTCCCAATTCATTTATCATAGAGATAATTGTCAACACTAATAATTCATGATCAAATATATTTGGCTGGTCATGTGTGCCTAGATCATTCCCACGACATGATGCTTGCCAACTAGAGAATAATTAAGGTTGAATTGAGAATGCACACTATTGACTCTTGCATAAAAGTAAATACTGAAAAGTAAAAGATAGGCCTAGGAGAGGTTGTCATGCGCTTTTTATTTTTGGATGCCCAAACTCTTAATGCAAAGTAACGCCATGTTATATTGCCCCTTATGATAGCAACAATTATTATGTAGTCCGTCACGTTTATTACTTTGCCATCACAAGTTTGTACATGCTTATTTTCCCTTACAATAAAAGATCAAACATTTTTAGGAGCAATTTTTATTGCTTTATGCACCGATGACAACTTGCTTGAAGGATCTTATTCAATCCATATGTAGGTATGGTGGAAACTCATGGCAAGAAACTAGGTTTAAAGGTTTTTGGATGCACAAGTAGCATATGTACTTAGTATTAATTTTTGGCTAGCAAAAGATCCTAAGCAAACACCACATGTTGGAGGATCCATAACAATATAACTTATATGCAGATATACACAACCATAACTCATTACGTTGTCTTCCTTGTCCAACTTCAACTATTTTACTCAAGTTTGAAAATAACTAATGGGTATTCACAATCATAGAAGATGTCCGAGATAATATATTTGTATGTGAAAGTTCTCTTCCTTATACTAATCATTCATGAACTGCTTGTATGGCAAATATTGTGATTGTCAAACTTCAAAAGATTTAACTTTCTAAACCAAATGTGAAGATACTACTAGGCATGGTATGAACATATAATTTCAACTTCATGATATTCAATTCATTCAACAATTTACTCATAGGATATAAGTGAAGACAAGAGTAAATGACAAGCTACTCCAAAAAGATATAAGTGAAGATCAAGCGAGTAGTTAAGTAAATGAGTAGCCATTTGAGAGCTCTCTCTTATTCAAAAACTTTTAGATCTAAGTATTTTATTAAAACAACAAGAAATAAAAATAAAAATGACATTCCAATAATAGCACAACTCATGTGAAGAAGCAAAAACTTAGGCTCAACCGAGGCTAACCGATAATTGTTGATGAAGAAAGGTGGGATGCCTGCCGAGGCATCCCCAAGCTTAGATGCTTGAGACTTCTTATAATATTATCTTGGGATGCATTGGGCATACCCAAGCTTGAGCTTTTGTGTCTCCTTAATTCCTTTTATATCACAGTTTTCCTAAATGTTAAAAACTTTGTCCATGCAAAACTCAACAAGAACTCGTGAGATAAGTTAGTTTAAATCAATGCAAAAACCTTATCATTCTCTACTGTAGGAAATCACTAAAATTATTATTTAACATTGCATACTAAATGCCTCTACATATTTAATAGTCATATCCTCAAATAGTATCAGTAAACAAGCAAACATATGCAAACAATGCAAACATAACAACAATCTGTCTAAACAGGACAGTTTGTAAAGAATGTAAGAAGATGCATACTTCTCTAACTCAAAAAATTCTAAAAATTTACCACACCGCAGATTTTTTCCATAGCTTATTGTGCAAAAAATTCAACATTTTATTCTGACATTTCCGGGGAATTTTTGCAACAGCGATAAACTTTCTGTTTTCAAACAGCAACATATAGACTTGCAAAATAAGCATTGTAAAGGCTATACTTGACATTTTTATTGAAATAAATGACACAAAACATTATTCTAAATAACAACAAGCAAATCCAACTAAAATTAAATAACTCTCCAAGCAAAACACATATCATGTGACGAAAAAAATATAGCTCCATGTGAGGTTACCGATATTGTTGAAGACGAAAAGAGGGATGCCTTCTGGGGCATCCCCAAGCTTAGTTACTTGGGTATTACTTGAATATTACCTTGGGTTGACTTGGGAATCCCCAAGATTAGGGTATTGACACTCCTTATTCTCCTCATATCGGTATCTCACCCAAAACATGAAAACTTCAATCACACAAAACTTAACAAAACCTTCGTGAGATCCGTTAGTATGATAAAGCAAATCACCACTTTAACTACTGTCAAAGACAAGATTCACAATTTTTATCACACAATTCCTACTGTACCATATCATTTCTACAATTTATATTGATCAATATAAGCCATAGAAACTAGAAAAAAGCAAGCTATGCATTGAAAATAGAATCGGTCAAAAACAGAACAGTCTGTAATGATCTGGACAACGACCATACTTATGCAACTCTTAAAATTTTGAAAATTTAGGACACCATAGACAATTTTTATATAAACCAAGTTTAAAAGTTTCAGAAAATTAACATGTTCCAGTGATCTATTGAATTTTCTGCATTGGATGCAAAACTTTCTGTTTTCACATAATCAAGTCAAGTATCATCCACACTATCCCAAAGGCTTTACTTGACCCTTTATTGAAACAAAAGCTATAAAACATGATTACAACATTAGACTAATCATTTGAACACACAAAAACAGTAGGGGTACATGTTGGGTGGTCTCCCAACAAGCATTTTTCTTTAGTGCCTTTTTAGCCAGGAATGATGATTTCAATGATGCTCACATAGGAGTAAGGAAATAAAACATAAAGGGAGAATCATGAAACATATGACTAGTACATTTAAGCCTAACATACTTTCAATGAATAGGGATTTTGTGAGCAAACAAATTATGGTATCAAGAATCAACTAGCATAGGAAAGAAAAACAAGCAAAACTTCAAGATTGTCAACACATTGAGAGTAAACTTGGT
Organism: Secale cereale; assembly: GCA_902687465.1. Classification (NCBI taxonomy): domain Eukaryota; kingdom Viridiplantae; phylum Streptophyta; class Magnoliopsida; order Poales; family Poaceae; genus Secale; species Secale cereale. The sequence continues at coordinate 279,866,652 of LR738710.1, forward strand.
ATTATTGAAATATGTAAATGCATATGTCCCTCTCTCATAGTAATTTTGAGTGGCATCAAGAATGAATTCAAAAATATAACTATCACCTAAAGCATTCTTTCCATGATCCACATGCATAGAAATTTTATTACTCTCCACATAAGCAAATTTATTCTCATGAATAGTTGTGGGAGCAAACTCAACAAAATAACTATCATGAGACACTTGGTTGGCATAATCCGATTGAAAATTAAAATCATGATGACAAGTTTCATGGTTATCATTATTCTCTATAGCATACATGTCATCATCATAATCATCGTAGATAGCAACTTTGTTGTAAAAATCAGTCAAAACCTCTTCCAAAGTAGTGGATTCATCACTAGATAATGTCATGACCTCTCCAAATCCACTTTTATCAACATTGTGAAAAGATTCAACACCCTCCAACATAGTGGGATCATTACCTAGAGCTGACACTCTTCCAAAGCCACATTCATCATTGTAATCATCATAAATAGGAGGCATGCTATCATCATAATAAATTAGCACATCAAAACCCGGGGGAATAAAAATATCATCTTCATCAAACATATCATACCAAGCTTAGGGCTTTGCATATACTAGCATCATGGATATCCAAAGAATTCATACTAGCAACATTGCAATCAGGCTCATCATTCATGGATTCTATGCCAACCATTTTATTGAATTCTTCTTCTATCGACTAAGCACAATTTTCCTGTCCATGATTTTAAACAAAGACACGATAAAGATAAATAATATGAGGCAACCTCAATTCCATTATTTTGTAGTTTTCTTTTACAAACCCAAACTAGTGATAAAATAAGCAACTAAAATATTCAATTGCAAGATCTAAAGATATACTTTCAAGCACTCACCTCCCCGCAATGGTGCCAAAAAAGAGCTTGATGTCTACTACACAACTTGTTCTTGTAGACTCGTGTTGGGCCTCCAAGCGCAGAGTTTTGTAGGACAGTAGCAAATTTCCCTCAAGTGGATGACCTAAGGTTTATCAATCCGTGGGAGGCGCAAGATGAAGATGGCCTCTCTCAAACAACCCTCCAACCAAATAATAAAAAGTCTCTTGTTCCCCAACACACCAAATACAATGGTAAATTGTATAGGTGCACTAGTTCGGTGAAGAGATGGTGATACAAGTGTAGTAATTATAGTAGATATTGATTTTTGTAATAGTACCAATAAAAACAACAAGGTAGCAAATAACAAAAGTGAGCACAAACGACATTGCAATGCTTGAAAATGAGGTCTAGGGTTTGTACTTTCGCTAATGCAATCTCTCAACAATGCTAATATGATTGGATCACATAACCATCCCTCAACATGCGATGAACAATCACTCTAACATTCCTATCTAGCGGAGAAAATAAGAAAAAATTGTTTGTAGGGTACAAAACCACCTCAAAGTCATTCTTTCCGATCGATCTATCAAGAGTTCGTACTAAAACAACATCAAGTTATCCTTTCTGATCGATCCATAAATATTTTGTACTAAAATAACACCATATGATACACATCAACCAACTCTAATGTCACCTAGATACTCCAATGTCACCGTGAGTACCTGTGAGTTGATTATACGATATGCATGGAACAGTTTTAGATTCATAATAATCAATCCAACACAAAGAACCTCAAAGAGTGCCCCAAGATTTTTACCAGAGAAACAAAGACGAGAACGTGCATCAACCCCTATGCATAGATTACCCCAATGTCACCTTGAGAATCCGTGAGTTGAGTGCCAAAACACATATCAAGTGAATCAATATGACACCCCATTGTATCCACGGGTATTGATAGCAAGACATACATCAAGTGCTCTCAAATCCATAAAAGTATTCAATTCGATAAGAACAAAAACTCAATTCACCACAACAAGATAGAGAGGGAGAAACACCATATGATCCAACTATATTAACAAAGCCTGCAATACATCAATATCGTGCCATCTCAAGGACACGAGAGAGAGAGAGAGAGAGAGAGAGAGAGAGAGAAAGAAAGAGAGAGAGATATTAAACACATAGCTACTGGTACAAACCCTTAGCCCCGAGGGTGGACTACTCCCTCCTCATCATGGTGGCCATCGGGGTGATGAAGATGGCCTCCGGTGATGATTTCCCCCTCCGGCAGGGTGCCGGAACAGGGTCCAGATTGGTTTTCGTGGCTATAGAGGCATGCAGCGGCAGAACTTTTCATCTAGGGTTATTTCTGGGGGTTTCTGTATTTATAGGATTTTCAACATTTGAATCACGCGAAGATGGGCCACTAGGGGCCCACAAGACACCAGGGCATGCCTGAGGGGGCTGGCGTGCCCTGGTGGGTTGTGGCGACTTTGTGGCTCTTCTGGGCCTCCCACGAAGCTTCTAGTGCCTCTTTTGTTTCAAAAAAAAATCATCAAAAGTTTCGTTGCATTGGGAGAACTTTGATTTCTGCACAAAAAACACCACCACGGTAGTTCTGCAGAAATCAGCGTTAGTCCGAGTTAGTTCCATCCACATCGTACCAAAAACATATAAAATTGTTGTAAACATGGCATGAATACTTCATAAATTATGGATACATTGGAGACGTATCAGTGTGATAGTGTCTCTGCTTGCAAGTTTAATAGCGACATCAATACCTTCTATTTCAGCGGGTGCAATCTCATGCGCAATTTCTTGATATAAGGTGAAAGGGGTAGCACTCACGCTGGCACCCATGTCATAAACCATGATATCAATGATCCCCTATTTTGACTGAGACGACAGGCATGGCAACAATAGGTCTATTCTTATCTTTAGTATCGGGTTTGTCAATTCTAGCAGCTTCATCACACAAGTAAATAACATGCCCAGCGATATTATTGACCGAGAGATCTTTAACCATAGTAGTACTAGGTTCTGCTTTGATTTTCTTAGAGGGTCTAGGTGCTCTAGTATTACTTTTGTTGACCAAGGTTGAGATTTTAGCACATTCCTTTATCCTAACAGGGTAAGGTGGTTATTCAATATAAGCAGTGGGCACAACTGGGTCAACACTGTAAATGATAGTTTCTTCTTTAACTCTAACGGGTTCCTCAACTTTTTCTTTAATAGTGATATTTGAACCACTTCTCCTTGGGGAGATCAACACGACTACCAAATGATTCACAAAACATGGCTACTATATCTCAGAGTCAAGTCCATATTTAGTGCTAAAATCATTGAAAACATCGGTATCCATAAAAGATTTAACACAATCAAACTCAAGTTTTATACCTGACTCTTTACCTTCGTCGAGCTCCCAATCTTCAGAGTTGCATTTAATTCTTTCAAGAAGATCCCACCTAAATTCAATAGTCTTCTTCATAAAGGATCCAGTACAAGAAGTATCAAGCATGGATTGATCATTACAAGAAAGCCGAGTATACAAATTATGTATAATAATTTCTCTCGAGAGCTCATGATTGGGGCATGAATATAACATTGACTTAAGCCTCTCCCAAGCTTGAGCGATACTTTATCCTTCATGAAGCCAAAAATTATAGATATAATTCCGACAATGATGAACTACATGCATAGGATAAAACTTTTGGTGAAATTCCATTTTCAATCGATTCCGGTCCTAAGATCCAATATCATCGCATAGACTATACCATGTCAATGCTCCCCCAATGATAAAGGGAAAACCTTCTTCTTAAATTCATCTCTGGCAAACCCGCAAGCTTAAATAATCCACAAACTTCATCCACATAGATTAAATTTATATCATGATGTAATGTTTCCATCTCCTGCATAAGGATTAGATAGCACACTACTGGAATCAGGAAATTTTCCGTCTACCAGTTCTTTGCCGTCTGCTAGCGGACGACAAAGAAGATCTTTGCCATCAGCTAGAAAAGAACGGACGACAAAGAACCGGCGGACGACAAAGAAGGTCTTTGCCATCTGTTAGCTCTTTGTTGTCCGTTGATGGACGGTAAAGAATCTTTGCCATCTGTCAACAGACAGCAAAGAGGTGCTGGTGGGGTCCACTAGATGCTAGTACATTGCAATGATACGAACCCCCTCTTTGCCGTCCGCTGGCAGACGACAAAGAATCTTTGCCGTCTCCCGCAGACGGCAAAGAGAGTAGTAGTTAACGAGGTTAACGTCCCACCCCACCTTCCTCTCTATCTTATCTGTCTCTTCCTCTCTCCCCCAACCCCGAAACCCGCCTGCCCCGGACCCGCCTTGCCCCGCTGCCCCGCCGCGCCGGCCCGGTCGCCGCGGCACCCTGCCCCGCCGCCCTGAGCCGCCCCGCCGTGCCACCCGAGGCGCCGCGGCCGCCCCGCCCTGCTGCCCCGGTCGCCCCGACGCCATGCCCCGACGCCCCGACGCCACGCTCGCTCCTCCGGCGCCCCGCCCCGGCCACTCCGCCCCGCAGCCCCTGCGCCCTGCCCCGGCGCCCCGCCCCGCTCCTCCGGCGGCCCCTCCTCTATCCTAGACACCCCGTGCCACGCTTGAAGGTGAGACATCTATACCTCTTTGTCTGTTTTTGTTCTTCTGTTTTTTAGATTTAGTTTAATTCAGGCTTGGTTTAGTTTAGGTTTTGTTTCTGTTTTTTAGGTTTAGATTTAGTTCAGTTTAGATGAAGTTTATTAGGTTTAGTTTAGGTTAAGAAGAAAGAAGAAAGATGAAAGAAGAAGAAGAAGAAGAAGAAGAAGAAGAAGAAGAAGAAGAAGAAGAAGAAGAAGAAGAAGAAGAGGAAGAAGAAGAACAGGAGGAAGAAGAAGTTTTGCTATATGTATGAGATGATGTAGTTTTGCTTGTTGAATGCATGCTAATTTAGTTACCCGGAGACGAGCGGGTTAGGGGGTTCCGCGGTGTCGATGGTACCTTAAATAGCAAGTATCGTCAGTGCAAGATACATGTGGCCGTCGGTTTCGAATACTACATCCACGTCCCACAAGTGACAAAGGGGTCCCGCGTCCTGCAGCAACAGTTCTCGGTGTCAATGGCGGTCGAACACCATCGTGAATTTGTCTGGCAGCCTCTGAGATGACGATTGAAAGCTAAGTGTTGAAACTTGAAACACCCAAGCTGACTCAAGTCGGTTTGGATGTCTGAAATTTCAAAAATTGGCTTTAATCCTCATCGTAGAGGCTGCCAGACAAATTTGCCAAGGTGTTCGACCGTCATCGGCCACCAGAACTATTGTTGCGGGACGACGGGCGCCGGCGTCACTTGTGGGACGTGGATCTAGTGTTCAACGCTGAGCGCCTCATGTATCTTGCACCGATGATACTTGCTATTTAGGGTGTCTATCGACGCCGGGGAACCCCTAACACGGTCGTCCTGTTGTAAATATTTAGTTAGGTTGACGGAATAAACAATATTACTTTGAAACTCATCTTTCGATTTAAATGTGCAGTTTTTTCGTCGCTGCGAGGGTCTAGTGTTCGACGAGCTCCGCCCGTGCATTCGTGGGATAGTACAAATGACATCTCCCCCTTGATTTGCTCTGTTCCGGTCTTCGTGCCGATGAAACTTGCTAGCTATAGGTGTCTTCAATCATCAGTATGCGTGACCACTTTGCGTCTCCCGTTCGAAAGGGTTACATATATAAATATGCATGCATTTGCATATTTATAACCGTGATTCTTTCGAATTGTCCAACGTTATCCATGGACAACCCGAGTATGCGTAGATTGAGTTCGCTTTCCCATATGCTCTGCTTTGGATCTGATGCATAATTTTGTAAGTGCCTCCCTATTGTTCTTTGGGTACACATCCTCTCTGCTTATTGCCGAGACGTGTATCAGGAGAACAGCGGGGAGGTGCTGCCAAAATTTTGCGTTGGATCTGGAGCAGAGCATGGGAAAACAAACCCAATCTACACATACTCGGGTGGGATTAGGACCTATCTTTACCTATTAGCGTCTAGGTTGCATGGACATAATAAAAGTGACAAACTCCAAAAAATGATGAATATATACATGCTGATATATATATATATATATATATATATATATATATATATATATATATATATATATATATATATATATATATATATATATATATATTTCTTATGTGTCCAGTAGCTAGGCAAGATGACTGATCGTGCGTGGATGTACACTGGTCACACAAGTCAGAAAGACATGACCATTGAATAGCTCACAAAAACCAAGGGGTTTCTGAGAGCCGCATTTGCAAATGGCTAGAGGACAACCTGGTGCCCCTGTGCCAGGTGCAACAATTGGCACAAGATGACAAAGGATGAAATGGGCAAACACCTGCAGAAGAGGGGTTTTATACCATATTATACGGTGTGGACATTTCATGGCGAGTCTGCCCAACGTGGCAGAGCTGAGGTGCTCCGTCGTCGCACCGACGAGCATGGTACCGGGATGCAAGACATGGTGCAAGACTTTGATGATGCTCGGGACTCGGATGATGAGGTGGAGGAATCTGCAAAGGCCTTCAATGAAATGTTGGAGTCCTCAAAATGTCCTCTCCACGAGCACACTGAGCTTTGTCAGCTGGATGCCATCTCACAACTAATGGTTCTGAAGGCTCAATTCAACTTGGGCAGAGAATGCTACGATGTAATGATGACAATATTTGGACCTTTTCTACCCAAATACCATGTACTACCTGCAAACCTATACCAGTCAAACAAAATCCTCCGTGCTCTTAAGATGCCCTATGAGAAGATACATGGCTGTGAGAAAGGATGTGCCTTATTTTGGCTTCAGTATGCGGACTTGAACTATTGTCCCATTTGCAACTCATCTAGGTATGTTGTGGTAGACAATAGTATGGGTGAGAAGACGCGAACAAAAATCCCCGTTAATGTTCTTCGGTATATGCCAATCATACCAAGACTTCAATGTCTTTTCATGGTCGAAGAGACGGCAAGACAGATGACATGGTACAAAACAGGCAAAAGAACCCAACTAGATGCAGATGGGAAGCTGATGATGGTGCACACATCGGACGGTGAGACATGGAAGAGCTTGGATGCATTACATGATGAAAAGTGGTATATCCGAGGCATCCTCGAGTCGGCATCAGCATGGATGGGTTCAGTGTGTTTGGTCTGACGGCAGCCCATTACAGTTTTTGGCTCATATTTTTCTTTCCACTCACTCTCCCCCCGGACAGATTGTGCAAAGAAAGAACATTTTCCTGACATTGATAATTCCAGGGCCCAACTATCTAGGGAAGAATATGAATGTGTACATGCAGTTGCCGAAAGACGAATTGCAATAAGCCTGGGATAATGGGTTCAAGACATACGACGCCTTTAGCGAACGGAACTTCATAGTGCGTGTCTGGTACATGTACTCGACGCATGACTTGCCAGCCTATGTGTGGCACCCCGGCTCAGAGAAAACCGGAACACCCCGTATTCCTGCTCAGAGATCGAGGAGAAGTCTTTTGGAATACGACACTGCTTAGCATAGAACAAATCAGCTCTTTATTACAGTCTGTAAGGGTACAAGGGGATTAAATCGGCACGGCAACACTACGCCCGCCACGGTTGCTCTATGCAAGCAACAAAACAACACGATGCAGCGGAATGACATCTAGCAGCGGAACAACGATGATGGTGGTCAACTCCACTCTGCAGGGACTCTGGCTGGAACGCTTATCCTAGCTCGCACACATGTGTTCCACGGCAAACAAGCAATCAAATCCGGCATGACCTGCAAACTGGCATGACACGCCAGGTCAGTACATGGAATGTACTTGCAAGCTCACAATAACCAGAAGCATTCAAGACAAACAACAGCATGGCAATTACACATTAAGCAGGAATCATCATGTGATCATATGAACAACATGAACATGATACAACTAGACAATTTGAGCATGGCATGAACATATAAATTTGACGATACTAGCATGCAACCTGATGACACTATATGCACCACTTATACTACTCGGGTTACCTCATAACCATCACATGCATCACTTACCAACCTCGGACATCACACGATCATCTCAGGATCAAATCAAGCTTGGCATAAACAATACCGTAGTAATCATTAAATGACCACAAGGAGCTTGATCTTTACCCGTGATTCTCGCATAACATCACAATCATCCAATAACTCGGTATCCTTGATACCACAGTGATCATCTCACGATCACATCCAACAACTCGGCATCCTCGATACCACAGTGATCATCTCACGATCACATCCAACATCTTTCTCCTCATCAAACCAGGGTTGTTATTAATCAAATTATTATTATTACTGTTGACTCATAGTGTGACCGGCATGAACTAGGCCCTTATCTGCGGGTACGGCTATCGATATATTAAGACACACACTCTGCAGAGGTAGCACACTGTACCCGCACCACAGAACCCATGGCCTCGCACTCCCATTCGGGTGGACCAATGGTGTTCCGAGAAAACCATCCTACTGCCATGACACTCTCCTGGCCACTCCGACTTACTCCCCACTGGGCTAGTCCTGGGTGGCCCTGTGTCTACCAAAGACACAACGACCACTGTCGTGGCCATACATAAACGGTCCCAAATGGGGACCTGAGCTCAGAACAACAACAACGGGCACACAAGGTTATGTCTGCTTACCGGGCCAGGGTACCGCATGCCCATAACCTTCCCTTGTTGGAGGCACCGGCAAGAGGCATGGCAATAGACCCAGTTAGGACCTTCCCATAAAGGTAAGTGTGGTTGTACTGGTCAGCTCGATATGGTGGCACCATGACTCAGCCAATAGTTGTTCAAGTTCATTATTATTCGGTTAAACTTGAATGCAATAAGCTGAGTCATATTAAAATAACATGATGCAACTATAATGCATGAGCATGATACTAACATGAGCAAGGATGTGCAACCATAATCGACGAGCATAACAACAACACTTAATCATGTATTCAGATGAGCATGGCATACTGACGAGCATGAATATTACGAATATACCTCTTTAGCAACATATCATGACCCCTAGCATCAACAATAAATAGCATGCAAGAACATATTAACAATGCTACCGTGCAAGCATTTAACCAACTCGATGCAGAGGAACATGCATAACAATGATACTCGGAACAGACGATAGTCATGCACCGAAGACCATCACCAACATCAACATATACTACATACGACAGAAATACTAGCAACTAGTACATGATAACCAGGTGCATAAAGACATAGCATGAAAGAGAACACAAATTCATAAGCATCACCGAAACAACAATAATCGTATCAAAACAAGCAGCAATTTATTAAATGTTCAAGTTGAAAACCATAGCTACTGCATGCAATCATGCAAATGGGTATTGTGGCTTGCATCGGGATGAAGGATACACCGGGAAGAAGTGCGGTGAAGCCACAAAAAGATTCGTCGGAAAAGATCCTCTCTTGGAGGGGGCTGATTAGGGGCAAGGGCAAATGGTCATTTTAAGAATGTGACAACATCATGAAAATGATACCAACAGAACGGGCTTGACGATACGAAGAAATGGGCTTTGGATTCACTTCTTTTGGAGTTACGAGCAAAAAGATATAGCGAGATGAAGTTCAGGGACCAATCTATGAAAAGATTTCTACAAACAGGCCCCTGAGCTGAAAAACAGAAAGCGCATTCCTCAGATTACGTCTTCAGAATAGGGAAAACGCATTCTGAGCTGAAAGAGAAGGAAAGTGCGCTTTCCAGCTGGGAAGACGTATTCCTAGGAATACGCCTCCACTTATCCAGCGTGGCAAGGCGGGGCCGGGCGGCTTAGAGGCCTACACGTGGGGCCTACCTTATCCATCTCTCTCTTTCTCTCTTCTCGCCTGGCATCTTTCTCGCGCCCGACGGAGACACAGGAGAGGCGGGGCTGGGCTCGGCCGGCGATGGCTCCCGGCGGCTCCGACCACCTCCGTCAATGGTGACACCACCGGTGGGAGCGGGATGATGTGCTGCTCCCGCCTGGAGCAGCAGCAGGGGCCGGGGAGGAGCGGAGCGGCGACGCCGCGCGGGGGTAGAGAGCGGTGGTGACGGACTCCGGCGACGGGTCCGGCCAACTCCGGCCATCTCTTGCCGATGCGAGGGTACCGACGGACTCAGGGTGATGCGCTGCGTCCATTCAGACGTAGCACTCACGCCGGAGAGGAGCAGGGTTGCCGTGGCCTACGACAACAGAGGGTAAGGATGGGCGGTGGCTACGGGTGTCAGCGGAATCATGGCAAACGGCCACCAGAGAAGAAAGTAGAGATTTGGGGAGGCTCGGGGTGCTCCAGGTGGTCTACTGGAGGTGGAAGAAGGAGGAGAAGAGCTCCGGTTGGCGCTAATTTGAGAGAAGGCCGCCGACGGCAATGTCGACCGTGGAGGGGAAGGAGGCATCTTGGGGCTTGCTTGAGGGGTCTAGGAGGACTAAGGGAGTGAGGCGAAGATCTTGACGCGATCAGGAGGCCTCGGGGATGCTTAAATAGCCAAGGGGAGGGGGAGCCGTGCTGGCGTCGTTGCGGACACGTGGCCGGCACCGCGGACGCGTGCCCACGCTCGCGAGGTTGGAGGCAGGCGACGAGGGAGGCGGAGTGGAGGTTCTCACGGGGAGGAGAAGGCCAAAGGAGCCGCATGGAGGAAGAAGACGGCGACAAGCAGAGCCAAACCACAACTGTGCTCTGGTGGGCGTTCGGCGGCGAGCGTCGCTAAGCGTCGGTGAGGGGTTTTACTGAGAGGGTGAGAGGTCCAGGAGGACGGCGACGACATGGTAAATCTATTAGACATGCTCATGCTCGCTGAGACGCCGAGCAGAGGAGGGGCCCGAGCAAGAAGACGTTCTGGGTGCGGCCATGGCACACCAAAACGGTGGTCACCACGCAGTCTGGCGAGGAGAAGAAGCCAAGGGTTGAAAAATGTTGTCTAGTGGTAAGTTCATCCAAGGTAGATTTTAACTGTGGTGGTAGCTCGGTGAAAACTGCTCTGGTTAAATGGTAACCACCCTCTGAAGTTTACTGCAGTAAACTTGGATGAGAACTGCTGATCAACAAGAAGGAGTTTGGGAGCAATGGAGCTGTCTGCGAGGATTAGGGTAAGAAGGACTTTCATCCTGGTAACTTTGAGAAGATTTGGGCCAAAAATAAATATAGTTGCTTCACAACTGCATATTTGGTCTAGAAACAAGATTTGGATGATGCACTCGCATGGTGAGGCCACTTGAGCTGAATTTTGGGAAGGCCTGGTCATTTGGACATATAGAGATGGTGTAAAAATTTCATACCAATTGGACAAGCCAAAATGGTACTTCCTTCACCAGCATCCTCTCTGTCCAGAAACTTGCTATAATTCCTGAGGGAAAATGGCTTAATTAAATGAGTCCAAACTTGGTGGAGGTAGGTTATATTGGTGGAATAAGGTGCTGGAAAATTTTCAGCCCTAATGGAGCAAGATAAAGTATACTTGCTTCATAAACTGAAAATTTGGACATAAACAAAGATTTGAAGGTGTGCCTACATGGATGCCAGGAATGAGCTCAAATTTGGCGTAGAGTGACGATTTGATGATATAGAGGTCATACAAAAATTTCAACTCATTTTGATATGCCTAACTTGTACCTCCTTCACAAAGTTTCTTTCTGGACATAAACTTTGGAAATTAGCTGAAAAATATTTACTAGGCAAATGAGTATGAAAATTTGCATCAGGCAATGATATGGACATAAAAATGTGTCCAAAAAGTTTGGGGGCAAATGGGTAAAAATAAATAGCACTTGCTTCACAAAGTGCCATTTAGGGCAGAATAGGAAAATGAATATTGGAGAATTATTTTTGAACATGGCAATGAAAAGTTTTGCAATATTTGAAGAAGATATGACCCAAACAATTTATGAGAATTATTTGGGAATTTTAGGAGTGATGAAAATATAGGTTGCTTCACAACCTAGGGCAGGTAGTGTTATTCCTTTAATAGAAAATGGAATATTCCCTAGAAAAATAATATTGGGGTTGGGACAAGATGGAAATGGCAAGGTTTAGGGATAGATATGAGGATGAAAAGCCATGCTGGAAAGAAAGAAGAGGTCATCTTCTTCAGTTTCCAGACCACATAGCCACGGAAAAAGAAAACTCAGGCAAAAATCTCAAAAAACAAAAGAAAAAGAAAGGGCCAAAAATCAAGCTGTGACAAACCTCCCCCCTTAAAGAAATCTCGTCCTCGAGATTTGGTTGCTCAGGGAACAAGTATGAATATACTGATTTAAGGAAACCGTTTCCAACTCGGGTATCCTTTTTTCCTTTATTGATTGTTCCCACTAAATTTCATATGTCTGTCTGTCTGGCTCGGGGTGGTTTGTTTAACTGTATGCATATGTTGATAGATCTTACCTCACATGTTCATGCTGATGCTGGCTCCAATTATTTTTATACCGTCTGACTCAGCTGAGTGTGATCGATTATTATGACTGAAATATATGTCCGTCTCACAAGTCCAATAGTGATCTCTGATTGATGTGTCATCCAGCACCGGCAACCTTTCATGAAATTGTGAACAAATTTTTCCTGGTGGACACCCAATCTTTTTCTCCTTGCATTGGGTTTCTCAACTAACTGTGGGTCCTCCAGTTTTAAAATAGTGAGGTAGCTCATAACCGTTCTCCTAGCGGATTTTGACTTCTCGCAAGAGTTTCTGATTCATCTTGACTGGCTCCACTGTCTTGAGTGTCAGATCTGTACCAAATATTTGCCTGTCGTGGCCAGCATCAAGAGGTATGGCCTTATGTGTGTAGCGACCAGACCTCAAACAGTCTGATCTCTGTGCATCTGTGTCATCCCTGGATCAGTAATGCTGACACGCACAGTACTTGAAGGATTTATAACAGAGTAGCAATCACACACTTATTATATCGATAGTTCCCACGATGAACTTATTATAATAAAAATGGCTGAGGGCCATCTAACACGATAACAGCGGAAGGCTTGGAAGATAAGTGAGTCCATCAACTCCAACGGCATCACTGAGTATAGAACCACGACCTAAAAGGCATCTTATTCGTCGTCTGAAAAGTCTGCAACATGAAACGTTGCAGCCCGAAAACGGGTCAACACATGGAATATGCTGGCAAAGTAACACAAGAGAGCAATTGAAAGTAAAGCTATACTATATGCAATATGGCTGGTAGAAAGCTCTATGGTTACAGTTTTTGCGTAAAGCCAATTTTTCCCTACTTCAAAGGAATACATTTTAGTTAACTATCATGGTAGTTGAAACATCGTTGAGAAGATAGACATCCTCTCAACCCCAATTAAAGTTCATCATTAAACCCAACAATATTAAATTAAAGTAACATGATGAGATTCACATGATATTCAAGTACTAGATACTCAAGACGTCCGTAACCGGGGACACGGCTAATCATGATCAGTTTGTACACTCTGCAGAGGTTTGTGCACTTTTCCCCACAAGACCCGATCTCCTCCGTTTGATTTCTCGCACTGCATGATGTTTGAGAAATGGATGACCGAGACATAGTCTTTCAGAAGCACTAGCACCTACGACCGGGTGAACCGTACCAACCTACATCCCCTACATCTGCTAGTCCACCACTGTAGATGTTCGCACAACTTACTCATACTATGCTAGAGCCCATAATAGCATTTTGGCTGCACACGGAAGTTTCTAGTATGAAAAATCTCATGATCCCTTTGAGCCTGGGTGTCGGTCCGAAGAAAAACAGGCAATCCCTAGAATACCCAGATGCCTCAATCCACCCAGATGTGTATTAATGTTGCCACCTTAAGTTGAACCATTAATTAACAAACTCACATCTGTCATGGATACACTCACCCAATCCACGTCTACGAGCATAGCATGTCCTAACAGCAAACGTAGAAGTAACTCCCAAAGGTTTGAATGTAATGCAGGTAATAGGTACTACCTCAATCTACTTCCCAGTCCCACAAGTTAATTAATCCTACTCATGCAATGTGTGAGGGTTTGGACTAATGCAATGAAAACTGGGTAGTTGGAAAGTATGATCAAAGTGTTACTTGCCTTGCTGATGATCCGCAAAACCTAGAGATTCAAAGTAGCAAGCGACGCACTCCGGGTACTCTATCGCAAACAAACAAGCACACTATAAGTACTTAACTAATACACGGATAAAACTCAAATAGAAGATCTAACCAAAAATTTCAACTTAAGAACTCCGGTTTGCAAAAGAAACGGCAAAAGAAAAGCAACGAAAGACAAACGGCGAAAGAGAAACAACTACCGAACCAATCTGGATCAAAGTCCAAATTTAACAGAGGCAAATGCTTGAGCGACTAGGTTAAACGGAAAGAGAATTTTGATACGAAACTCCAGGCGCTTGAATCACCTGATTCCGATAAACGAGCGAAAAGTTAAACTAGAACGAAGATCGGATCAGAGATCGCGATCAGAAAATAACTGCGAAAAAGAAAACTAAAACAGCTTAACGAACGGACGTTCGTCAACTGAGAATAAACGGCGAATTCGTTCGTTAGAACGAACGAACGGGTGAACGTTTACTAATTAACTAAACCAGAAAAATAAAAACAGAAAATCGATCTAATAAAAAAAAACGACTAGGGGTTCTAAAAAAACCAACGGTTTTCAAGAGAAAACCGGCGGCGGCTACCTCGAGAACTGCCGGCGGCGGCGGCTGGCGTCGCGGCGGCAGGCGAGGGCGGCGGCTGGCAACGGTCAAAGGCGGCAGCGGCGTCGGCGTGCTGGCGCGGCGGCGGGGCTGGCGGCTTGCGGCGGCGAGGGCGGCGACTGGCGGCGGCGTGCTGGCGTCATGGCGGCGGGGTTGGCGTCGCGGCGGCGGGG
>LR738710.1:279889755-279905417 GCA_902687465.1 Secale cereale
GGTTGGAGGGGGGGGGGTGGGTGGCTTTATATAGGAGGGGGGCAAACCATGGCGGTCGGCGGCTGGAGTTCGAGTTGGCCACGGCGGGGCGACGCGGGGAAGGCGACGACGGGGCGATGGGCCGGTTCGGCTGGGCCTCGGCCCAGTCGGGTCGGTCCCCCTATATATATATTTTTTTATATATACGCCGGCGCTAGAATAACTCTAGAAAATAAAATAAAATCTAGAAGTTGCCAAAACAAAATTTCACCATCTAAATAAAATATTTAGAACAAGATGAACATTTTCTTGGCACTACAATGCGTTTTTGAAAACATGCAATTTTTCCTAATTCAAATAAAATCCAAATAACTCCAAATAAAATTTGTTTGATCTTTTTATTAAATCTTCCGTATTTCTTTATTTTGGGGAGTAAATTTACTCCCTCTCTCATATCTTTATGATAGAAATACTTGAAGAAAAAATAAATAAAATCAAACGATCCTATTTTCAAAATTGAGAACCTCAAATATGAAAATTTAGAAATCCCCAACTCTCTCCGAGGGTCCTTGAGTTGTGTAGGATTTTCACGGATCACCAAAAGCAAGAAAATATGATATGCATAATGATCTAATGTATAACATTACAAATTGGAAATTTGGGATGTTACAATGTGATAGTATCCACAGAGTTGACTCACGGTGGAGGGCTTGGCCATATCTCTGAATTCTTTGTGTGACCATGGGTTCCGTCAGGGGAATATTTTGACAGACGTGCCTTTATCATTATCTCCTGACCTGGTAACATTACTCCAATGGTAGGTTTATCGTCTCTCAAGTTTTAATTGTAGGGAAATGATCATCTGAACCCTTGTAAGAACTCGACAAATAAATCAGTAGCCACCAGAACGATCTTTACAACTAAGATCTGGGACATTACTGAAATAACTCAACCATGGCTAAAGACGGCCGAAAAGCAGCTCAGCGCATGAGACCGTGTTGATAAGAAGAAAGTGGCAACTCCCTAAGATGGCCGAAAAGCGGCTCAAAGCATAGGGCCATTGGCACAAAAAGAAACTCAATAGTTGTACGAGATGACCGAAAAGTAGCTCAGACTCATGACAATTGTTGAATAGAGAGAAATAAAGTCGGCATCCACCCTGAATGGCCAAAAACAGCTCAGAACACAAGCGTGGTGCCGTTACCGGAGAAAAGAAGACAAGGGCTCATCAGGATCATATACCAGGTTCACTGGTACTTGTACAGAGCTCAGTGTTGTCGTCAATCTTGATAGTCCTTTTTCACACTGAGGTATATAAATGGCTTCCTGCTCATATATATGAGAATCTAATTCCCAAGGCAGACTTGTTTTCTGACTGATTCTTGCTGCTGACCAACTGTTGTGGATCGGATTCTCGAGATGCATTGCCATATGTTGTCAATTCACAATTTAATATCTTCCACAAATGCCGTACTGAGGATGATTGGATGGCTTATGCTGGAACCCATCAAGAGCATCTTGCTGAGGAAGACTAGATACGTGCTTCAAAAGCTTCCCCCCTTAAAGACTTGCTATGGAAAACTCGGTACTTTACGCCGGAAGCTTTTGCAGTTGCTTACTGAAGAAGACAGAGTACCTTGCACAGGAAGTCATCCATGTATTGTACGGAGGAAGATGGGGGAATCTTGCATTGGAATCTTCTCTGGTAGCTTGCGAGGGAAGACTGGATTGATTACAGCAGAAACTTCTCACTGTGATATGCGGACCGATTACCACATATATATTTCCTTAATATTTCTGCTGTTGATTACCTCTGACTGATAATATACTGTCGACCTTGCACACGATTTTTCTTTTTGCTGATTTGATCATTACCGCTATGAAGAGTGCATACTGAGGTAGACATGATTATTTGCACTGTTGTAAGGAGTGCATGCTGATGCAAATTTGATTATCAACAACCAGATCAGATATTCCCATTTCACTACAGTCAGCTGAGAATTCCATTTTATTTATCTGAGTTTCCAAATATTTGAATTCCTTGCTGATTCTTCGGGTCCGATGTCGGTTGACGAGCAACTTTAATTAGGGGAAAATAATGCCACACCGAAGGCCCAAAGAAAGAAGCAAAAGAAATGACTAAAATAAAAGCACACAAGCATACTAATAAAATCAAGCAACATCACATATTACTGCTACTCACAACCATAATATGCATGCATACCTAAGCACACAAATCTCGCGAAAACTTCGGTATTGTGGTCTAATATGCTGTGGCGCTGTGCATGAAAGTGAATCTGTGTGTGGAAGGAGTTGGTGTAACTAAGGCTACACCAATCGGTGGCTGAACTCTAGTTGCAACTAGATAGACACGGAGGCAAGGACGGACTTGGTGATCATGTGTCGAGACACAAGGTCGCGACCACATCATCATCATCAAGCGTATGGAAGGGAACCATACACGTCCAAAGAATGAAGATGACAGGACAAGATAGCGGTGGAAAACTGGGTTTGCTGGCATTGCCCTTTTTTTGACGAGCAAGATCAGTAAGGGTTGCCAAAGGGACGAGATGAAAGGCATGGTTCACGATAGAAAAAAGTCTATCACCGAAACAATATCGATGGATGGCGGAAAGATATCGAAGCGATACCTGAGCATAACTCCTGCAAAGGGTGTCTGGAACACTCGTACCAGGGCATCACTCTACTGGGACAGAGCTGATGCCAAACATCGGAAAACAGGTATGCAAAGAGGGATGGTGCAGGTAGTGGATTGAAATTGATACCACCTACACTCACAAGATAAACTGCTAACGCCAAATAATAATCTATATGCACGCTATGCGACAAACAAATGCAGCAATCAACTGCAACAAACCAACCAAACTCTATACTACCGCAGTCTAACGTTCGCGCGGTCTAGGGCGTCCTACCGCCAGACCTACTCTGATACCAAGCCTGTGGCACCCCGGCTCAGAGAAAACCTGAACGCCCCGTATTCTAGCCCAGAGATAGAGGAGAAGTCTTCTGGAATATGGCACTGCTTAGCATAGAACAAATCAGCTCTTTATTACAGTCTGTAAGGGTACAAGGGGATTACATCGGCACGACGACACTACACCCGCCACGGTTGCTCTATGCAAGCAGTAGAACAACACGATGCAGCGGAATGACATCTAGCAGCGGAACAACGATGACGGTGGTGAACACCACTCCGCAGGGACTCTGGCTGGAACGCTTATCCTAGCTCGCACACATGTGTTCCACGGCAAACAAGCAATCAAATCCGGCATGACCCGCAAACTGGCATGACACGCCAGGTCAGTACATTGAATGTACTTGCAAGCTCACAATAACCAGAAGCATTCAAGACAAACAACAGCATGGCAATTACAGGTTAAGCAGGAATCATCATGAGATCATATGAACAACATGAACATGATACAACTAGACAATATGAGCATGGCATGAACATATAAATTTTACGATACTAGCATCAACCTGATGACACTATATGCACCACTTATACTGCTCGGGTTACCTCATAACCATCACATGCATCACTTACCAACCTCGGACATCACACGATCATCTCAGGATCAAATCAAGCTTGGTATAAACAATACCGTAGTAATCATTAAATGACCATAAGGAGCTTGATCTTTACCCGTGATTCTCGCATAACATCACAATCATCCAATAACTCGGTATCCTCGATACCACAGTGATCATCTCATGATCACATCCAACAACTCGGTATCCTCGATACCACAGTGATCATCTCACGATCACATCCAACATCTTTCTCCTCATCGAACCAGGGTTGTTATTAATCAAATTATTATTATTACTCTTGACTCATAGTGTGACCGACACGAACTGGGCCCTTATCCGCGGGCACGACTATCGATAGATTAAGACACACACTCTGCAGAGGTAGCACACTATACCCACACCACAGAACCCATGGCCTCGCAGTCCCACTCGGGTGGACCAACGACGTTCCGATAAAACCGTCCTACTACCATGACACTCCCCCAGCCACTCCGACTTACTCCCCACTAGGCTAGTCCTGGGTGGCCCCATGTCTACCAAAGACACAACGACCACCATCATGGCCAAACATAAACGGTCCCAAACAGGGACCCGAGATCAGAACAACAACAACGGGCACACAAGGTTATGTCTACTTACCGGGCCAGAGTACCGCACGCCCATAACCTTCCCTTGTTTGAGGCACCGACGAGAGGCATGACAATAGACCCAGTTAGGACCTTCCCATAAAGGTAAGTGTGGTTGCACTAGTCAGCTCGATATGGTGGCACCATGACTCAACCAACAGTTGTTCAAGTTCATTATTATCCGGTTAAACTTGAAAGCAATAAGTTGAGTCATATTAAAATAACATGATGCAACTATAATGCATGAGCATGATTCTAACATGAGCAAGGATGTGCAACCATTATCAACGAGCATAACAACAACACTTAATCATGTATTCAGATGAGCATGGCATACTGACGAGCATGAATATTACAAATATAACTCTTTAGCAACATATCATGACCCCTAGCATCAACAATAAATATCATGCAAGAACATATTAACAATGCTACCATGCAAGCATTTAACCAACTGGATGCAAAGGAACATGCATAACAATGATACTCGGAACAGACGACAGTCATGCACCGAAGACCATCACCAACATCAACATATACTACATACGACAGAAATACTAACAACTAGTACATGATAACCAGGTGCATAAAGACATAGCATGAAAGAGAACACAAATTCATAAGCATCACCGAAACAACGATAATCGTATCAAAACAAGCAGCCATTTATTAAATGTTCAAGTTGAAAACCATAGCTACTGCATGCAATCATGCAAGTGGGCATTGTGGCTTGCTTGGGGATGAAGGATACACCGGGAAGAAGTGCGGTGAAGCCACAGAAAGATTCGCCGAAAAAGATCCTCTCTTGGAGGGGGCTGATTAGGGGCAAGGGCAAAATGGTCATTTTCAGAATGTGACAACATCATGAAAATGATACCAACAGAACGGGCTCGATGATACGAAGAAATGGGCTTTGGATTCACCTCGTTTGGAGTTATGAGCAAAAAGATATAGCCAGATGAAGTTCAGGGACCAATATGTGAAAAGATTTCTACAAACAGGCCCCTGAGCTGAAAAACAGAAAGCACATTCCTCAGATTACGCCTTCAGAATAGGGAAAACACATTCTGAGCTGAAAGAGAAGGAAAGTGCGCTTTCCAGCTGGGAAGACGTATTCCGAGGAATACGCCTCCACTTATCCAGCGTGGCAAGGCGGGACTGGGCGGCTTAGAGGCTTACAGGTGGGTCCTACCTTATCCATCTCTCTCTTTCTCTCTTCCAGCCTGGCATCTTTCTCGCGCCCGACGGAGACAGAGGAGAGGCGGGGCTGGGCTCGGCCAGCGACGGCTCCCAGCGGCTCTGGCCACCTCCGGCAATGGTGACTCCACCGGTGGGCGCAGGATGAGGTGCTGCACTCGCCTGGAGCAGCAGCAGGCGCCGGGGAGGAGCGGAGGGGCGACGCCTTGCGGGGGCAGAGAGTGGTGGTGGCGGACTCCGGCGATGGGCCCGGCCAACTCCGGCCATCTCTTGTCGAGGCGAGGGTATCGGCAGACTCAGGTGACACGCTGCGTCCATTCAGGCGCTGCACTCATGCCGGAGAGGAGCAGGGTTGCCGCGGCCTGCGGCAACAGAGGGTAAGGGCGGGCGGCGGCTACGGCTGTCGGCGGAATCATGGCAAACGGCCACCAGAGAAGAAAGTGAAGATTTGGGGAGGGTCGGGGTGCTCCAGGTGGTCTACAGGAGGTGGAAGAAGGAGGAGAAGAGCTGAAGTTGGCGCTAATTTGAGAGGACGCCGCTGACGGCAATGGCGACCGTAGAGGGGAAGGAGGCATCTTGGGGCTTGCTTGAGGGGTCTAGGAGTACTAAGGGAGTGAGGCAAAGAGCTTAACACGATCAGGAGGCCTCATGGCTGCTTAAATAGCCGAGGGGAGGGGGAGCCATGCTGGCGTCGCCACGGACACGTGGCCGGTGCCGCGGATGCGTGCCCACGCTCGCGAGGTCGGAGGCAGGCGACGAGGGAGGCACAATGGAGGTTCTCACGAGGAGGAGAAGGCCAAAGGAGCCGCAGGGAGGACAAAGACGGCGACGAACAGAGCCAAACCACCACTGTGCTCTCGTGCGCGTTCAGCGGCGAGCGTCGGTGAGGGGTTTTACTGAGAGGGTGAGAGGTCCAGGAGGGTGGCGACGACACGGTAAATCTATTAGACATGCTCGTTCTCGCTGAGACACCGAGCAGAGGAGGGGCCCGAGCAAGAAGACGTTCTGGGCGCGGCCATGGCACGCCAAAACGGTGGTCACCGCGCAGTCTGGCGAGGAGAAGAAGCCAAGGGTTAAAAAATGTTGTCTAGTGGTAAGTTCATCCAAGGTAGATTTTAACTACGGTGATAGCTCGGTGAAAACTGCTCTGGTTAAATGGTAACCACCCTCTGAAGTTTACTGCAGTAAACTTGGATGAGAACTGTTGATCAATAGGAAGGAGTTTGGGAGCAATGGAGCTGTCTGCGAGGTTTAGGGTAAGAAGGACTTTCATCCTGGTAACTTTGAGAAGATTTGGGGCAAAAATAAATATAGTTGCTTCACAACTGCATATTTGGTCTAGAAACAAGATTTGGATGATGCACTCGCATGGTGAGGCCACTTGAGCTGAAATTTGGGAAGACCTGGTCATTTGGACATATAGAGATGGTGTAAAAATTTCATACCAATTGGACAAGCCAAAATGGTACTTCCTTCACAAGCATCCTCTCTGTCCAGAAACTTGCAATAATTCCCGAGGGAAAATGGCTTGATGCAATGAGTCCAAACTTTGTGGAGGTAGGTTATATGGGTGGAATAAGGTCCTGGAAAATTTTCAGCCCTAGTGTAGCAAGATAAAGTATACTTGCTTCATAAACTGAAAATTTGAACAAAAACAAAGATTTGAAGGTGTGCCCACATGGATGCGAGGAATGAGCTCAAATTTGTCGTAGAGTGACGATTTGATGATATAGAGGTCATACAAAAATTTCAACTCATTTTGATATGCCTAGCTTGTACCTCCTTCACAAAGTTTCTTTGTGGACAGAAACTTTGGAAATTAGCTGAAAAATATTTACTAGGCAAATGAGTATGAAAATTTTCATGAGGCAATGATATGGACATGAAAATGTGTCCAAAAAGTTTGGGGGCAAATGGGCAAAGATAAATAGCACTTGCTTCACAAAGTGCCATTTAGAGCAGAATAGGAAAAATGAATATTGGAGGATTATTTTTGAACATGGCAATGAAAAGTTTTGCCATATTTGAAGAAGATATGACCCAAAAAATTTATGAGAATTATTTGGGAATTTTAGGAGTGATGGAAATATAGGTTGCTTCACAACCTAGGGGCAGGCAGGGTTATTCCTTTAATAGAAAAAGGAATATTCCTTAGAAAAATAATATTGGGGTTAGGCCAAGATGGAAATGGCAAGGTCTAGGGATAGATATGAGGATGACAAGCCACTCTGGAAAGAAAGAAGAGGTCATCTTCTTCAGTTTCCAGACCACATAGCCACGAAAAAAGAAAACTCAGGCAAAAATCTCAGAAAAACAAAAGAAAAAGAAAGGGCCAAAACTCAAGCTGTGACAGTATGTGCTATTCGTTGGCTGGTGTGTGCATGGAAGGTTCCCATGCCCCACATGCAAGGGAGCTCTTGAGTTTCGTTGGCTTCAGGCCGGTCACAAGTTTTCTTGCTTCTACATGCATAGACAGTTCCTGGATCCTCACCATAAGTTCAGGAAAAACAAGAAGAACTTCATCAGAGGTAGAGTTGTCAAAAACTCTGCACCAGCTGCATTGAAAGGCCAAGAGACACTAGATCAGTTAAACGCCCTCGAGCCAGATCCAGAGCGTCCAAGGTATTTCAAGGGGTATAATTCGAAACACATGTGGACTCACAAGACATGCTTGTGAGATTTGCCTTACTTCATAGACCTACTTTGCCCACACAACATCGATGTGATGCACACTGGGAAGAATATCACTGAGGCACTTTTTGGTACATTGTTCGGCATAGATGGGAAGTCAAAGGATAATACTAAGGATAGAGTCGATATGGATGCACTATGTGATAGGCTGTTACAAAACATGAAAGAACCGAAAGGAAAGCAAAACTGGACGAAGCCAAAGGCATGGTTCAATCTTGGAAGGCCAGCTATGAGGGAAATTATCTTGTGGGTGCAACAACAGTTGATGTTCCCTGATGGGTATGCAGCAAATCTAAAGAGGGGAGCGAGTCTTGATAAATTGAATATATTTGGTCTCAAGAGTCATGATTGGCACATATGGATTGAGCGGGTAGTGCCGGTGATGTTGCATGGCTTCATCCCTCAGGATGAATGGCTAGTACTGGCAGAGCTGAGCTATTTCTTCTGTGTTCTCTGTGCGAAAGAACTATTGCCTGGCCTGCTAATAGAAATGGAAGAGTTAGCGCCGGAGTTGATCTGCAAGTTAGAGAAGATCTTCCCACCGGGCTTCTTTAATCCAATTCAACACTTGATTTCGCATCTCCCAAGCGAGGCAATATTGGGGGGGGGGGGCGGCGTGCAAAATCATTGGTGCTACGCCACTGAGAGGATGCAGAAGATGCTACGAGCAAAATATAAAAATAAACGTCGAACTGAAGCATCGATGGCCGAGGCATTCATTACTGAGGAGGCGGCAAACTTCATGACAGCACACTACGAAGTCAAAAACCGTCATTTGCATAATCCAAAGCCTCGGTACAATGCTGACGAACCTAAAAAGGGTGGATCCAACCTCAGCCTATTCAAAGGGTATCTCGCACCAGCCGGTGCTTCTAATTCCTTAACGTTGGATTTCAAAAAATGACAGATCATTTCTTTGTATATCTTCACCAACCTAACAGAAGTGCGGCCGTACATCGAGTAAGTTCTCAGTACATTGGTTCACAACTTCTAATTCATTTGAACTGCTCTTATTCCCGGATAAATTTGATAAAGTCGATACGTCGCCATATTCTCGTATGGAGCGGTGATCCAAAAAGATTCTGTCGAAGAGTATGAGCTTCTGGCCAGGCATGGACACGGCTATCCCGGTTTCATCTCTTGGTTCAAACAAACGGTAATTTCCATTAGACAATTTCATTTCTTCGTCTAATTTCTGGCTAATGCAGAAGTCCCTTTTGTATTAAACTTGTAGGCTAATTCAGAGCTTATGGACGCCGAATTGAGATAAGTCGCTAATGGTTTTGACTATAAGGTCCGTTCATTTGACAAATACGACATCAACGAGTATCGCTTTCATACCTATGGCAAAGAGCTATCTATGGCCGACCGAAAGTTTACAAATTTTTGTGTCTCTGCTATCGGCGAAGGAGATCCTGAGTATTATGGAAGAGTTGAAGCAATTTATGAACTTCAATTCAATGGTGCAAACCCACCAAACATCGTAGTCTTCAAATGTTATTGTTGCCAGCCGAAGGAGACTAGAAGGACTCATGAACATATAGGGCTAGTGGAAATCAATCAAAGCACCCATTTGGATGTTCCCGATGTCTATAATATGGCTCAACAGGCAACCCAAGTTTTCTATCTACCGTGGGCCTGTCAAAGTGATCCTAATATCAAAGGTTGGGATGTTGTTTATGAAGTGCTGCCTCGTGTTAGACCACCTCCTCCCAATGAAGATGATTATGAACCTCACATTAACCCAGACACATATAAAGGAGAATTCTTCCAAGAAACGTGTCTTTCCAAAAACCCTTTCAAGAGCCGCTCTACTTCACGCCAAAACATTGAAGTAGACATCGACAGTGAACCCGACTTCACCCCTCAGCCAGAACAAGAAGAGCCTTAACTAGAAGAGGTTACTGCTACGGATGACCTGTCAATGCTTGACAGACTACGTAGATGTGGCCTTCCACATGATGATGCATTTATTATTAATGATGATGAGCATGTCATTACTGATAGTGATGATGATGTTGCATTTATTGATCTCGAAGCATTTATTGAACCAGATTATGACTAGGTATTAATTTTTGTTGTTGTACTTGATTTATATAGTTACTTGTATGATTGAATGATTTATATAGTTACTTGTATAATTTTCATACTTTGTATGATTGTTTGTTATACATAGTGCCATGGTCTTGATATCCGTCCCCGTCGGTCCTTGGCCGCTTTATGATTTAGATGTGGTAAACCCTCTTTTATAACTATTTGTTGCATTTCGCATTTATGACAATTATGGCCATCAAGTTGACATAGAGATATTTTAATCTAGGAGGTATGTGAACTGAAATTTGCAATTGACCCTCTTGTCGAGAAGTAAATTTAGTTGAAAAATAAAATGAGCATTTGAAAGAAAAAATTAAAAGAATTGAAGAAGAAAAGATGATATTGGAGTTGTATGTTGCCGATGTCGTCGATGATCGCAAGATGAAGATTAATGCAATGCGCTTGAAGATGGAGGCAATGCGCTTGAAGATTAAGAAGATTAGGAAATATGCCATTGATAATGAGGCTTGGTATCATTATGCCGTTGGATCAATTGTTACCTTTGTTGCGATCTTCATCGCATTTTTTGTGATGAGGGTAAGTTTCCTCTAGTGTTTTGCTTAACAAATGTATACTTACCTTATTTACCTAGCTAGTCTTCTTCTTCTAGCTTGTTTTCTTCTTCTAGTCTTCTTCTTCTTCTTCTTCCTCTTCTTCTTCTACCTTTCTTCTTTCCCAATTTGCTGATTTGCTTTAGACGAGGAAGGCTTGCGTTGATGGAGTCTACTCTTCTCCTTGTGCTTCCTTTTTCTTTGGATTTTGTAGGATGACCAATGTTAAACTTGCTACCTATATATGTATGTATGGATGAAACCATTGTATGCTTGTTGTTGGATATGTTGGCTAGCTATATATGGACTTTTGATTTGGTATGTATATGTGTTGGATGATCATATCCATATGGCAGGGATGTGATTTGGTATGCTTGTTGAAAGTATTTTCAAATGTGTGTATATATATATCTGTGAAATTGATTGAATTTAATAAAAACGAGAAAAAATAAGGGCTATGCAGGCACTTTGCCGTCTGCCAGCTGACGGCAAAGAGCTTTGCCATCAGCCAGCACACGGCAAAGCTGCCACATGGCAGCTACCTATGCAACCTGGCGGGTACTGGGCTGGCCTATATGGTGTGCTTTGCCGTCGGCTGGCAGACGCAAAGACATTTGCATCTTTGCCGTCAGCCAGCTGATGGCAAAGAATGCCACGTGTCAGCTACTGGGGGCACCTGGGACAACCTCTTGCCATCTGCTGGCTGACGGCAAATACCTTTGCATCTTTGCCGTCAGCCAGCGGACGACAAAGCACGCCGTTAACCCTAACGGACCTAACCTACCGTCCAACCTCTTTGCCGTCCGCGGGCTGACGACAAAGGTCTTTGCATATTTGCCGTCGGCAAAGTAGCCTTTACCGGAGCTCGTTCTACCGTACGGTTTGCCGTCTACCAGCTGACGGCAAAGACCTTTGTCGTCTGCAAGTCATGCCTTTGCCGTCCGCTATGGCTGACGGCAAAGATCCTGATTCCTGTAGTGGCAGTTTCTCAATCATACCCGGAGGAATTTCATAACCAATATTTTCAGTAGGCGCAGTAGGTTGAGGGACAACTCTTTGTGCTTCCGGACGAGGTGAAGATACCCCGAACAAACCCCTCAAAGGATTGTTTTCCATAGTGACAAGTGACAATAAATTTCAGCACATAATATAAATTTTCCGTTACCAAATTCCACTTACCAAAGGCGCCTCACTCCCCGGCAATAGCGCCAGAAAAGAGTCTTGATGACCCACAAGTATAGGGGATCAATCTCAGTACTTTCTATAAGTAAGAGTGTCAAACCCAATGAGGAACAAAAATAAATGACAAGCGGTTTCCAGCAAGGTAATTTTTGCAGGCACTGAGATTGCGGTAACAAGTTGTTTGATAGCAAGATAATTTTTAACAAGTGACAAGTAGAAATAGTAACAATAAGTGCAGCAAGGTAGCCCAATCCTTGTGTGGCAAAGGGCAGGCCGAAACGGTTTCTTATAATAGGCAAAGCGTTCTTGAGGACACACATGAGTTTTGTCTAGTCACTTTCATCATGTTGGTTTGATTCGCGTTCGCTACTTTGATAATTTGATATATGGGTGGACCGGTGCTTGGGTGTTGTTCTTACTTTTAACAAGCCTCCCACTTATGATTACCCCCCTTCCCAAGCATCCGCAACTACGAAAGAAGAATTAAGATAATATCTAACCATAGCATTAAACATATGGATCCAAATCACCCCCTTACGAAATAGCACATAAACTAGGGTTTAAGTTTCTGTCACTCTAGAAACCCATCATCTAATAACTACTCTAGAATGCATTCCCTTAGGCCCAAATATGGTGAACTGTCATGTAGTCAACGTTCACATAACACCGCTAAGGGAATGACAACATACACATAATCAAAATATCAAATGAATATCAAATTCACATGATTACTTGCAACATGACTTCTCACGTGGCCTCAAGAATGAAAGTAACTGCTCACAAAGCACATGCATGTTCAAGATCAGAGGGGTAATAAAAAATCATAATGGATCTGAACATATTATCTTCCACGAAATATACCGACTAGCATCAACTACAAGATGTAATCAACACTACTAGCAACCCATAGGTACCAATCTGAGGTTTTGATACAAAGATTGAATACAAGAGATGAACTAGGGTTTGAGATGAGACTATGCTGGTGAAGATTGTGATGGATATTGATCCTCCCACGATGAGAGGGTTGTTGGTGATGACGATGGCTTTGATTTCCCCCTACCGAAGGGAAGTATCTCCGGTGGAATCGCTCCGCCGGAGAGCAAAAGTGCTCCTGCCCAAGTTTCACCTCGAGACGGCAGCATTCCATCCCGAAAGTCCTCTTTTTATTTTTTCTAGGACAAATGTGATTATATACTAGAAGTTGGTCACCGGAACTGGGCCTGGGCTCCCACTACCCACCAGGGCGTGCCTGGAGGGGGTGGCGCACCTTGGTGCCTCGTGGGCGCTTGGGTTCCCCCCTCCGGTGGTTCTTCTCTCCAATATTTATTATATATTCTAGAATAATTATCTGTAAATTTTGAGCCCATTTGGAGATGTGCAAAATAGGTATCTCTGATGTAGCTTTTTCAGGTCCAGAATTCCAGCTGCCGGTATTCTCCCTCTTTGTGTAAACCTTGAAAATTATGAGAGAAAAGGTATTAGAATTACTCCCCAAAGTGTTATAAATAAAAAACTAAAAATAATAGTTAGAAAACATGATGCAAAATGGGCGTATCACCCACCATGCTAGCAAGAAGCTTAGCAACCTTATTAGCTTTCTCTTGTTTGGCGCTTAAATCCTCCAACTCTTGTTGTCGCACAAGAAAGAATGCATCTCAATTCTGTAGGGACTTCCTTAGTCCTTTCACTTCGTGTAGCAGCGCAACTGATAGAGGTATTTCAACTTGTAGTTGAGACTCCAGAAGCCGAGCTGATTCAGGCAGCGAGTTCGAAGAGCTTGTGCCAGCAGTAGTGGCCAGTAACTCAGACACTACATCAAGACAATACTTTTGGGTTGTCTCACTGTCTTCAAGATAGTTTTTATCAGCTTTCTTGGAGACCAACAGGGATGCCTTGCTATCTTGAATCTTATGTGCATTACTTCCTTTACCATTGCATAATGGGGTACTCTTCTCCAATATTTTGTCAGCAATGTAAATGGGAAATAAGCAGACACATCACATGTTTAGCATGTTGTATATGAAATTCATATTGGTAAAGCAATTCGATAGTAAAGTGGACATGATAACATCATGAAACAAACATATATGTATGAACTATAGTCATTGTGTGGTCTATATCATTCTAGTTATGTTGCCAAACCAAGATAGAGACACAGTACAAATCATATTTGTTTAAGACAAAGCAGCATAGCCAGAATATGAGCGTGGGAAACTACACAACACTAACAACACTTGTAATGTGCATGACATGAGAACATAACTGTTTATACAATTGAAACTGTAACCAACATAGAGAAAGTTACAACAACAAACTAGTTACAAAAATAGGTTTAAAACATACGTGTTGCACCA
The DNA here is from genome assembly GCA_902687465.1 of Secale cereale. NCBI lineage: Eukaryota > Viridiplantae > Streptophyta > Magnoliopsida > Poales > Poaceae > Secale > Secale cereale. Next base: position 279,903,985 of record LR738710.1, read on the forward strand.
TTGGAGTTTCCATTGGATCCTTCAAATTTGTAATTAGTTGGTTTGAGTAAATACAGTGATGCAAGAGCAAAGGACTATGAACCATAGCTACGAAACCTGACCTAAGAACAATTCTTCGTTTGCTTTAAGCGTTGACTTGGGGTTCAGAGTGGTGGTCCTCGTGCTTTTGGTACAGCAGTTGCCTTACTAACTGCTCGTGTTTGGGTGCTCTATGGTGGAGATGGTGTTGTGTCAACTGGAACTGGGTTACTATCTACTGGGGTTGTGGTTAGAAGGGGTGTAGCCGGTTATGTGTGGAGGGGCTGGCTCTTGGGCAAGTACAACCATGGTTTTATCTGCATCGATAGGTAGCACTGTATTTTCTGAAGAACTTGTTTTTACTCCCTTAGATACTGCCATCACCCCCTCCAATTCAAATGGCTGATAAACAAGAAAAACAATTGAATGTACATACATTGTATAATAGACAGGTGCAATGGATAGTGGGGAATAAAAGAGGGCATGAAATAGTTCACATTTATGTTGTCTAACCATACATGATAGCATGCCACAATTTCACATATATGATGCCTAACTAAACAGGATAACATGACACAATTTCACATATATGATGGCTAACTAAACAAGATAGAATGACATAATTCAAAATATGATGACTAGGTAAACATGATGACATGATATCACTACTATCGTTACGTGCTATACAAACAGTTTTTACCCCCTTTCCGCGATGGAGTTTTAATCCGTCGCCTCGTCAGTGTGTGTGATAGGGTCCCACACGACCCAGAAACCATCAGGGATAGGTGAGCGCCTACTGATGATTGCCATAGAATAAGCGTATGAGAAGTCGTGCGTGTCCCACACGTTATGTCTCGATGTTACATTTTGTATCGAGAGACGTCCGAAATGATTACGCCGCTATAATCATGTGGAAAAGGTGGATATCACAAACATTTAATCTACCGATGTGTTTGTGATAGGTACGTTATCACACACAGTTCAAAAATGCAAAATGTCACTACATGAATTAGCTTATTTGTCGTCTGCCATGGTAGACGGCAAAGTCACCAAAAGCAGACGGCAAAGCCCTTTGCCGTCTGCCACCGACGGCAAACCTGCCCGGCAAAGAGAACTACGGTAAAGAGGTTCTTTGCCGTCTGCTTCCATGGATGATAACTAACAGGCGTTAGCCACGTTAGGTGGCTAACTGCAGCCTTTGCCGTTGGCTAGCAGACGACAAACATGCCCTCCCCTTTGCCGTCCGCCACAGACGGCAAAGTAACCAAATGGCCAGCTCCCAGGTTGCACATGTTGCTGCCACGTGGCCTCTTTGCCACAAAGAGCCCTTTGCCGTCGGTGGCAGACGACAAAGAGGCTGCATTGCCTCTTTTCTATTTTTTTCTTATATCCAAGCAATTTCACAACTATATATA
>LR738710.1:279910236-279927144 GCA_902687465.1 Secale cereale
CGGGACGACCACGTGGCGGCGGGGTGACGTGGACGGGGTGGCGGGGGCGCGATGGAGGGTGGCGGGGCGGCCGCAGGGGAGGGGGCGTGGGCGGGGCGGCGGGGGCGCAGTGGACGGCGCCGGTTGGGGCTCAGGTCGGGGAGGGGGGGAGCGAGAAGGGAGAGAGGAGGGGCGGGACGGCCGTTACATACTCAATTCTTTGCCGTCCGCTGACAGACGACAAAGAGGTGGGGCTGGTGGGCCATTAGGGTCTGGGCCTCCACTGGACCCCACCCAGTTCTTTGCCGAGAACTGGCTGATGCCAAATAGGGTCTTTGCCATCAGCCATCTCTTTGCCATCCGTTTTTTGGAAGCAGACGGCAAAGATCTGACTGATGGCAGATTCTCTGTTTCTAGTAGTGTGTGTGTGTGGTCCCTCTACTATTGCCAACATTTACATTTTCTTAAGTGTGTGCGATAGCTATTCCTATCACACACGCATATGAGGCGAAACCGTGTGTGCATCCGTCGAGGATCGCAAATGCTTCACGTCAATGAACCGTCTGTTCTATATTAACGATGTTTTCTTTCTAACAATGTGTACATTATTTTACTCCCTCATGTTTCATTTTATTTTTCCCTATAATTTATTATTAGAATTGGGAAAATTGAAATATGAAATATGGAATTCAAATTCACAGCGCAATGGTTCAACAACCAATCCATAAATAAAATTCTCAGTACAATATGTTCAGTAATTACATGATTAGGCATCAATTAACTATGATGAACCACAATATTTAGAGGCGGTAAAGGTGTAGAGACAAGTGTAAATCATTTTGGCTATGATGGTGTCGAAGAAGCGGAATGCCCATAATGTGCCCTCCTGCATGCCATAGGCACGAACAACTTTTGTCCAACCCCTTATGACAATTGCCCGCCCATCCTTCACCGCCTTTAGGAAGACTTCTAGACCATTATCGTGGTAGTATGAATTATATACTTTAACCTTAGTTGCCTCCACTTTGGTCATGTAGTTTGCAGGGTAATCATGAGTAAATTGCAGCGGAAACCACTGAAAAGAGAAAACTTTCAGATATTCATGTTTAATAGAGTAACTCGTTGTGGGCAGGGGGAAAAGGCAACACATTACTTACCATCCTAACGTTCACCGTTGTCTTGGACAAAGTATAAATAAAGAGTTTAATTCCCATCACCCGTCTCTTTCGCCTAACAATCTTTCTTAGTTTCCTCACTTGACATTTGTTCATGAATATCTCATTGCCCCATAGGCAAAAGGGATCGGAGCATGGATCAGTACCACTAATATATGTACCTACAGGCAACCAGTAAATGTTAGAAGCTAAACTGCGATTGCACAAGTGATGTAAAATACAACTACCACTACTACAAGATGGTACAAACGCGGCGGTCGAATCAGAGACCCTTCGATGAAACTGTGTGCGATGCATCAATCACAAACGATGATATAATAAAATCGTCAAAAAAGATGCAAAACATTTGCGATGGCAGCGACATCAAACATGGTTCATATTAGATTTGCATGTGCGATGAGTGGCAAACGGTTAATCCAAAAGAATTGTTTGTGATGATGCAGAACAACAGAAATGGGCAGCCAGATGGGGGTGTGTGCGATATACGGCATGCAGTTCACTAGGATGAACTATGTGTGATTAGGCAACACAATGGAAACGTTTCAATTGAACAAGATGTGTGTGATACGCGACAAACAGGTCCGTAATCAGAAATGTGTGCGGAGACCAATAATAAAATAGACGATTACTGCTAATAAGCCGTGTGATTTGCTCTATCTACAGAAGAATAACATGTATATATATAACTGAAACAAACATCCAATTACATAAGTGACTATATAGATCATTCGCACACACCTCAATAAACAATTTCATGCATTCTAAAGTAGGAGAAACGATCGTCTAGTCATCTACTTCTTGTGACGCTCTCGCCACTGCTTTGTGGCTCGATCCCTCATCTTGGGTAGGAAGAAGACACTTCCTCATATCAATGATCCGTCTGTACATCTCGTAGCTTGTGTACGCGTCCTTGGCCACGTAGAAGTGTTGTTCATCCAGTCTCTCATGCCAAACACCATGCCAGGCGTTCTCGTCCTTCTTGCTCTCATCCTTCATCTTCATGTAGTAGGGGCCGATTATGGCCGAGGCGAGGTCAACCAGAGAGTTCAGTTTGTTGTTGTCACTTCCCCAGACCTTGTAGTGGTCCTGGATGTTGACAAGATTCCGACATTTCAAGCCCGAAACCTTGAGCACTTTTAGATCATTGGTGGTGTCCACCGTAGCGAAACTGTAGTTGGTGCTATTGATAAACCTGGAGAAACGCTCGCAAGGCCTTATGGCTAGGTGGTATTGGTAGATGAGGATGTCACACGCACAACTGGGCGACGACAACCTTTTGATCATGCCCGGCACGACCGATGGTATACTCAAGGTCAAAGCCGACCACTCGGTACCTGTCCTCCCCAAGGAGCTGCTCCATAGTTTGGATGCAGCTCTCCACCTAGACTGGATAGTTCATGTACACCACCGAGAGGGCCTTCCCCCTCACGTGGGTGTCCACTACGTGATGCGTGGTGAACTACCCGCCATTGTTGTCGTCGGCCGCTGGGAGCACCATTGGAACCGTTGAATGTCCTCTATGTATGTGTCATCATGGGTGTACTTATTGTGTCGTGTGACGCGAGAGATGAAGGTAAATGAACTTAGGAATAAATGGGGGCCGACCAGCCTGGATTCTCGGCTCGTTCACATGGCAGTTTCTGTAGCAGGTAACCGTATCGTCGCACCGTACCCGACGTAACTGCATGCACACGAACGTGTGTGATCGTGCCGGCCCCAAACACTGGCAGCGTGCATGGAGGGACGAGGGCAGAGCACCCAGAGGGACACGAGAGCAGAGCGCGCACGGCGGGACGTGAGCAGAGCGCGCCGCGGCTGCCTCAAACCGCAAGCAACCACACGCATAGAGCAGTTGAACACGCAGGAAATGGTCGCCTACAAGCTGGCTGACAGTTGCGTTGCGGTGTAGAGAGCGGCCGTGTGCTACTACCTCCGTCTTGGTCTATAGTCCCCTTTATATTATGTGCCATACTTTGCCCTAAAATTTAACCAACAAAATGTTAATGCATGTTATAAAAATTATATAATTGGAAACCATGTTCAAATATGAATCCAACTATATAATCTTTGGCGACATGCATTCGTATTTTATTAGTTAAATCCTACTTATAAACCACGACGGGGGTGTAGTAGGTAATTAAATCACAAACATTTTTTATTAACCGTATGTGTACGTGGCCTTTCGTCCTCCTCTCGCACATCTTGTCACCCCACTGCCACAGACGGCTTACATCTAAGCTTGCGCAGCACACGAGGGCACTCTCTTGGCCAAACGGTGGCTCGAAGTGGCGCCAATGAATCGTCGGTGAACCTGTTCCCGTGCAACCTTGCAGGTTCCCCCGCAAGCTTCCCGCCCGACTCGTTGAAATCCCCCAAAATCCTAATGCTTACTGGCCTGCTATATAAACCCTCATGGTCGGCGAGTCATGCATCCCATTTTCCCCTCCCTCCTTGTAGCTTATCTCGTCTACTTCTCTCACAATCGCTGCTACTTCTCGAGCTTGCATTGTATTCCCTCGAAGAGGAAAGGGAGATGCAACACAGTAGCGTAAGTATTTCCCTCAATTTTTGAGAACCAAGGTATCAATCCAGTAGGAGACCACGCGCGAGTCCCTCGCACCTGCACAAACAAATAAGAACTCCGCAGCCAACGCGATAAGGGGTTGTCAATCCCTTTACGGTCACTTATGAAAGTGAGATCTGATAGAGATGATAGTTTATATTTTTTGTATTTTTGATTATAAGAACAGAAAGTAAAAGCGGAAAAAGTAAAGTAGATGTAGTTTTATATGTTGAGAATAGACCCGGGGGCCATAGTGTTCTCTAGTGGCTTCTCTCATGATAGCGATATTCTACGCTGGGTAAACAAATTACTGTCAAGCAATTGATAGAAAAGCGAATAATTATGAGACTATCTAGGCATGATCAATATATATAGGCATCACGTCCGAGACAAGTAGACCGACTCCTGCCTGCATCTACTACTATTACTCCACACATCGACCGCTATCCAGCATGCATCTAGTGTATTGAGTTCATAAGAACAGAGTAACGCCTTAAGCAAGATGACATGATGTAGAGGGATAAACTCAAGCAATAAGATATAAACCCCATCTTTTTATCCTCGATGACAACAATACAATACGTGCCTTGCTGCCCCTACTGCCAGTGGGAAAGGACACCGCAAGATTGAACCCAAAGCCAAGCACTTCTCCCATTGCAAGAACTATATATCTAGTGGGCCAAACCAAACCAATAATTCGAAGAGACTTGCAAGGATATTATGAGCACACATAAAGAGTTCAGAAAAGAACCAAATATTTCTCATAGATAATCTTGATCACTAACTCACAATTCATCGGATCTCGACAAACACACCGCAAAAAGAGATTACATCGAATAGATCTCCTCGAAGACCGATGAGAACTTTGTATTGAGATCTAGAGAGAGAGAGAGAAGAAGCCATCTAGATACTAACTATGTACCCGAAGGTCTGTGGTAAACTACTCACAACTCATGGTGAGGCGATGATGATGATGTAGAAGCACTCCGTGATGGATCCCCCCTCCGGCGGAGGTCCGGAACAGGCCCCAAGATGGGATCTCATGAGAACAGAAGGTTACGACGGTGGAACTAGGGTTTTCTTTGTTGCTCTGATGGTTTCGGGGTACGTAGGCTTATATAGGAGGAAGGAGGGCACCGGGGGCCTTACGTGGGACCCACGAGGCAGGGAGGCGCGCCCTAGGGGGGGGGCACCCTCGTGGGCACCACGTGGCCCCTACTTCGTGGTTCTCAAGTCTCCCGTGCGTGATTTTCTCCAAAAATATCTCTCCCGAAGGTTTCATTTCGTTCTTTGTCTGGGATATACCCCGCGGTATGAACCGGCCGGAATTATAACCCGGCCGGACTTGGTATTTTACTTAAGAAGGTTTATATTTGGCAAGTTACTGGTGACCCGGCAGGCGGATCATGGATGACAAGGCCCAAGGCCCAGAAGGCCGGTTCATATTAATAGTGGGCCGGTTTATGAAGAAGGCACAAGGAATATTCTCTACAAAGGAAGCAAGACTAGGACTCCTTGTAATAAAGCAATCCTAATCCTACTAGGACTAGTCATGTAACCCGCCCCTTCAACATATATAAGGAGGGGCAGGGCTCCCCAAAGAAGAGAGGGTTTTGAGACAAGTTGGACAAGAGACAAGTTTTAGAGGAGAAGTTTAGACAAGTTTCTAGGGCTAGACACAAAGAGCCGGTTTACCGGCGACACCACGAGGATCATAATGAGACCTAGCCTCAAACAGCATGTAGGGTTATTACCGGATGATGTTTCCCGGGGCCCGAAGCTGTCTAAATCCGTGTCTTGCATCGCGTCTCTCGATTCCGCTCAACCCCTCTCAAGCTACTACATAGATGCACGGCCTCACCACTAAAGTCCGCTAAACCGGACATCTGACGTGTTAATTCCACGACAGTTGGCACCCACCGTGGGGCCTCCGCACGATGTTTTCGAGTTCTTGAAGGGCAGCTTTGAAGGGCTCAAGGGTTACGCGGTCGGCCGGATGACCAAGAGTCGCCGCGGCCGGATCTACATCGATGACGCAGGTTGGGGACCGGAGGCCGATTCAATCGAATACGGGTACCGGGTTCCCTTCGGTGACATCCAAGTCTTCATTGGCAAAATCGGCGAACCGGGACCTGAGCCGGACATCTTCCCCAACATCGTCGAGCCAGCTCAGCGTGCGAGATCGGCCCGGATTCAACCCGCCATGAAGCACGTGTTCGTTGGAGCAATCCACGGAGTTCGAACCGAGGACGGATCAGAATCCAATGGTGCAACAGTTGTCTACTCCGACGATGAATCTTCATCCGGAGAAACCGAGTCTCTGTATCAGTTGCAGGACGGCCGGTCTGAGGGCGAGTCTGATGGAAACAGTATTCCGGACCCCTTCGGCCCGCCAAACCGGGTGGCCGTCTTTATGGCCGATTCACAGCCCCCAGTGAATGGAACAACAACAGAAGCTGGTGTAGGGGGGATCAGCCCGACCCTCTCACCTACTGAAGTTCTATCCACCTTGATCGAGGAGTTCACAGCTAAAGCGGTGGAAACAGTAGCTCCAGCAGACAAGGCGCATCATGATGCAGAGCTCCTTCAGTTGAAAGGCCGGATTGATCAATTAAAGGAGGATCTGAAGGCAGAGAGGGCAATGATAGCGGTGAGACAAGCAGAGCTGAATGATCAGGCTTTTCACCTAAGGATGGAGCAAGCTTCTATGGAAGGAGTAAGGGGACCAAAGTACCAATCTCGTCTGCCGCCAGTTTATGAAGCAACGAATCTGTTCAGAACACCTGGGGCTGGGACTAGTAATAATCCGGCCTTAAACCGGAGGGCACCCCCAGCCAGGGAGGAGCCGGTTCAGCAGCCCACCGCAGAGCAGGATCATCGGATCACGTCGGTACCTTACCTTCCCACCCCTCCAGGTCATTATTCAAACCCTTTGGATAACATCGCTGCAGCTGCTGCACGTTTGGCCGCTTTACCCGTGGAGGAGACGTCTCCGGTGGCATTGGAGGCGCGCAGGGTCAAGGAGCTGCTTAATACGGCGTTAATATAGCAGCAAGCATACTCTCATAGCAGGGAAAGGCTACATTCAACACCACGTCCCAGCCGGAGTTACACTAGGCATTGGGAGGAACCAGAAGTATCTAGCAGTGAACGCAGGCGACATCAGCGCAGACAGGATAATCCGGCAGGCGCGGCGGCACCAGCTCTGGATGCAAACCGGGTTAGGTCAGGAGCCCGGGAGGAGGTTCGTCAAACAACGCCGGTTCACACAGCCACAACAGAAATAGGAGTTACGACGAGTTCTTTTGGGGTGCAATGTCTTATCCCCGCTTTACGGGGTGTCAAGCTGCCTAAAGATTTTAAAGGGCCCCGCAAGGTACCTAATTACACAGCAGATTTAGCTCCAGAAGCTTGGGTTGAAAGTTATGAGATGGCCATGGAGATGATGGACGTGGATGAATCGGCTTGTGCAAAGTATTTTACTATGATGCTTGAGGGTACAGCCCGGACCTGGCTGAAGGGTTTACCCCCAAACTCTATCGGATCATGGGGGGAACTACGCAGCCAGTTTATCAAAAACTTCAAAGATACATGCAAGCAGCCGATGTCAGTGGTGGATCTAGCAGCTTGTGTGCAAGGAGAGCAGGAGTCTACGGCTGCTTGGGTACGGAGAGTAGCGGAGATCTTGCACTCTTTGAATAGTATCAACCCTAGTACGGCGATAGTGACTTTGGAAAACAATTGCCGGTTTGAATCTTTAAAGTTAAAGCTCAGACGGCTTAAAAGGGATTGTAATGATATGGGAACTCTCATGAGTGCCTTGGTAAAATATGGGGACTCTGATAATACCAAGTATCCAGAAGCTGAAGGAGACAAGGCGGGGAAGGTTAGCAAGTCTGGTAAACCGGCGCAAGTTAATCCGGCTACTACGAGTTTTTTGGGCAAACGGAAGGCAGAAGGTGGCTCTGACTTCGTGGCCAACACTCAAGTTCAAGGGGACTTTCAGCATGGCATGGGAAACCCACCTCCACAAACCGGCGGAGGGACTGTTAGCTGGGACCAAGAGTTAGATCAGCCTTGTCTGAAGCATGGCACGAGAAATCGACCGGCAAAGCACACCATAAGAGAGTGCATGCCCCTTATGAAAGCAATGACGAGCCGCTTTAATCCTCATGACATGCCTCCAAATGGCGGTTCAGGTCTTGGGTTTTATGGTCCGGGTCATCAGGGGAGCAGCTCCGGATCAGGATATAGGGGCAATAACAATGGTTATCAAAACCGGGCCGGTAATCAAAATAATCAAGGAAGTTATAATAACCAGGGCAATCAGCCGCATCATCAAGGTGGTTATAATAACCAATGCAGTCAGCAGCATGGCCAAGGAGGTTACAATAACCAAGGCAATCAACAGCAGGGCCAAGGGAATTACAATAATCAGGGGAATCAACAGCGTCAGCAACAGCAGCCGCAATCCGGGTATCAGAGTAACCCAAAAGAATTGAGCAGTGGGCAATATCATGTTTTCACCACAAGTCTGTGTAAGCGAGATCAGAAGGTTTTGAAGCGGGCAGTTAACGCGGTTGAACCGGCAACACCGCAATTTCTGCGCTGGTCAGAACATCCCATTGTATGGAGTAGGGAAGACCACCCAATGCGGGTGGATAATCCGGGCCACTTGGCCTTGGTGGTGGCACCTCAGGTGGGAGGTTATAAATTTACTAAGGTTCTGATGGACGGCGGTAGCAGCATCAACATCTTGTACTATGAGACTTTCCGTCGTATGGGCCTGACGGATAAGAAGCTAAGACAATCGAATACGGTGTTCCATGGGGTGGTCCCAGGTAAATCGGCTTATCCGGTTGGAAAGATTGACTTGGAAGTTACTTTTGGAGATGAGCATGATTCCAGGTCAGAGATGATAACTTTCGAAGTCGTCAAAATCAAAAGCCCTTATCACGCTCTGTTTGGGAGGACGGTTTATGCTAAGTTTATGGCTAGGCCATGTTATGTTTATCTGCAGCTTAAAATGCCGGGTCATAAGGGCACGATCACGGTTCATGGAAGTCGCAAGATAGCAGTGGAATGTGAAGAGGGAGATGCAGCCTATGCAGAGGCAGTATGTGCCACAGAAGAGTTGAAATTTTATAAAGATAATGTTGATCCGGCAGATATGACTCCGCTGAAGAAGCCAACTACAGAGCATGATCCGGCTTTAAAGTTTAAGTCGGCAGAGGAAACCAAGCAAGTTGATTTTGTGCCTGGAGATTCGTCTAAGCAGTTCACTATCAGCGCTAACCTTGATCCCAAATAGGAAAGCGCGCTCATCGAGTTCATCCGTGAGAACCGGGATATCTTTGCATGGAAACCTTCTGACATGCCAGGTATACCGAGGGAACTCGCTGAGCACAACCTTAACATTGATCCGAAATATAAACCGGTTAAACAATACTTGCGCCGCTTCAACGAAGAGAGGCGCAAGGCTATAGGAGAAGAAGTGGCCAGGCTTTTGGCCGCATGATTCATAGTGGAAGTTTTTCATCCGGAGTGGTTGGCTAATCCGGTGCTGGTGTTAAAGAAGAATGGGAAGTGGAGAATGTGTGTGGACTACACAGACCTCAACAAGGCTTGCCCAACTGATCCTTTTGCTCTCCCTCGCATTGATCAAATTATCGATGCCACAACGGGATGTGAGCGGCTAAGTTTTTTGGATGCATATTCAGGATATCACCAGATCAAGATGGCAGTTAAAGACCAAGAGAAGATAGCTTTCATAACTCCTTTTGGTGCTTTTTGCTATGTGTCTATGCCCTTTGGACTAAAGAGTGCTCAAGCAACTTATCAGCGTTGCGTTCAGAATTGTCTGAAAGGGCAGATAGGGAGGAATGTTCATGCCTACGCGGATGACATTGTGGTTAAATCGAGGAAAGAGGAGACAATGATAGAGGACCTTAAGGAGACTTTTGATAATCTTCGAGCTTATAAGATGATGCTTAATCCGGAGAAGTGTGCTTTTGGTGTTCCGGCAGGTAAACCACTGGGATTCTTGGTCTCAAACAGGGGAATAGAAGCCAATCCAGAGAAAATCAAGGCCATCACATCTTTGACTAAACCGGTTTGCATCAACGATGTTCAGCGTATCGCTGGCCGGATCACAGCATTAAGCCGGTTCATCAGCCATTTGGGAGAGAAGGCGATCCCGCTTTACCAGATGCTGAGGAAAACAGACCGGTTTATATGGAGTGATGAGGCAAACGCAGCGTTTTAGGATCTGAAACGGCAATTGGCAAAGCCGCCGGTCCTAGCTGCCCCTGTTGACAAGGAGCCGTTGTTGTTATACGTCGCTGCCAATGCACGGGCAGTCAGCGTCGCAATCGTGGTCGAGCGTAAGGAAGCAGGGAAGGAATACCCGGTTCAGCGCCCGGTTTACTACGTGAGTGAAGTACTCATTGAATCCAAGCAGAGGTACCCTCATTGGCAGAAGTTGGTATATGGTGTGTTTATGGCAAACCGGAAGTTGAAGCACTATTTCCAAGGTCATCCAATAACTGTGGTTAGTTCAGCACCGTTGGGGGACATAATCCAGAACAGGGAGGCTACAGGTAGAGTGGCGAAGTGGGCCATAGAGCTCAGCCCACATGAGTTGAAGTATGTGCCACGCACCGCTATAAAATCTCAGGCATTGGTGGATTTCATCAATGATTGGACAGAGTTGCAAACTCCTGAGGAGAAGCCGGATCTTACTTACTGGACGATTCACTTTGATGGTTCAAGACAATTGGAGGGCTCGGGGGCTGGAGTTGTCTTAACTTCCCCCCGAGGTGATAAATTTTGTTACGTCCTCCGCCTATTGTTTCCTTGTACTAATAATGCAGCAGAATATGAAGCATTACTTCATGGCTTGCGGCTGGCAAAGGAGATGAACTTGAGCCGGGTTAAGTGTTTTGGCGACTCAGATTTGGTGGCGCAGCAAGTTTCCGGCAAGTGGGATTCAAGAGATCCCCTCATGGCAGCTTATAGACGAGAGGTTGAAGCAGTCGCAGGATACTTCAAAGGATATCAGGTGGATCATATAGACCGACGAAAGAACGAAGCGGCCGACGCTCTAAGCCGGTTGGGTTCTCAACGTAAACCGGTGCCGCCAAACACCTTTTTGGATGAATTGCACAGCCCTTCGGTTCAGATACCATCGGAGGAAGACCTAGCTGTTCCTGATCCGGAGGCACGGTTAGTTGCAACGCTTCATGTTATTCCAGATTGGACGCTGCCTTATTTGGCATATCTGAGCCGAGGAGAGTTATCAGACGATGAAGAAGAAGCACGACAGATAATCCGGCGTTCTAAGTCCATGACAATTGCAAACGGAGAGCTTCATCATCGCAGTACTTCTGGAGTATTTCAACGGTGTGTGTCAGCTGAGGAAGGTTGTGAGATTCTTCGCGAGATCCATGAAGGGGATTGTGGTCATCATGCCGGTTCAAAATCATTGGTGGCTAAAGCATGCCGGCATGGTTTCTATTGGTTAACTGCTCATGCAGATGCGGCAGATCTGGTCCGGAAGTGTGATGCTTGTCAGAAATTTTCGAGGCGTGCTCTGGTTCCGGCGCAGGAACTCCGGATGATACCAATAACTTGGCCGTTTGCGACTTGGGGGCTTGATATGGTTGGACCCTTCAAGCGATGCCAAGATCAGAAAACTCATATACTAGTAGAAGTAGGTAAGTTTACAAAGTGGGTTGAAGCAGAGCCTATAAGCAAGTGTGATGCGGCAACGGCAGTCAAATTCATCAAAAAAGTAATTTTCCGGTTTGGCTTTCCACACAGCATCATCACAGACAATGGCACCAATTTATCTCAAGGTGAGATGGAAGAATTCTGTCAACGAGAACATATTCGCTTGGACGTGTCTTCTGTGGCCCACCCCCAATCCAATGGTCAGGCTGAAAGGGCAAATCAGGAGATTTTGCGAGGTATCAAGCCCCGGCTTATGACTCCTTTGCAGAGAACCCCATGATGTTGGGTTGAGGAGTTGCCATCTGTTCTTTGGAGTATCAACACTACACCAAACCGGTCTACAGGTTACACGCCTTTCTTCATGGTCTATGGTGCTGAAGCAGTCCTTCCAAGCGATATCCGTCATGATTCACCAAGGATAACGGCTTATGTTGAAGCAGCCAACGAGAGAGCAAGGCAATACAGTTTAGACCGACTGGATGAAGAGCGTGATATAGCTGCGGCACGATCTACAATTTATCAGCAAGACTTACGCAGATATCATAGCCGCCGGATCAAAACAAGGACGTTCCAGGAGGGCAACTAGGTACTCCGGCTCATCCAAGATCAAACAGATATGCACAAGCTATCCCCACCTTGGGAAGGGCCCTTTGTGGTCAGTAAGAATCTACACAACGGTTCATATTACTTGGTGGACGTTCGAGAACACAAGGACTCACGGACATCAGAAGAGGAGACGAAGAGGCCATGGAACATCGCCCATTTACGGCCATACTATACTTGAGCTACGAGCTCCACTGTATCCTATGTATATATTATGATTAATGAATAAACCGTCACCCTCGGTAAACCGGGGGCTCAGCCTTTTTTCCACATACAAATATCTTGTGAGGACAACCACGCAAGTTTTATCAGATATTATATTTCAACATATTGGCCGGTTTAAAGTTGATTTTTTGCAGAGTATACACAGAAGCAATAAAACTCTCTAAAGAACATGAGATCATATCCGGTTCAAAGAGAGGATGCTTCAAGATTTACCCACAGGTTCGAGGAACCATGGAGGCCCTCTGGACAGTCGGGTTCACCCGCATTCAGTGATTGGCTAAAATTCTTATGAACAGTTGATTTACCCACAGGTTCGAGGAACCATGGAGGCCCCCTGGACAGTCGGGTTCACCCGCATTCAGTGATTGGCTAAAATTCTTATGGACAGTTGATATGCCCATAGGTTCGAGGAACCATGGATGCCCTATGAAAAGATGGATAATCCACATTCAGTGCTTGGCTAGGCCCTCTGGAAAGATGGATAATCCACATCCAGTGATTGGCTCAATTTTTTATTTGTGGTTCTATCGGCCCTCTGAAAAGATGGATAATCCACATTCAGTGATTGGCTAGGCCCTCTGGAAAGATGGATAATCCACATCCAGTGATTGGCTGAACCTTGCTTTGAGCCTGGCAGCTCTTAAAAAGCCTCGACTACATGGTCTTATTTGCAAAATTTGCATCTTTTGGTGTTTGTGTTTTATAACCCTTTAAACCGGAGTGGAACAGGTACAGAAGCTGACCACATATCTATACAGTGAAAAGTCTGGGTCATGAATACCAGCATAAATAAACCGGTGTTCATTATAACCCGGATCATCTATTAGGCAACAAGCCACAAATTTCTGAACAAACTTTTTCAGAACAAGATGAACCGGTGTCTGTTATCAAAACCCGGGTTTGTTATTGGATCCATGAAGATCTTCATCAGGAAATTTTGATATCTACCGGATTAAGAGTGTTGAGCATATTTTGTCTCAGGTATAAATTTATTTCTGATATAAGTATATACTTGTTTGATGTCTTGAGAGAACAATTTAATCTGTCCAGCGGTAAACCGCTAGGACATGTTTTCACTGTTACTTTTGCAGAAACAGATGATACGCAAGATAAGCAACATCAGACAATATTAAAATTAGCAAACGTCTAGCACAAGAAAGGCAAAATATCTGGATCAAAGCGGATCATGTTTCAGCTATCCTATTACAAGGCATAGCAAGCCGGACGGATTAAAAAAAATTGTTTGAGACTGCAATTACAACAATAAATTCTGAGTTATGCTCCTTCTTGCTGAGACGGCTGGCCATCAGCTTGATCTAGAATGTCTTCGTCCTCTTGAAGTGGTTGAAAGTCCGGAACACGCCAATCATTCTTCGTCAAAGCCCGGAAATACATCTCTTCGTTGATCAGCTCAGAAGGTTCGATATCTGGAGCGAAGGTATGAGGGCGAACCGGTGGGATTAAATTGAAGGTGTCATAAACCGGCCGCTCCACCTGCTCGTTTTGCAAGTCGTACCCTGGATGATACCTGGATAAATCGGATTCAGCTGCAAGCTTGCTGGCAAGGGGGCGCATCTCCTTCGTCAAGGCGTAGAGATCATTTGCGGTAAAAGTGGAACCGGCGTCTTTTGTGTCAGGAAATCCAGTTAAAGCTTCTTCCGGATCAAGATCCGGGACCCAGGCCTTAGCCCTGGTAAGGGCCAGAAGGGCACCACCTCGGGCAGCAGATTTTTTAACTACTTCAAGACGAACCGGCAAAACAGATAACTTCTCCAACGTGCCTTGAATAGTTGTGGGGCCGGTTTACCGAAGGATGTTGCACTAATGATTCTCTGAGTGCCGGAATACAGCTGCTCGACCAAAGTGTAACATGCCTTAAGTTTCTTCCGAAGGTCATCCCCAAGATGGGTAACACGGCACCCTGCATATAAATATCACGGTTAAACCGGCACAGATGGAAGATTACAAGGATAAAACAGGAGTTCAGATTATACTTACCAAAGATTGCAGAGGTCATCAACTCAATTTGCTGCTTTAACCCGGTTAACTCTTCTGTAACCGGATTAAGCGCCCCTTCAGCGTCCTGAACCCTTTTCTCCAGCTCTTTCTTTTGAACTTCAAAAGTGGTTCGCTCTTCTTCAAAGAATTTTTTCAGATCTTCAGCAGTCTTTAAACTTACCTGAAGATCTTTCTTCGCTTTCGAAGCGGCAGATTCTGTCTCAGCAAGACGGCTCCGAAGTTCATTGATCTCATCAGCGTTCCGGTTTAAGTCAGTCTGCAAGCATAATCAAGTGGCAAGAAACAAAAATCAGACAAGTCTCAAGCACACAAACAAGTTGTCTACTTGACACTTGGGGGCTAATGGCAGTTGAAGCAATAAACAGCAGCAATTCAAAGTTATAAGTCTCAAGCACACAAGCAAGTTATCTACTTGACACTTGGGGGCTAATGGATGATTGAAGTTTAAGCAAAAATTTTTACAAGTATCAAATACATAAACAAGTTATCTACTTGATACTTGGGGCTAATGTAAAGATTTGTTCAAACTATAAAGTTCCGGTTCACCTTCAGTATGCAGCTAAACCGGAACTTGGGGGCTGTTATGGGGTAGGAGCATATCACAAGCACAAAGTTAGAAGAAAAGGTTTACCTCATATTTCTCCTTCATCAAGTTAACCAAACTTGCTTCATAGTCTCGGCTGCTGTGGAGCCGGTTTAGGTACCCAGAATAGATTTCTTGGGCACTCATATCTGCAAGATTGGATATTTCAGTACTCCATTTGCCCTTCTCCTTATATAGCTTCTCCGTTTTAGCCGTATGCTTGGCTAAAACGGTGGGCTCAGCCGGAGCAACGAAAGCAGCCCTAGTCACTACAACTTCTGGAGAAGCAGGTGCAGTTGGGGGAGTCGTAGTGTGAGCCGGATTGGGAGATGCCGGATTAATTTGAGGAGAGTTGACCCGGGTAGGACTTGGCGGATTGTGGACATCTTCAGCAGTAGGATTCTCGGGTACTGAGGTATGATCCGTAGGCGCAGGATCTTCAAGAGGAGCTATGGGCTCGCCTTCTGGAGGAACGGTCGTTGCCGGATCAATCGCCGGATTATCTGCAGAGGTCTCAGCAGGGGGTTTGTTTGCCTTTGGTTTCTTGCTAGGTTTTGGCTTGCTGAAAAAAGTTTGCAAAATGAGTTAACATTGTAAAGCAAAAAGGGAATCATAACCCGGAAATGTTAAAAAGATTTACCCTGGGACAATTTTCAATGGGGGAAGCTGCGTGGCAGTCGATTCACCAGAAGAAGACAGTGGAGTTTCCTGATAATCAGGGTCAGACGGTTTAAGAGGTTTTCGGATAAGCCCGGCCTTGGGATGAAGAAGAGTCGGAGAAAGTATCACCTCAGCACGGCGCTTCCGAGCCGGAGTTAAAGAAATCCCGGATGATTCCACTGCCAGGCCACTATGGCGAGTGGTCCGGCGAAGAGCTTCATGTTGTTGTTTCTTCAAAAGAAAATTAGGATCCAATTGAGCATAAGGGTGAGAAAATTGGTATTTCCGGACGGTCCGACGACTTTTTTGTGGAAGAGGTTCTGAATCAGAAGAAAGGATAGTTACCTCAACTTCAGCCGGATTATCACCTTCAGCCAACTCCTGTGGAAAGTTATCATTAGATACAGATATGAGTACAAGAAAGCAAATTAAAACCGGATTAATTCATACCTCGGAATCCGGATCATCATCCTCGGCGTGAGAGCTGGAGTCAACAGCTGCCTTTCTTTTCTTGTTAGCAAAGGTCTTCCGGCGCGCTTGTTTGCCGGTTTTCTCCTGAGGTTTTCTCTTCCAGAAAGGATCATCAGCCTATTCAAAAGAAGGAAAGACAATTGAAAGGACGGTTTAAAGGAACGAGTTACAAATACAGGACAAAGCAAAACTTATCGCAGGCAGCTTATTCTTCTTATAATACGGGGCTAACCCGACCTTGCTGCAGTCTGCTAAGGAGACGTTGAGCATCTTCTTAGCTGATTCTATAACCTCCGATTCAGAGAGTTTTTCCTTGGTAAACCGTTGAGGGTCGTTCGGTTTACCAGAATACTGGCACATCAACTGCGATCGCTGACTCAAGGGAAGAATGCTCCAAGAGAGCCAACAGCGCATACAATCGGTTCCTGTTAAACCGTTGGCCATAAAAGCCTTCAATCTAGAAAGCTGGGACGCAAACCGGGTCCGTTCGACAGAGCTGAGTCGTTGTGGTAGAGGATGATCCTCCGGAATACGGTGTTCACGATAACCCGGCAGTGGGTTCTCCCCTTCAGGAGAAGTATCAACACAGTAAAACCATGATTTGTTCCACTCTTTTGGGTGCGTGTGGAGAGCGGTGTGGGGAAAGACAGCGTCCCTCCTTTTCTGGATACTAACACCGCCGAGTTCTTGATGCGGCCCGCTAGTGAATTCCGTACGCCGGTTCAAGTGGAAAAAGTCCCGGAACAGATCAACAGACGGTTCTTCTTGCAGATACACCTCTGAAAATACTTGGAAGTCACAGATATTTGAAATGGAGTTGGGCCCAATATCCTGAGGGTGGAGTTGGAAGGCAGCGAGAACGTCCCGGAAAAACTTTGAACCGGGGGGGGGGGGGGGGG
>LR738710.1:279927294-279980131 GCA_902687465.1 Secale cereale
AGATATGTGGTCAAAGAAAACAATAACCTCCCCTTGCCTGGGAGTAGGAGGGCATTCATTTCCTGGAGCCCGCCACTTCAAAACGGACCGAGGACCTAAAGTACCAATTTCAGCAATTTTGACCAAGTCTTCTTCCGTGATGATGGAAGGGACCCAATCACAAGAGACAAACTGCTTGGCCATAGCAATGGAAGGACAAGAACTGAAAAAGATAAAGTGTAAACCGGATTACGCGAGTACATCAGTATAAACCAGAAGATATCTACGAAGATTACGCAACGGTTTAGACAAGGGACTAATGGTATGGTTAAACCGGCAATAACAGGGAGCTATGCCACTGCAGTTTCATGACAGCAAAGGAGGAAATAACTAAACCATTACGTTCAACTTCAATTTTTTTTACAGGAACAGGGCATAACAGTATAAACCGGAGCATACTTAGCAGATTTACAAAGGGAAGAAACAAGTTTCGACAGACAGTTAGGGAAGAGCAAATCTGAGTATGCGGAAAAAAAGAAAAATAAATATATGAAAGTACGGGAAGAACTACAAGGGTAATAAACGAAGCAGATGAACCTACAGATTATGTAAAGTAACAAGATCTAAAGCACAGGAGCAGCAAGCCGAAGGCAGAATCTAAGAGTAGGACATAAAGGCTAAGGTTTCAGGGTGCAAGGCGAAGTTATCATGGAGGTTCTAATGGCGGAAGCACGAGGAAGAACCCTAGAAGATGCAGATCTATAACGAGGAAGAAAAGACGTACCTGAACAATGGAGGACGGCGGCGGAGTTCTCTGGTCAAATCAGGTTGATGCAGCGGCCAGGGAGGTCTTGACTCGTCAAGGCAACGACGGCGCTTCAAGCTCGGGCGTCAATGGCGTCTTGAAGCTCGGGCGGCAGACGGAGGAAGAAGAGGCGAGAAGAAGAAAGAACGAAGGAGGACGGCAGTATTTAAAGAGAAAGACAGAGGTGAAGCGACAGATGCGGGATTCGAGGGGGCAAAGATCGGATAAAGATCTCTTTGACGCCTCGATCTTCGGGATAACCATTAAACAAATCTACAGTACAGCTCGCAGCGTTAAATGCGGAGATGATGTCACGGTCAGATTCAATGATTCTCGAAGATGACGTCAGAGCCGGTTTACAAAAAATGAGAAAACACAGAAGAAAATTATACAAGACAAGGGAGATTGATATGAACAAGTTCAAATCATTCTGGGGCCTAATGTCAGGGATATTACTAGCAGGTATGTACCGGCAAGTGTAAACCGGCTTAGTTATATTATACTTGGTTGTAATATTTAGTAAAGGCTACGGCCCATAAAATCTTAGGGCCCATGTTTAGAATTATGGTTTGTAAACCGCCAAGCGATGTAACTTGAGAGATAAGGAAGAAAGGACAGAGACCGAGGCGGACACAAGTATGAGCCGGCCTCGGGACTCTGTAAATCGGACCAGGCGTCACCTCTATATAAAGGGACGACCCGGCGACGGTTCAGGGGAAGCAAGAATCAACCCGTCGAGACTACAAGCAAGTGATCCGCTCCCTGTAAACCGACGCCCAAGCAATACCAAACCAACTAGACGTAGGCTTTTACCTTCATCGAAGGGGCCGAACTAGTATAAACTCTCTGTGTCCTTTGTGTGCTATGAACCCCTTCAAGCTAACCCGTGTGATGGTTCCATCATCAAGTCCGCTAAACCGGACATCTGCCGTGCTAATTCCACGACAGTTTGATATTCCTTTCCTGCAAAACCCTGAAACAGTCAAAAAACAGCAATCTGGACTGGGCCTTGGGGTTAGTAGGTTAGTCCCAAAAATAATATAAAAGTGCATGACAAAGCCCATTAAACATCCAAAACATCATAAATAATAGCATGGAACAATAAAAAATTATAGATACGTTGGAGACGTATGAAGCATCCCCAAGCTTAATTCCTGCTCGTCCTCGAGTAGGTAAATGATAAAAATAGAATTTTTGATGTGGAATGCTAACCAACATAGTTTTTCAATGTAATTCTCTTAATTGTGGCATGAATGTTCAGATCTGAAAGATCCAAGACAAAAGTCTATATTGACATAAGAAATAATAATACTTCAAGCATACTAACAAAGCAATCATGTCTTCTCAAAATACTATGGCCAAAGAAAGTTATCCCTACAAAATCATATAGTCTGGCTATGCTCCCTCTTCATCACACAAAATATTCATATCATGCACAACCCCGATTTCAGCCAAGCACTTGTTTTCATACTCCATTCTTTCAAACCTTTCAACTTTCATGCAATACATGAGCGTGAGCCATGGACATATCACTATGGGTGGAATAGAGTGGTGGTTGTCAAGAAGACAAAAAGGAGGGAGATAATCTCACATCAACTAGGTGTATCAACGGTCTATGGAGATGCCCATCAATAGATATCAATGTGAGTGCGTAGGGATTGCCATGCAACAAATGAACTAGAGCTAAAAATGTATGACAGATCAACAAAAGAAACTAAGTGGGTGTGCATCCAACTTGCTTGCTCACGAAGACCTAGGGCATTTGAGGAAGCCCATCGTTGGAATATACAAGACAAGTTCTATAATGAAAATTCCCACTAGTATATGAAAGTGACTAAACATGAGACTCTCTATCATGAAGAACATGGTGCTACTTTGAAGCACAAGTGTGGAAAAAGATAGTAGCAATTGTCCCTTTTTCCTTTTTTGGGCCTTTCTTTTTTTTCTTTGACCTTTCTTTTTTTTTCTTTTTTTGTGGAGGGGATTTATTGATTTAGCCTTTCCTCACATGGGACAATACTCTAATAATGTGCAATGAATCAAGAGTGACATGTATGAAAAATTATGCATGGTGGCTTTCCCACAAATACGATGTCAACTACATGATCATGCATGGCAATATGACAATATGATGCGTGTCATATTAACGGAACGGTGGAAAGTTGCATGGCAATATATCTCGGAATGGCTATGGAAATGCCATGATAGGTAGGTATGGTGGCTGTTTTGAGGAAGGATATGGTGGCTATTTTGAGGAAGGATATATAGTGGGTGCATGGTACCGGCGAAAGTTGCGCGATACATGAGAGACTATCAATGGTGGAAGGGTGAGAGTGCGTATAATCCATGGACTCAACATTAGTCATAAGAACTCATATACCTATTGCAAAAATCTACGAGTCATCAAAACAAATCAATCAACGCATGCTCCTAGGGGGAGGTTGGTAGGAGTTAACCATCACGCGCCCCCGACCTCCACACAAAGGTTGACACTTTACAAATACCTCATGCTCTAACTTCGTCACATAGCGGTTCACCATACGTGCATGCTATGCGAATCACTAACCTTAACACAAGTATTTCTCAATTTCATAATAACTCCACTAGCATGACTCTAATATCACTATCCTCATATCTCAAAACATTTATCAAACATCCAACTTCTCATCATATTCAATGCACTTAGTGTGATTTTTTTACTACATTGATATTGGATGTCTATCATGCGAAGACTAGTTTTATAGCCTAAACACATTACCATGATGTTTTAATAGACTCTTAAAAGGATATAAGTGAAGCATGAGAGTTCAACAATTTCTTCAAAATATTATCACCACCGTGCTCTAAAAGATATAAGTGAAGTACTAGAGCAAAAACTATTCAACTCAACAGATATAAGTGAAGCACATAGAGTGTTCTATCAATTCCTAGGCCATATTTAACTCTCTCAAATAGGTGTGCCCAGCAAGGATAATTGTGGCAAACTAACAAGCAAAGACTCAAATTATACAAGACGCTCCAAGCAAAACACATATCATGTGGTGAATAAAAATATAGCTCCAAGTATAGTTACCGATGGATGTAGACGAAAGAGGGGATGCCTTCTCTGGGCATCCCCAAGCTTAGTGAAAGGATCGATATGGTTGACTAGAGGGGGGGGGGGGTTGGTTTGAATAGGCAACTAACAATTTTTAGCTTTTCTTAACCAATTTAAATTAAGCAACAAAGTAAGTTGTCTAGATATGCTACTATGATGACAACTTATAGGAAGCAAAGATAACAACCTCACAAGCAAGCTATATAAGATAAACAAGTAAAACTTGCACAAGTAAAGGGAAGAAATAACCACAAGTGGAACCGGTGAAGACGAGGATGTGTTACCGAAGTTCCTTCCCTTTGAGGGGAAGTACGTCTCCGTTGAAGCGGTGTGGAGGCACAATGCTCCCCAAGAAGCCACTAGGGCCACCGTGTATTCCTCACACCCTCACACAATGCAAGGTGCCGTGATTCCACTAGTGGTGCCCTTGAAGGCGGCAACCGAACCTTTACAAACATGGTTGGGGCTATCTCCACAACCGAATTGGAGGCTCCCAACGACACCACGAAGCTTCACCATAATGGAATATGGCTTCGAGGTGACCTCAACCGTCTAGGGTGCTCAAACACCCAAGAGTAACAAGATCCGCAAGGATTAGTGGGGGGAATCAAATATCTCTTGGTGGAAGTGTAGATCGATATCTTCTCAAGCAATCCCGAGGAAATCAACAAGTTTGATTGGCTAGGGAGAGAGATCGGGCGGAAATGGAGCTTTGAGCAACAATGGAGCTTTGGGGAGGAAGAGGTGAGTCTTCTTGAAGAAGAAGACTCCCTATTTATAGTGGGAGAACAAATCCAACCGTTATCCCACATTTCTGCCCGCAGAGCGCGGTACTACCGCACGTAAGTTACGGTACTACCGCTTGGCCAGCGGTACTGCCACTCTGGGTGCGGTACTACCGCTGGAGCAGTACTAGCCTAGACTTAACTCTGTTGCGTTGACAAACGGGCGGTAGTACTGCCTGAGCAGTACTACCACTCGTCCCTACGGTACGACCGCAAGGTAGAGATAAGCAGGCTGAGGACAGGCACAGATGAAATAAAATACATCCGTAGCTACATCCGCAGAAATACGGTAGTAGCAAAAACACGACACGGTACTACCGCTTGACCCAAGCGGTACTACCGCGTAGGATGCGGAAGTAAAAAATTACTTCCGCACCTACTACCGTACTAGGTACTGTGCCGGGCCAGCTACACGGTACTACCGTGCTCATGATGCGGTACTACCGTGCCCTGAGGCGGTATTACCGTGTGGCTGTGCGGTACTACCGCCTACAATGAGCGGTACTACCGCGTGCCAGGCAGTTGTATTAGTAGGAAGCCATGGTTTTGTACTTACAAGGAGAACAGCCGGAGCTCCAGAGAAGCAAAGGAAAGGTGGTGCGAAAGTATAGACGTGTACGTGTTGATTCCACCTAAACCTTTTCGAAGCGGACCCCCTCTTAATAGTACGGCTTTCCTATTACCCAAATCCACCGAAAAGAAGCAAAAGGAAACACCGTCTTCCATAGATTCCGAGGGGCAGATAATCGTCTTGTGCCTAGGTGAGATATATCTGAAAGAGCTTAGAGCACACGATTAGTCCGCAAATGCATTGTCATCAATCACCAAAACTACTTAGGAAGAAATATGCCCTTACAATCTCCCCCTTTTTGGTGGATTGATGACAATACGGGATTTGCACAAGGATATATAAGAAAGTATGCAATCCTAGAAGAGCAATAGAATATAGGTAAGCTCCCCCTAGATGTGTGCACAAGGGAGAGTGCTTTGGACTGCACAACACACATACTAGGATCAATGCTCCCCCTATATTCTACAAACAATATACTCCTTGCATACGAAGAGTAAGACACTATGCACATAGTAAGGAGGATACGGTGAGCACATATATAAAGGGTAAGTAAAACAACTGCTCACAACCTAATATAGCAAAGATATAATAACGAGTTCAATGATAGAGGAGCATATGTCTTACACCATATGAAAGTCTCACACTCACGACACAAACACAAGCAAGCAAACAAACGACAAGCAAATAGAAATGGCACACGACGCAAATCCCACTCTGTCCCCCTTTGGCATCGAGACACCACAAAGGGAAAGTGGACAACTAAGAGAGGTGGTAGCTCTGGCAAAAGATCTCAGTCGTCATACTCTCCATCAGACTCCTGCTACTCCTCGTCAGACTCAGACCGCTTGTAACCCTGTTGGGCCATCCATTCTGCCTCAGGAGTGATGTTCTCCTCGGATCCATTCGACACATGTGTAACGCCCCGGACACACCCGCCGGTGGTCGTTACTCCTGGCGGGATCTAGACTGGCCTCACATATCAATACTAGTCTTTTCTACGCACTTTGTCCTTACTCGTGCGCACCCGGGAGCTACTTCCCGGTCGGTCACCCATCCTGAAACTACTCCAAGCTGAGCACGCTTAACTTTGGAGTTCTATCCGAATGGGCTCCCGGAAAAGAAGGAATTCCTTATTGATATGAGTAGTCTATCATCCCTAATAAGCCAGGCCATCACATACACCCTCACTCAGAGGAACCGACGTCCTCGTCGGCCCACAGGAACGTTCCCTCTTGGCACAACCGTCTGTGCTTCCAGGACAGCACATGTGCCATGCCGTGTGCCACGACGGGTCACAAACGTCACGCACAACATGACTGCAAACTGTCCGCAAACATCCGTGTAACCGCGAGGTCGGCTCTGATACCAACTTGTAACGCCCCGGACACACCCGCCGGTGGTCGTTACTCCTGGCGGGATCTAGACTGGCCTCACATATCAATACTAGTCTTTTCTGCGCACTTTGTCCTCACTCGTGCGCACCCGGGAGCAACTTCCCGGTCGGTCACCCATCTTGAAACTACTCCAAGCTGAGCATGCTTAACTTTGGAGTTCTATCCGAATGGGCTCCCGGAAAAGAAGGAATTCCTTATTGATATGAGTAGTCTATCATCCCTAATAAACTAGGCCATCACAACATGCTCACCAAAGATCCTCATGATCTTCTTGTCACGCTGGCGAGATTGCTTGTGAGTGACATGTGCCCTGTATTGACCTTGAGCTTGCATACAGAATAGGGCCTTCATCTTCTTCTTCAGCTTCTTAGCCCAAGATGGCTTAGACGAGGGAGGAGCATATCCTCCAGAACTGTCCTAAGCTGGCTCCTCCTCCACAGGCTCCTCGTCAGTACCCATCTGTGCTGCAGCAGCTTGTGCACGAGTAGTAGTGTTGGCCCAACGAGTCTTGATGCGAAGACGGATGGGGTCATGACGAATACACTGCGGGACCTCGAACTCCTCATCAGGGTAAAGGTGCCCCCAAGTCTTGGAGATGAGCATAAACAGGAATGGACCGTAGATGGGCACCTTGCGAGTATAGATCACAAAGCGAATCTCACACCACATGATGTGGGAGATGTCAAGTGGTGGAGTCTGAGCAGTGCGAGCCTCCTCACACATCAGCAACATGTCAACGAGGTATGAGTGAATCTTGTCCTTGTCCCCAACTTGAGGAAACAAGGTGTTGCGGAAGATCCTATGCATGATGTCCAGAAAGGGGTTCAACACCCATGTCTTCTTGCCACTAGCAAGTGTCTTGTCCACAAAACGGTAACAGACGGTCTTTGTTGGCAGCTTCTGGGTTAGCATGAGGCCGAGCTCCAATTGGGTTGTGGAGTCCCTCTTCAGCAACCTGAATCAGATCCATGAAGTCCTTCCAAGTAGCAGTCATCTTGTGACCATTTGTCATCCAAGTCATGGTGCGGTCTTCCTTGGTATGGAAGTGCACCGAAGCATAGAACTGAGCAACGATTTCATGGTCAAAATCATGCTAAAAAGACATGATGTGCTCAAGCCCGAACTGCTCTACCAGATCTAGAGCCTCGGCAAAGTAGGCTCGGTTATCATCCCTTCGCATGTGGACCATGTCAACCCAATGAGCATCCACATACAGGTTGTGCTTCCTCTTGAGTACCTCTGTGTAGATACGATACTGCTGCTTGGTCCAGAATAGTTCATCTCCATGAAATTGAGCCCGTGGTTCTCCATAAGAATTGAGCTTCCTCCCTGCCATGAACTCATTAGCTGGCATTTCCTCCATGGTCATAGATGATTCCTTGTGGTAGCGGTCTTGAACTTGCGTTGGGGATTGGAGCCCTCTGGCACATCACTGGGGGTGCGCAGACGCTTGGATCCGGTGTCACGGGTGGGATTGGTGCGACGAACATTAGAATCGGAGCCACCACCTAAGACACAAACACAAGAACACGACGGAAACACAAAGAGAATCAATGCAAAAGCCACAAGAAGACATACAAAACATGTAGAAAGGATAATATGCATGTGCCATGAAGAAAATATGAACCAAGCGGTAGTACTGCTTGACGAACATGGAAGTAAAAATTTAGTACCGCTTAGGGAGCGGTAGTACCGCTTTAAAGTTGCGGTAGTACCGCGCAGAATGCGGTAGTACAAATTTACTTCCGCGTAGTTACGGTAGTACCGCTCAGCAGAGCGGTAGTACCGTTACGCGACAGAGCGGTAGTACCGCTCGAGTCAGATCTAAAAAGAACGGATCTAGACTAGAACACGTAGAACGACGACCGGTACTACGGCGGATCATAGTAACTTAGTAGCAGCATACTTACTAGCATTTCTATTGCATAACCACTCCCCTACATCCTAATCTTCCATGGATAAGAACAAGAAGAACACTAGAACAACATGCATCTCCCCAAAACCTAAAAACAACAACCGGGCAAAAAGAAGAGGGGATTTGGGGAGAAACCTTCATCCATGGCAAGAGGTCGAGGTGGGGAATGATCCCACCGGTCGGAATACGAGGAGAATGGCCGGGGGAGGAGATCCGGCAAGGTCCTCCGGTGGCGTTCTTGAGAGGGAGAGAGAGACGACATGGGGATATGAGATGAATGGGTATGGGGGAGTTAGAACTCCCCCTGCCTGCTTATAACCCCCAGCCGTTCACATAAGTGTGGTAGTACCGCGGTCATTGCGGTAGTACCGCCTGGGCAGAAGTACCGCACACTGAGCGGTAGTACCGCTCGACCAGCGGCAGTAAAAAAATTACTGCCATGCTGGTTGCGGTAGTACCGTATTAGCTTAGCGGTAGTACCGTGATTACTCACGGTAGTACCGTCCCTCCAAGAGAATGCATGTTTCGACAAGAGGCTTTTTAGCAAAGAAAAACACACACGCAAGGCACAAAGAGAGAGAGACAACACACACTAAAAACAGCACACACGACAATTCCCCAAGGAGGAGGTCGGTGGCCGAGGCCACCTATGTTTGAGTTTATTTGGTATGGCACCGCAAAGAACTATCCATGGGCCCATGACCAACACTCGTCTTGAAGCACTTATGCCATCTAACATGGCAAATGATAAAGACTTGATCGATTTATGCATAATGGGGGGATGAATAGTTCATTGAGAGAACAATACTCCCCCTATGTCCATGCCTACATCTAGACAAGATAACTATATTGAGTGGGAGGTGTGTGTGCGAGGTCTCAAGCCACATTGCTCAAATCGATGATATTTAGCTCATGCCTTAACTCGCGAAATCTTGCTTCATCCAATGGCTTCGTGAAGATATCTGCAAGGTTCCCATGAGTGTTGACATAGTGAAGCTCGATCTCTCCTTGCCATATATGATCCCGGATGAAGTGATACCGAATCTCTATATGCTTCGTCTTGAAGTGTTGCACCAGGTTGAGAGAAATCTTGATGGCACTTTCATTGTCACACCAAAGAGGCACTTTGTCACAAGTGACACCGCAATCCTTTAAAGTTTGCCTCATCCATAGGAGTTGAGCACAACAACTTCCAGCTACCACATACTCAGCTTCGGTGGACGAGAGAGACACACAACTTTTCTTTTAGGAAGACCAACTAACGAGAGAGCAACCAAGGAATTGGCACCCTCCGGAAGTGGACTTCCTATCCACTTTATCTCCTGCCCAGTCCGAATCAGAGAAACCTACAAGGTTGAAGTTTGCTCCTCTTGGGTACCATAAGCCAAAGTTTGGGGTATGAGCCAAATATCGAAAGATTCGCTTGACTGCCACAAAGTGACTTTCCTTAGGTGAGGCTTGAAGCCGCGCACAGATTCCCACACTCAACATAATATCCGGTCTAGATGCACAAAGGTAAAGCAAGGATCCAAGCATAGAGCGATATACCTTTTGATCCACCGCTTTACCATTGGGATCAATGTCAAGTTGGCACTTGGTTGGCATTGGAGTAGTAGCCGGCTTGACATCACTTAGATTGAACCTCTTGAGCATGTCTTGAGTATACTTGGATTGTTTGATGAAGATTCCTTCTCTTCTTTGCTCGATCTAAAACTCTAGGAAGTACTTCAACTCTCCCATCATGGACATCTCAAAATGTGTGGTCATGAGTGCGGCGAAATCATCATTGAAAGCTTTGTTAGGAGAACCAAAGATAATATCATCAACATATAGTTGGCAGACAAACAACTCCCCTTTGACCTTCTTAGTAAAAAGAGTGGGGTCGATTTTCCCAATTTCAAACCCACGATCTTGTAACAACTCGGTAAGATGCTCATACCACACACGTGGGGATTGTTTAAGGCCATAGAGTGCCTTATCGAGTTGATACACGTGATTGGGGAAATTGGGATCCTCAAACCCCGGGGGTTGTTTGACATACACCAACTCATTAATAGGACCATTAAGAAATGCACTTTTCACATCCATTTGTTGTAGCTTAAAATTATGATGAGAAGCATAGGCAAACAACAAACGAATAGATTCAAGGTGAGCAACGGGGGCAAAGGTTTCACCGTAGTCGATACCCTCGACTTGGGAGTAGCCTTGAGCCACCAGACGCGCCTTGTTGCAGATGACAATGCCGTGATCATCTTGCTTGTTCTTAAAGATCCACTTGGTTCCAATGACATTATGGTTCTCCTTTGGCCTCGACACCAGACGCCACACTTTGTTGCGCTCGAAGTTGTGAAGTTCTTCATGCATGACATTAAGCCAATCAGGGTCTTCGAGCGCCTCATAGACCTTCTAAGGTTCAACAGAGGAGACAAAAGCTTGATGAGCACAATAGTTTGCTAATTGTCTATGAGTGCTTACCCCCCTTTTGATGCTTCCAAGAATATTCTCCATGTGATGTTCTCTGGAAGCAAGCCTGGAGGCAACTTTTGCAGCACGACGCTCCAATTGCTCTTCAAGAGATAATTGAGGAGCACTGAGTTGATCATCTTGAGCAACGTCAGGAGCTTGATCTTGATCTTGAGCTTCCTCATGATCTTGATCTTGCTCAGAGGATAGAACTTGGCCTTGTGCATCATTTGGTGGCTCCCCACCATCTTGTGATTGATCTTGCACTTGGCCTTGTTCGTCCGGTTGAGGGCCCTCACTTTGTTCTTCGGAAGCGTGTGGGTCTTCGGTTGGTGATGGTTCCACTTGAGTGGAACATTGTCGTTCTCCTTCGGCCACAAGGGGTTCCTCAATGGGTAGGATATATCCAACACCCATTCTTCTTATGGCTTGAGGAGGAATTTCATCACCTACATCACAAGTACCACTTTGCTCCACTTGGGAGCCGTTATTCTCATCAAACTCTACGTTACTCGTCCCCTCAATGAGTCCATTGGACTTGTTGAGGACACGGTAAGCATGATAGTTTGTAGCATAACCAACAAATATGCCCTCATGAGCTCTAGATTCAAATTTAGACAAACGAACACCTTTCTTGAGGATGAAACACTTACACCCGAACACCCGGAAGTACTTGAGATTGGGCTTGTTACCGGTAAGTATCTCATATGGAATTTTGTTCAAGCCTTTGCGGAGATAGAGCCGATTGGATGCATGACACGCGGTGTTGTTGGCTTCAGCCCAAAAGTTGTATGGAGATTTGAATTCCGCCATCATGGTCCTTGCCGCATCCATCAGTGTCCGGTTCTTTATCTTCGCTACACCGTTTTGTTGAGGGGTATAGGGTGCTACATATTGATGTTTGATCCCCTCATCACTAAGAAACTCATCCAAGGTGTAGTTCTTGAACTCGGTGCCGTTGTCACTTCGGATCATCAAAATCTTTGCTTCATGTTGTCGTTGAGCTTCATTTGCAAAGTTGATGACGGTTTGTTGGGTCTCACTCTTCTTCTTGAAGAAGTATACCCAGGTGTATCTTGAATAATCATCCACAATCACCAAGCAATACTTTCTACCCCCAAGACTATCAAAAGATGGAGGCCCAAAGAGATCCATGTGAAGGAGCTCTAGGGGTCTTTTTGAATAGATGATAGTCATGGGAGGGTGAGCCGTCTCATGTAACTTTCCTTCATTGCAAGCCCTGCAAGCACGATCTTTGGCAAAGCTAACATTTGTTAGTCCACGGACATGGTCCCCCTTGAGAAGACTTTGCAAAGATCTCATATTGACAAGGGCTAACCGGCGATGCCAAAGCCATCCCACATCAACTTTAGCCATTAGGCTTGTCGCGGTCTTAGTGGATTGCTTCGAGAAGTTAACCACATGGAGACCGTTCTCGACATGTCCAACATAGGCTACTTTAAGAGTCTTGCTCCACAAGAGGGCCACAGTATCAATATCAAAGAATGTAGCAAAGCCCATGAGTGCAAGTTGGCGAACAAAAAGTAAATTATATGCAAGGGACTCAACAAGCATGACTTTCTTGATCGTGAGATCATGAGAGACAACAACCTTGCCAAGCCCCAATACCTTAGAAGATGAAGCATCACCTCATTCGACGTTGGTGGCCATAGATGAACCTAGATGCACGTCCACCACCAAGTCTTTGCTTCCGGTCATATGATTTGTGGCTCCACTATCGAGCAACCATGACCCCCCACCGGAAGCAAACTCCTACAAGAGATCAATGCTTGGATTTAGGTACCCATTTGGTAATGGGTCCTTTGAGGTTAGTAACAAGGGTCTTAGGAAACCAAATAGACCATTCAATGTACTCATAAGAAGAACCAACAAATTTAGCAAAGACATGACCATCACTAGCACGACATAAAACATATCAAGGATTAAAGTCGCCGGCCATGTTTGATGGTATGGTGGGGTTTTTCTTGACACCACCACCCTTCACATTGTTCTTCTTCTTAGAGGCGCCCTCTCCCTCTTTCACAAAGGTTTGTCGGAGAGGGGGAGGTAGCTTGGTCTTGTCATTCTTCTTCTTCTTGGGCTTAGGAACAAACCCAATTCCTTCCTTTGCCACAACCTCCTTTTGATTGCTCAAAAGATTGTTGAGGTTCTTCTCACCTTGTATGCATGTCACAAGGCCTTTCTCAAGTTGCTTCTTCAACTTGGTATTTTCTTCATCAAGATGCGCATGCTCGCAACATGGGTCAGTAGCATTTGCATTATCAATCAACACCATGCGAGGAAAAATAGCCTTTTCCTTGGTTAGCGAAACTTGGAGTTGATCATGAGACTCTTTGAGAGAAGCATGCATACCTTTCAAGGCCTTGTGAGCCTTGTCAAGTGTAACAAACTCCTCCTTGAGTTTAGCATGGTCAACCCCAAGTTTTGCCTTCTCGGAGTTAAGCATACGAGAGACAACTAAAGCATGATCGAGATCTTTCTTTAATTTAGCATGATCATCATTGTGTGACTCCTCAAGAGCCAAACGAAGACCACGCTCTTCCTCTAGAGCATTAGAGAGATCCGATATTTCATCGGCATGGTCTCGACTATGACATTCCCTTTTGGCAATGGTCTCCTCTTGAGCCTCGATCATGTCATTGGCCTCACCGAGTTGTTCCAAGAGAGCAACGAAATGCTTCTTGGGTTTGCCCTTGAGTTTTCTCATGAACAACTCAAACTCACTCTCTTCCTCCTTGGCTCCCTCACTCTCATCAATACAATCCGTTAATGAAGGATTAGCGATGATGGTAGTGTTGATGTTTGGAGTTACCTTGTTGGTGGCCTTAGCCATGAGACACTTGGCGGTGATGTTCTCATTTGGAGAGTCGAAGAGAGATGTGTGTGGAATAGTAGCAATAGCAATTGTGGCCATGGTGACCATCTCATCATCTTCATCATTATCATCATCCTCAACATATTCTTCTTGGGCCACCAACCCTTTGGGAGGAGTCTTCTTGTTGAAGTTGTTCCTGTTGGGATAAGACTTGGCCTTGTCCTTCCGGATAAGCTTGCCTCAAAAGTCTTCTCTTTTCTCATATGGGCAATCCGCAACGAAGTGGCTTACATTTCCACAATTGAAGCATGTCCTCACTCGTTGCTTGCCCTTGTTCCCACTTGAGTTGTTCTTGTTGAAGTTGGGCCTTGAGTTCTTCTTGTTGCCCCAAAATTGCTGCGAAGCAAGAGCCATGTGCTCATGATAGGCATATTTGGTGTCCTCGGGGCAACACTCATCATCCTCCTCCTCCTCCTCTTCTTCCACACAAGCCTTGGCCTTCAAGGCAGGGTTAGGCTTCTTTGATCGTTGAGCTCTTAACACCACATTGTTGGCGGTCTTGTCCAAGATCCTCATAGCAACGAACTCATCCAACACTTCATTTGATGACAAGTGGTGGAAGTCCGGTCTTTGGCGAATGACGGATGACATAGCCTTATGGTAGGGCATCATGGCCTTGAGAAACTTGCACTTGATCCAATTGTCATCCGTGTGCTTACTCCCATGATCTCGAAGAGAGACTGCAAGAGTGGTTAATCTCCGATAGAGTTCACGAGGATCTTCTTCTTCGATCATAGCAAACTCATCGGCTTCATCTTGCACAACTTCATAGTTCAAGCATTGAATGCTAGCGCTCCCCTTGTACATGGTGCCAACATGCTCCCAAGCTTCCTTGGCCACAGTGAAGGGTAGAAGATGTGCAATGTCTTCGGGAGGGATATCATCTTGAAGTATGCAAAGAACGGACTCGTTGAATTGATGATCCGCAGCTTCTCTCGGAGTTAAGTTGTCGGGATCACGTGGATAAACACCTTGCTCAATGATTCTCCAAAGATTAGTAGAGCAATGATTTAAATGACGTTTGAAGTGAAACATCCAAGTAGCAAAATCAGAATTTTTTATAAATCTAGGAGGAGGCCCAACTGAATTTAAATGAGGTGTGGGAACGGGTCCTCCATAGTGAGTAGGAGGAGCGGAGTGGGCAAAGATCCCATTCCCATTCTTAGTAACCGGGGCTTGTTCACTACTAGCTTCTCCCTTGTCGGGAGTAGCCTCCGACACGATGGTAGCGGGACGAACCACTTCCAACGGTGTGGTGGATAATTTAAGCCCCTCAAGCAAATCTTTAAACATGCCTTTGACCTCGGCCGCTAGTGATTCTTTCAATGTGGTCATAGCCACATTGAACTCCTCACAAGAGACCGAGGCTCCCCCATCGGACGTAGGCAAGGACGGAGTTCCACCGGAATGTTCCTCCGTCTCGACTACGTTGTCACCCATACTCTTTGGACGGTAAAGTCCTTAAAAAGAGACGAGGCTCTGATACCAATTGAAAGGATCGATATGGTTGACTAGAGGGGGGGGGGGTGAATAGGCAACTAACAATTTTTAGCTTTTCTTAACAAATTTAAATTAAGCAACAAAGTAAGTTGTCTAGATATGATACTATGATGACAACTTATAGGAAGCAAAGCTAACAACCTCACAAGCAAGCTATATAAGATAAACAAGTAAAACTTGCACAAGTAAAGGGAAGAAATAACCACAAGTGGAACCGGTGAAGACGAGGATGTGTTATCGAAGTTCCTTCCCTTTGAGGGGAAGTACGTCTCCGTTGGAGCGGTGTGGAGGCACAATGCTCCCCAAGAAGCCACTAGGGCCACCATGTTCTCCTCACGCCCTCACACAATGCAAGGTGCCATGATTCCACTAGTGGTGCCCTTGAAGGCGGCAACCGAACCTTTATAAACAAGGTTGGGGCTATCTCCACAACTGAATTGGAGGCTCCCAACGACACCACGAAGCTTCACCATAATGGAATATGGCTTCGAGGTGACCTCAACCGTCTAGGGTGCTCAAACACCCAAGAGTAACAAGATCCGCAAGGATTAGTGGGGGGAATCAAATATCTCTTGGTGGAAGTGTAGATCGATGCCTTCTCAAGCAATCCCGAGGAAATTAACAAGTTTGATTGGCTAGGGAGAGAGATCGGGCATAAATGGAGCTTTGAGCAACAATGGAGCTTTGGGGAGGAAGAGGTGAGTCTTCTTGAAGAAGAAGACTCCCTATATATAGTGGGAGAACAAATCCAACCGTTATTCCACATTTCTGCCCGCAGAGCACGGTACTACCACACGTAAGTTACGGTACTACCGCTTGGCCAGCGGTACTACCGCTCTGGGTGCGGTACTACCACTGGAGCAGTACTAGCCTAGACTTAACTCTGTTGCGTTGACACACGGGCGATAGTACTGCCTGAGCGTCAATCATTGCGTTGACACATGGGCACATAATCGTCTAGTGCCTAGGTGAGATATATCTGAAAGAGCTTAGAGCACACGATTAGTCCGCAAATGCATTGTCATCAATCACCAAAACTACTTAGGGAGAAATATGCCCTTACACTTAGGATTTTGGTTGTCCTTGAATTTTACTGGGGGTGCCTTGGGCATCCCCAAGCTTAGGCCCATGCTACTCTTTGTTCCATAGTCCATCAAAGCAATACTAAAAACTTGAAAACTTGAAAACACAAAACTTAGACAAAAATCTCGTGAGCTCCGTTAGTATAAGAAAGCAAACCACTACTCAAAGGTACTGTAATGAATTCATTCTTTGTTTATATTGGTGTTAAAACTACTGTATTCCAACTTCTCTATGGTTCATACCTCCCAATATTACTCATTGATGCATTGAAATAAGCAAACAACACACGGAAAACAGAATCTATCAAAAACAGATGAGTCTGTGGTAATCTGCAGGTTTCACATACTTCTGTAACTCCAAAAAATTCAAACTAACTTGGAAAACGTGAGTAATTTGTCTATTAATAATCTACAAAAAGAATGAACTAAATAGCACGCTCCAGTAAAATCCAAGGACCATTCTAGCGAGCGCTAACGATTCTGTTTTTCACAGCAAGATCACATAAACTTCACACAAGTCTTCCCAAAGGTTCTACTTGGCACAAACACTAAACAAAACACAAAACCACATCTAAACAGAAGCTAGATGCAATATTTATTCCCTAACAGCAGCAAAAAAAATAATATAAAATTGGGTTGCCTCCCGACAAGCTCTTTCTTTATAGCCATTAAGATACGCTTGAGAATTCAATGATGCTCACATGAAAGGTAAGAATTGAAGCACAAAGAGAGCATCATAAAGCATGTGAAAATCTCATATAAGTCTAACATACTTCCTATGCATAGGCATTTTATAGGAAAACAAATTATCAAAGCAATCAATGTCTAGCATATGCAAGGAAGAAGAAAGAAACAAGATCAATCTCAACATGTAGAGAGGTAATTTAGTAACATGAAGATTCCTATAACCATATTTTCCTCTCTCATAATAATTGCATGTAGGATCATAAGCAAATTCAACAATATAGCTATCACATAACATATTCTCAACATGACCCACATGCATGCAAAGTTGACACTCTTCCAAAATAGTGGGATCAACATTAACTAAAGTCATGACCTCTCCAAATCCACTTTTATCAAAAATTTCATAAGATTGAACATTCTCCAAATATGTGGGATCTAAAGTTGACACTCTTCCAAACCCACTTTAAATATTAATGCAAACATTATTATCAATCTTATATTCATCATGGGGATTAAATAAATTTGCAAGATCATAAGAAGAATCACCCCAATCATGATCATTCTAACAAGTAGTAGACATAGCAAAACTAGCATCCCCAAGCTTAGGGTTTTGCATATTATTAGCACAATTGACATCAATAGAATTTATAATAACATCATTGCAATCATGCTTTTTATTTAAGGAGCTAACATGAATCACTTTTTCTTGTAACAATTCCTCACAGTTTTCAGATTCATAAATTTCAAGCAAAACCCCATAAAGGTAATCTAGTGCACGCACCTCACTAGCAATAGGTTCAACATAATTGGATCTCTTAAAGAGATTAGCAAGTGGATGAGGATTCATACTTTAGCAAGCGAAGATGCAAGCTAATAGATGGCACATAGCAACACAAGCAAACTAGAGGCAATCGAACAGTAAACACACGGCAAATAGAAGGGCAAATAAAGCGGCAAGGGTGAAGTGTGGGAGAGGAAAACAAGAGGCAAAAATGTAATGCGAAGGATAAGGGTTTGTAATAGGTACTTGGTATATGACTTTTCGTAAGCCTCCCCGGCAACGGCGCCAAAAATTCTTCTTGCTACTTCTCGAGCTTGCATTGTATTCCCTCGAAGAGGAAAGGGATATGCAGCACAATAGCGTAAGTATTTCCCTCAGTTTTTGAGAACCAAGGTATCAATCCAGTAGGAGACCACGCGCGAGTCCCTCGCACCTGCACAAACAAATAAGAACTCCGCAGCCAACACGATAAGGGGTTGTCAATCCCTTTACGGTCACTTACGAAAGTGAAATCTGATAGAGATGACAGTTTATAATTTTGGTATTTTTGATTATAAGAATAGAAAGTAAAAGCGGGAAAAGTAAAGTAGATGTAGATTGATATGTTGAGAATAGACCCGGGGGCCATAGTGTTCTCTAGTGGCTTCTCTCATGATAGTGATATTCTACGGTGGGTAAACAAATTACTGTCGAGCAATTGATAGAAAAGCGAATAATTATGAGACTATCTAGGCATGATCAATATATATATATAGGCATCACGTCCGAGACAAGTAGACCGACTCCTGCCTGCATCTACTACTATTACTCCACACATCAACCGCTATCGAGCATGCATCTAGTGTATTGAGTTCATAAGAACAGAGTAACGCCTTAAGCAAGATGACATGATGTAGAGGAATAAACTCAAGAAATATGATATAAACCCCATCATTTTATCCTCGATGGCAACAATACAATACGTGCCTTGCTGCCCCTACTGCCACTGGGAAAGGACACCAAGATTGAACCCAAAGCCAAGCACTTCTCCCATTGCAAGAACTATAGATCTAGTGGGCCAAACCAAACCAATAATTCGAGGAGACTTGCAAGGATATTATGAGCACACATAATGAGTTCAGAAAAGAACCAAATATTTCTCATAGATAATCTTGATCATAAACTCACAATTCATCGGATCTCGACAAACACACCGCAAAAAGAGATTACATCGAATAGATCTCCTCGAAGACCGATGAGAACTTTGTATTGAGATCCAGAGAGAGAGAGAAGAAGCCATCTAGATACTAACTATGGGCCCGAAGGTCTGTGGTAAACTACTCACAACTCGTGGTGAGGCAATGATGTGTTGGGGAACGTTGCATGGGAAACAAAAATTTTCCTACGCTCACCAAGATCAATCTAGGAGATGCATCTACGAGGGAAGAGTCGGATCCACATACCCTTGTAGATCGCTAAGCGGAAGCGTTCAAGAACGCGGTTGATGGAGTCGTACTCGCCGCGATTCAGATCGCCGAAGATCCTAGCACCGAACAGACGGTGCCTCCGCGTTCAACACACGTGCAGCTCGGGGACGTCTCCTCCTTCTTGATCCAGCAAGGGGGAAGGAGAAGTTGACGGAGAAATCCAGCAGCACGACGGCGTGGTGGAGATGGTGGTGGAGGAATTCCAGCAGGGCTTCGCCAAGCACTGCAAACTAGACGAAGATATTCGTGGGAGAGAGAGGGCAGCGCCAAGGCACGAACTTTTTTTTGCTGCCCTCCCTCCGCCTCTCTTTATATAGGGGGGAGAGAGGGGAGGGGGCGCCCCTAGGGTTCTCCCTAGGGGGCGGCGGCCAAGGCAAGATGGGGCCGGCCATGGGGGGGCGGCAGCCAGGGCTAGGGTTTCCCCCCCAGGCGCCTTGCCCCCCAAGCCAAGGGGGTGCGGCTGCCCTAGGGGGGCCCAGCCCCTTAGGCGCAGGTGGAGGGGCCTAGGGGGGGCGCACAGCCCCTGTGTGGGCTGTTGCGTCTCCCCACTTATGGCCCATAGGGCCCGTAACCTTTACCGTGGCCCCCGAAACACCTTTCGGTTCTCCGATTCCTTCCCGATGTTCCCCGGAACAATTCCGGACTCCGTTCACTCTCATCCTATATATCAATCTTCGTCCCCGGACCATTCCGGAGACCCTCGTCACGTCCGGGATCTCATCCGGGACTCCGAACAACCTTCGGTTACCATGCACTGTTCTCACTAACAACCCTAGCGTCACCGAACCTTAAGTGTGTAGACCCTGCGGGTTCGGAAACTATGCAGACATGACCGAGACACTCCCAGGTCAATAACCAATAGCGGGATCTAGATACCCATATTGGTTCCCACACGTTCCTCGATGATCTCATCGGATGAACCACGATGTCAAGGATTCAGGCAATCCCGTATACAGTTCCCTTTGTCTCGTCGGTATGTTACTTGCCCGAGATTCGATCGTTGGTATCTCTATACCTAGTTCAATCTCGTTACCGGCAAGTCTCTTTACTCGTTCCGTAATACATAATCCCGTGACTAACTACTTAGTCACTTTGAGCTCATTGAGATGACGTATTACCGAGTGGGCCCGGAGATACCTCTCCGTCACACGGAGTGACAAATCCCAGTCTCGATCCATGTCAACTCAACAGACACCTTCGGAGATACCTGTAGAGTACCTTTATAGTCACCCAGTTACGTTGCGACGTTTGGCACACACAAGGCACTCCTACGGTGTCAGTGAGTTACATGATCTCATGGTCATAGGAACTTATACTTGACATGCAGAAAACTATAGCGATAACTGATACGATCAAAAGCTATGTTTAACGTTTGGGTCTTGTCCATCACATCATTCTCCTAATGATGTGATCCCGTTATCAAATGACAACTCATGTCTATGACCTGGAAACCACGGTCATCTTTGATCAACGAGCTAGTCCTGAAGAGGCTTACTAGGGACACAAAGTTTGTCTATTTATCCACACATGTATTTAAGTTTCCAATCAATACAATTATAGCATGGATAATAAACGATTATCATGAACAAGGAAATATAATAATAACTCTTTTATTATTGCCTCTAGGGCATATTTCCAACAGTCTCCCACTTGCACTAGAGTCAATAATCTAGCATTATAAGGTAATGAATCTAACACCCATAGAGTCTTGGTGTTGATCATGCTTAGCCCGTGGAAGAGGCTTAGTCAACGGATCCGCAACATTCAAATCCGTGTGTACTTTGCAAATGCTTATGTCCTCCTCCTTGACTGAATCGCGGATGGAATTGAAGCGTCGCTTTATGTGTCTGGTCCTCTTGTGAAACCTTGGTTCCTTGGCTAGAGCAATGGCACCAGTGTTGTCACAAAACAGAGTCATTGGGTTCAATGCACTAGGCACAACTCCAAGATCTGTCATGAACTCCTTCATCCAGACACCTTCCTTTGCCGCCTCCGAGGCAGCTATGTACTCCGCTTCGCATGTAGAATCGGCTACCACGCTTTGCTTGGAACTACACCAGCTTACCGCTCCCCCGTTGAGAATATATACGTATCCGGTTTGAGACTTAGAGTCATCTGGATCAGTGTCAAAGCTTGCATCGACGTAACCCTTTACGACGAGCTCTTGATCACCTCCATAAACGAGAAACATCTCCTTAGTCCTTTTCAGGTACTTTAGGATATTCTTGACCGCTGTCCAGTGATCCATACCAGGATTACTTTGAAACCTTCCGGCCATACTTATGGCAAGGCCGACATCTGGTCTTGTGCACAGCATTGCATACATTATAGAGCCTATGGATGAAGCATAGGGGATGACACTCATCTTTTCTCTATCTTCCGCAGTCACTGGGCATTGAGTCTTACTCAACTTTGTACCTTGCAATACCGGCAAGAACCCCTTCTTGGATTGATCCATTTTGAACTTCTTCAAAACTTTATCAAGGTATGTACTTTGTGAAAGTCCTATCAAGCGTCTCGATCTATCTCTATAGATCTTGATGCCCAATATGAAAGCAGCTTCACCGAGGTCCTTCATCGAAAAACTCTTGTTCAAATACCCCTTCACGCTATCCAAAAGTTCTATATTGTTTCCAATTAGCAATATGTCATCCACATATAATATTAGAAACGCTATAGAGCTCCCACTCACTTTCTTGTAAATACAAGCTTCTCCGTAAACTTGTACAAACCCAAACGCTTTGATCACCTCATCAAAGCGAAGATTCCAACTCCGAGATGCTTGCACCAGCCCATAAATGGAACGCTGGAGTTTGCAAACTTTGTCAGCATTCTCTGGATCGACAAAACCTTCCGGTTGTATCATATACAACTCTTCCTTAAGAAAACCATTAAGGAACGCTGTTTTGACATCCATCTGCCAAATTTCGTAATCGAAATATGCAGCTATTGCTAACATGATTCGGACGGATTTAAGCATCGCTACGGGTGAGAAAGTCTCATCGTAGTCAACTCCTTGAACTTGTGAAAAACCCTTTGCCACAAGTCGAGCTTTATACACGATGACATTGCCGTCAGCGTCCGTCTTCCTCTTAAAAATCCATTTATTCTGAATGGCCTTCCACCCTTCAGGTAATACTTCCAAAGTCCATACTTTGTTTTCATACATGGATCCCATCTCGGATTTCATGGCCTCTAACCATTTGTCGGAATCCGGGCCCACCATCGCTTCTCCATAGCTCGTAGGTTCACTGTTGTCCAACAACATGACCTCCAAGACAGGGTTACCATACCACTCAGGTGCAGTGCGTACCCTTGTCGACCTACGAGGTTCGGTAGTAACTTGATCAGAAGCTTCTTGATCATCATCATTGGCTTCCTCTTCAACCGTTGCAGGCTCCACAAAAACATCTTTCTGTGCTGCGCTACTCTCTGGTTGAAGCAGAGGTTCAATAACCTCATCAAGTTCTACCTTCCTCCCACTCAATTCTTTCGAGAGAAACTCTTTCTCGAGAAAGGACCCGTTCTTAGCGACAAACACTTTGCCCTCGGATCTGAGATAGAAGGTGTACCCAACTGTCTCTTTTGGGTATCCTATGAAGACACATTTGTCCGCTTTGGGTTCGAGCTTTTCTGGCTGAAGCCTTTTGACATAAGCATCGCAACCCCAAACCTTGAGAAAAGACAACTTAGGTTTCTTACCAAACCACAGTTCATACGGTGTTGTCTCAACGGACTTGGATGGAGCCCTATTTAAAGTGAATGCAGCCGTCTCTAACGCATATCCCCAAAATGATAGTGGCAAATCGGCAAGAGACATCATAGAACGCACCATATCTAATAGGGTTCGATTACGACGTTCGGACACACCATTACGATGTGGTGTTCCAGGTGGCGTCAACTGTGAAACAATTCCACATTGTCTTAAGTGATTGCCAAACTCATAACTCAGATACTCTCCCCCTCGATCAGATCGTAGGAACTTGATCTTCTTGTTACGATGATTCTCAACTTCACTCTGAAATTGCTTGAACTTTTCAAACGTTTCAGACTTATGCTTCATCAAGTAAATATACCCATATCTACTTAAGTCGTCAGTGAAGGTGAGAAAATAACGATATCCACCGCGCGCCGTGACACTCATCGGGCCACACACATCAGTATGTATGATTTCCAATAAGTCACTTGCCCGTTCCATTGTTCCTGAAAACGGGGTCTTAGTCATCTTGCCCATGAGGCACGGCTCGCATGTGTCAAGTGATTCAAAATCAAGAGACTCCAAAAGTCCATCAGCATGGAGCTTCCTCATGCGTTTCACGCCGATATGACCCAGACGGCAGTGCCACAAGAAAGTGGTACTATCGTTATCAACTCTACATCTTTTGGCATCAATGTTATGAACATGTGTATCATCACTATCGAGATTTAATAAGAATAAACCCCCTACTTCGGGTGCATGACCATAAAAGATATTACCCATATAAATAGAACAACCTTTATTCTCTGATTTAAATGAGTAACCGTCTCGCATTAAACAAGATCCAGATATAATGTTCATGCTCAACGCAGGCACTAAATAACAATTATTCAGGTTCATAACTAATCCCGATGGTAATCGAAGAGCGAGCGTGCCGACGGCGATCACATCAACCTTGGAACCATTCCCTACGCGCATCGTCACTTCGTCCTTCGCCAGCCTCCGTTTATTCCGTAGTTCCTGTTTAGAGTTGCAAATGTGAGCAACCGAACCGGTATCAAATACCCAGGCACTACAACGAGAGTTGGTAAGGCACACATCAATAACATGTATATCACATATACCTTGCTTGTTGTTGTTGTTGGCCCCCTTCTTGTCTGCCAGATACTTGGGGCAGTTCCGCTTCCAGTGGCCGTTCCCCTTGTAATAGAAACACTCAGTCTCTGGCTTGGGCCCAGCCTTGGGTTTCTTCACTGGATGAGCAACTGCCTTGCCACCCTTCTTAGAGTTACCCTTCTTGCCCTTGCCATTCTTCTTGAAACTGGTAGTTTTATTGACCATCAACACTTGATACTCCTTCTGGATGTCTGACTCAGCGACTTTCAGCATCGCAAACAGCTCGGCGATGGTTTTGTTCATCCCTTGCATGTTATAATGCTGCACGAAGCTCTTGTAGCTAGGTGGGAGTGACTGGAGAATTCTGTCAATGATAGCCTCCTCCAGGAACACAAGTCCCAGATCAGCTATGCGGGTATAGTACCCAGACATCTTCAGTAAGTGCTCACTGACAGACGAATTCTCCTCCATCTTGCAAGCAAAGAATTTATCGGTGGTCTCATACCTCTCGATCTTGGCATTCTTCTCAAAGATGAACTTCAACTCCTGGAACATCTCATATGCTCCATGACGTTCAAAACGCCTTTGAAGTCCTCCTTCCAAGCTATACAACATGGCACACTGTACTACTGAGTAGTCATCCGCACGCGACTTCCAGGCGTTCATAACGTCCACAAAGGCCGGAGCGGGGGGTTCACCTAGCGGTGCATTTAGGACATAAACCTTTTGGGCAGCTGTGAGGATGATCCTCAGATTGCGGAGCCAGTCCACAAAGTTGCTCCCATCATCTTTCAGCTTAGTTTTCTCTAGGAACGCATTAAAATTCAGGGGAGCTACTGCGGGAGCCATCTACAATAAAAGATTTGCAAAGACATCTTAGACTATTGTTCATGATAAGTGAGTTTTAACTAATCAAATTACTTATAACTCCCACTCAAATTGACATCCCTCCGGTCATCCGAGCGTGACATGATCCAAATCCACCAACCCAAGTCCGATCATCACGTGAGATGAGGTGGTGTCAATGGTGAACATCTTCATGTTGATCATATCTACTATATGACTCATGCTCGACCTTTCGGTCTTCCGTGTTCCGAGGCCATGTCTGTACATGCTAGGCTCGTCAAGTCTAACCCGAGTGTTCTGCATGTGCAAAACTGGCTTGCACCCGTTGTATGCGAACGTAGAGTCTATCACACCCGATCATCACGTGGTGCTTCGAAACGACGAACCTTCGCAACGGCGCACACTCGGGGGGAACACAATTTTATCTTGAAATTTTAGTGAGGGATCATCTTATAATGCTA
Source organism: Secale cereale (assembly GCA_902687465.1). Classification (NCBI taxonomy): domain Eukaryota; kingdom Viridiplantae; phylum Streptophyta; class Magnoliopsida; order Poales; family Poaceae; genus Secale; species Secale cereale. Next base: position 279,952,836 of record LR738710.1, read on the forward strand.
CCGTCGTCCTAAGCAAAATAAGATGCATAAAAGGATTAACATCACATGCAAATCATAAGTGACATGATATGGCCATCAACTCGTGCTTTTGATCTCCATCTCCAAAGCACCGACATGATCTCCATCGTCACCGGCGTAACACCATGATCCCCATCATCATGATCTCCATCATCGTGTCGCCATCGGGGTTGTCGCGCGCCCACCATGCTCTTACTACTATTGCTACCGTTTAGCGATAAAGTAAAGCATTACATAGCGCTTAATGATTGACACGCAGGTCATACAAAAATTAAAGACAACCCTATGGCTCCTGCCGGTTGCCGTATACATCGACATGCAAGTCGATATTAACTATTACAACATGATCATCTCATACATCAAATATATCTCATCATGTCTTTGGCCATACCATATCACATACATACCCTGCAAAAACAAGTTAGACGTCCTCTAAATTGTTGTTGCATGTTTTACGTGGCTGCTATGGGTATCTAGCAAGAACGCTTCTTACCTACGCAAAGCCACAACGGTGATATTTAAGTTGCTATTTAACCTTCTACAAGGACCGCCTTCGTCGAATCCGATTCAACTAAGATAGGAGAGACAGACACCCGCCAGCCATCTTATGCAACAAAAGTCGCATGTCTGTCGATGGAACCGGTCTCATGTACGTGGACATGTAAAGTTGGTCCGGGCCGCTTCATCCCATAATGCCGCTGAATCAAGAAAGACCAAGGAGGGAAGCAATCTAAACATCAACGCCCACAAACCCCTTTGTGTTCTACTCGTGAAAACATCTACGCAAGAACCTAGCTCTGATACCACTGTTGGGGAACGTTGCATGGGAAACAAAAATTTTCCTACGCTCACCAAGATCAACCTAGGAGATGCATCTACGAGGGAAGAGTCGGATCCACATACCCTTGTAGATCGCTAAGCGGAAGCGTTCAAGAACGCGGTTGATGGAGTCGTACTCACCGCGATTCAGATCGCCGAAGATCCTAGCACCGAACAGACGGTGCTTCCGCGTTCAACACACGTGCAGCTCGGGGACGTCTCCTCCTTCTTGATCCAGCAAGGGGGAAGGAGAAGTTGACGGAGAAATCCAGCAGCACGACGGCGTGGTGGAGGAATTCCAGCAGGGCTTCGCCAAGCACTGCAAACTAGACGAAGATATTCGTGGGAGAGAGAGGGCAGCGCCAAGGCACGAACTTTTTTTTGCTGCCCTCCCTCTGCCTCTCTTTATATAGGGGGGAGAGAGGGGAGGGGGCGCCCCTAGGGTTCCCCTAGGGGGTGGCGGCCAAGGCCAGATGGGGCCGGCCATGGGGGGGCGGCGGCCAGGGCTAGGGTTTCCCCCCCAGCCGCCTTGCCCCCCAAGCCAAGGGGGTGCGGCTGCCCTAGGGGGGCCCAGCCCCTTAGGCGCAGGTGGAGGGGCCTAGGGGGGGCGCACAGCCCCTGTGTGGGCTGTTGCGTCTCCCCACTTATGGCCCATAGGGCCCGTAACCTTTACCGTGGCCCCCGAAACACCTTTCGGTTCTCCGATTCCTTCCCGATGTTCCCCGGAACAATTCCGGACTCCGTTCACTCTCATCCTATATATCAATCTTCGTCCCCGGACCATTCCGGAGACCCTCGTCACGTCCGGGATCTCATCCGGGACTCCGAACAACCTTCGGTTACCATGCACTGTTCTCACTAACAACCCTAGCGTCACCGAACCTTAAGTGTGTAGACCCTGCGGGTTCGGAAACTATGCAGACATGACCGAGACACTCCCAGGTCAATAACCAATAGCGGGATCTGGATACCCATATTGGTTCCCACACGTTCCTCGATGATCTCATCGGATGAACCACGATGTCAAGGATTCAGGCAATCCCGTATACAGTTCCCTTTGTCTCGTCGGTATGTTACTTGCCTGAGATTCGATCGTCGGTATCTCTATACCTAGTTCAATCTCGTTACCGGCAAGTCTCTTTACTCATTCCGTAATACATAATCCCGTGACTAACTACTTAGTCACTTTGAGCTCATTGAGATGACGTATTACCGAGTGGGCCCGGAGATACCTCTCCGTCACACGGAGTGACAAATCCCAGTCTCGATCCATGTCAACTCAACAGACACCTTCGGAGATACCTGTAGAGTACCTTTATAGTCACCCAGTTACGTTGCGACGTTTGGCACACACAAGGCACTCCTACGGTGTCAGTGAGTTACATGATCTCATGGTCATAGGAACTTATACTTGACATGCAGAAAACTATAGCGATAACTGATACGATCAAAAGCTATGTTTAACGTTTGGGTCTCGTCCATCACATCATTCTCCTAATGATGTGATCCCGTTATCAAATGACAACTCATGTCTATGACCTGGAAACCGCGGTCATCTTTGATCAACGAGCTAGTCCTGAAGAGGCTTACTAGGGACACAAAGTTTGTCTATTTATCCACACATGTATTTAAGTTTCCAATCAATACAATTATAGCATGGATAATAAATGATTATCATGAACAAGGAAATATAATAATAACTCTTTTATTATTGCCTCTAGGGCATATTTCCAACATGATGATGCTGTAGAAGCACTCTGTGATGGATCCCCCCTTCGGCGGAGCTCCAGAATAGGCCCCAAGATGGGATCTCACGGGAACAGAAGGTTACGGCGGTGGAACTAGGGTTTTCTCTGTAGCTCTGATGGTTTCGGGGTACGTAGGCTTATATAGGAGGACGGAGGGCACCGGGGGCCTTACATGGGACCCACGAGGCAGGGGGCGCGCCCTAGGGGGTTGCCCCCACCCTCGTGGGCACCACGTGGCCCCTACTCCGTGGTTCTCAAGTCTCCTGTGCGTGATTTTCTCCAAAAATATCTCTCCCGAAGGTTTCATTCCGTTTGGATTCCGTTTGATATTCCTTTTCTGCAAAACCCTAAAACAGGCAAAATACAGCAATCTGGACTGGGCCTTTGGGTTAGTAGGTTAGTCCCAAAAATAATATAAAAGTGTATGACAAAGCCCATTAAACATCCAAAACATCATAAATAATAGCATGGAACAATACAAAATTATAGATACATTGGAGACATATCAAACATCCCCAAGCTTAATTCCTGCTCGTCCTCGAGTAGGTAAATGATAAAAATAGAATTTTTGATGTGGAATGCTGACCAACATAGTTTTTCAATGTAATTCTCTTAATTGTGGCATGAATGTTCAGATCTGAAAGATTCAAGACAAAAGTCTATATTGACATAAGAAATAATAATACTTCAAGCATACTAACAAAGCAATTATGTCTTCTCAAAATACTATGGCTAAAGAAAGTTATCCCTACAAAATCATATAGTCTGGCTATGCTCCCTCTTCATCACACAAAATATTCATATCATGCACAACCCCGATTTCAGCCAAGCACTTGTTTTCATACTCTATTCTTTCAAACCTTTCAACTTTCATGCAATACATGAGCGTGAGCCATGGACATAGCACTATGGGTGGAATAGAGAGGTGGTTGTGGAGAAGACAAAAAGGAGGGAGATAGTCTCACATCAACTAGGCATATCAACGGGCTATGGAGATGCCCATCAATAGATATCAATGCGAGTGAGTAGGGATTGCCATGCAACAGATGCACTAGAGCTAAAAATGTATGAAAGCTCAACAAAAAAAACTAAGTGGGTGTGCATCCAACTTGCTTGCTCACGAAGACCTAGGGCATTTGAGGAAGCCCATCGTTGGAATATACAAGCCAAGTTCTATAATGAAAATTCCTACTAGTATATGAAAGTGACTAAACATGAGACTCTCTATCATGAAGAACATGGTGCTACTTTGAAGCACAAGTGTGGAAAAAGATAGTAGCAATTGTCCGTTTTTCCTTTTTTTTGGCCTTTCTTTTTTTCTTTGGCCTTTCTTTTTTTTTCTTTTTTGTGGAGGGGCTTTATTGATTTAGCCTTTCCTCACATGGGACTATGCTCTAATAATGATGATCATCACACTTTCATTGAATTACAACTCGATATTACAACTCGATACTAGAACAAATATGACACTATATGAATGCCTCCGGCGGTGTACTGGGATGTGCAATGAATCAAGAGTGACATGTATGAAAAATTATGCATGGTGGCTTTCCCACAAATATGATGTCAACTACATGATCATGCATGGCAATATGACAATATGATGCGTGTCATATGTTCGGAACGGTGGAAAGTTGCATGGCAATATATCTCGGAATGGCTATGGAAATGCCATGATAGGTAGGTATGGTGGCTGTTTTGAGGAAGGATATGGTGGCTATTTTGAGGAAGGATATATAGTGGGTGCATGGTACCGGCGAAAGTTGCACGATACATGAGAGACTAGCAATGGTGGAAGGGTGTGAGTGCGTATAATCCATGGACTCAACATTAGTCATAAGAACTCATATACTTATTGCAAAAATCTACGAGTCATCAAAACAAAGCAATCAACGCATGCTCCTAGGGGGGAGGTTGGTAGGAGTTAACCATCACGCGCCCCCGACCTCCACACAAAGGTTGATACTTTACAAATACCTCATGCTCTAACTTCGTCACATAGCGGTTCACCATACATGCGTGCTACGGGGATCACTAACCTTAACACAAGTATTTCTCAATTTCATAATAACTCCACTGGCATGACTCTAATATCACTATCCTCATATCTCAAAACATTTATCAAACATCCAACTTCTCATCATATTCAATGCACTTAGTGTGAATTTTTTTACTACATTGATATTGGATGTTTATCATGTGAAGACTAGTTTTATAGCCTAAACACATTACCATGCTGTTTTAATAGACTCTCGAAAGGACATAAGTGAATCATGAGAGTTCAACAATTTCTTCAAAATATTATCACCACCGTGCTCTAAAAGATATAAGTGAAGTACTAGAGCAAAAACTATTCAACTCAAAAGATATAAGTGAAGCACATAGAGTGTTCTATCAATTCCTAGGCCATATTTAACTCTCTCAAATAGGTGTGTCCAGCAAGGATAATTGTGGCAAACTAACAAGCAAAGACTCAAATTATACAAGACGCTCCAAGAAAAACACATATCATGTGGTGAATAAAAATATAGCTCCAAGTATAGTTACCGATGGATGTAGACGAAAGAGGGGATGCCTTCCCGGGGCATCCCCAAGCTTAGGCTTTTGGTTGTCCTTGAATTTTACTTGGGGTGCCTTGGGCATCGCCAAGCTTAGGCCCTTGCTACTCTTTGTTCCATAGTCCATCAAAGCAATACTAAAAACTTGAAAACTTGAAAACACTAAACTTAGACAAAAATATCGTGAGCTCCGTTAGTATAAGAAAGAAAACCACTACTCAAAGGTACTGTAATGAATTCATTCTTTGTTTATATCGGTGTTAAAACTACTGTATTCCAACTTCTCTATGGTTCATACCTCCCAATATTACTCATTGATGCATTGAAATAAGCAAACAACACACGGAAAACAGAATCTGTCAAAAACAGATGAGTCTGTAGTAATCTGCAGGTTTCGCATACTTCTGTAACTCCAAAAAATTCAAACTAACTTGGTAAACGTGAGTAATTTGTCTATTAATAATCTGCAAAAAGAATCAACTAAATAGCACGCTCCAGTAAAATCCGAGGACCATTCTAGAGAGCGCTAATGATTCTGTTTTTCACAGCATGATCACATAAACTTCACACAAGTCTTCCCAAAGGTTTTACTTGGCACAAACACTAAAAAAAACACAAAACCACATCTAAACAGAAGCTAGATGCAATACTTATTCCCTAACAGCAGCAAAATATATATATATAATTGGGTTGCCTCCCGACAAGCTCTTTCTTTATAGCCATTAAGATAGGCTTGAGAATTCAATGATGCTCACATCAAAGGTAAGAATTGAAGCACAAAGAGAGCATCATAAAGCATGTGAAAATCACATCTAAGTCTAACATACTTCCTATGCATAGGCATTTTATAGGAAAACAAATTATCAAAGCAATCAATGTCTAGCATATGCAAGGAAGAAGAAAGAAACAAGATCAATCTCAACATGTAGAGAGGTAATTTAGTAACATGAAGATTCCTATAACCATATTTTCCTCTCTCATAATAATTGCATGTAGGATCATAAGCAAATTCAACAATATAGCTATCACATAACATATTCTCAACATGACCCACATGCATGCAAAGTTGACACTCTTTCAAAATAGTGGGATTAACATTAACTAAAGTCATGACCTCTCCAAACCCACTTTTATCAAAAATTTCATAAGATTGAACATTCTCCAAATATGTGGGATCTAAAGTTGACTCTCTTCCAAACCCACTTTAAATATTAATGCAAACATTATTATCAATCTTATATTCATCATGGGGATTAAATAAATTTGCAAGATCATAAGAAGAATCACCCCAATCATAATCATTCTAACAAGTAGTAGACATAGCAAAACTAGCATCCCCAAGCTTAGGGTTTTGCATATTATTAGCACAATTGACATCAATAGAATTTATAATAACATCACTGCAATCATGCTTTTTATTTAAGGAGCTAACATGAATCACTTTTTCTTGTAACAATTCCTCACAGTTTTCAGATTCATAAATTTCAAGCAAAACCCCATAAAGATAATCTAGTGCACGGAGCTCACTAGCAATAGGTTCAACATAATTGGATCTCTTAAAGAGATTAGCAAGTGGATGAGGATTCATACTTTAGCAAGCGAAGATGCAAGATAATAGATGGCACATAGCAACACAAGCAAACTAGAGGCAATCGAACGATAAACACACGGCAAACAAAAGGGCAAATAAAGCGGCAAGGGTGAAGTGGGGGAGAGGAAAAGAAGAGGCAAAAATGTAATGCGAAGGATAAGGGTTTGTGATAGGTACTTGGTATATGACTTTTGCGTAAGCCTCCCCGGAAACGGCGCCAAAAATTCTTCTTGCTACTTCTCGAGCTTGCATTGTATTCCCTCGAAGAGGAAAGGGATATGCAACACAATAGCGTAAGTATTTCCCTCAGTTTTTGAGAACCAAGGTATCAATCCAGTAGGAGACCACGCACGAGTCCCTCGCACCTGCACAAACAAATAAGAACTCCGCAGCCAACACGATAAGGGGTTGTCAATCCCTTTACGGTCACTTACGAAAGTGAGATCTGATAGAGATGATAGTTTATATTTTTGGTATTTTTGATTATAAGAACAGAAAGTAAAAGCGGAAAAAGTAAAGTAGATGTAGATTGATATGTTGAGAATAGACCCGGGGGCCATAGTGTTCACTAGTGGCTTCTCTCATGATAGCGATATTCTACGGCGGGTAAACAAATTACTGTCGAGCAATTGATAGAAAAGCGAATAATTATGAGACTATCTAGGCATGATTATTATATATAGGCATCACGTCCGAGACAAGTAGACCGACTCCTGCCTGCATCTACTACTATTCCTCCACACATCAACCGCTATCCAGCATGCATCTAGTGTATTGAGTTCATAAGAACAGAGTAACACCTTAAGCAAGATGACATGATGTAGAGAGATAAACTCAAGCAATATGATATAAACCCCATCTTTTTATCCTCGATGGCAACAATACAATACGTGCCTTGCTGCCCCCACTGCCACTGGGAAAGGACACCGCAAGATTGAACCCAAAGCCAAGCACTTCTCCCATTGCAAGAACTATAGATCTAGTGGGCCAAACCAAACCAATAATTCGAAGAGACTTTCAAGGATATTATGAGCACACATAAAGAGTTCAGAAAATAACCAAATATTTCTCATAGATAATCTTGATCATAAACTCACAATTCATCGGATCTCGACAAACACACCACAAAAAGAGATTACATTGAATAGATCTCCTCGAAGACTGAGGAGAACTTTGTATTGAGATCCAGAGAGAGAGAGAAGAAGCCATCTAGATACTAACTATGGTCCCGAAGGTCTCTGGTAAACTACTCACAACTCATGGTGAGGCGATGATGATGCTGTAGAAGCACTCCGTGATGGATCCCCCCTTCGGTGGAGCTCCAGAACAGGCCCCAAGATGGGATCTCACAGGAATAGAAGGTTACAGCGGTGGAACCAGGGTTTTCTCTGTAGCTCTGATGGTTTTGGGGTACGTAGGCTTATATAGGAGGAAGGAGGGCACCGGGGGCCTTACGTGGGACCCACAAGGCAGGGGGTGCGCCCTGGGGGAGGGGGTGGCGCCCCCACCCTCGTGGGCACCACGTGGCCCCTACTCCGTGGTTCTCAAGTCTCCCGTGTGTGATTTTCTCCAAAAATATCTCTCCCGAAGGTTTCATTCCGTTTGTACTCCGTTTGATATTCCTTTTCTGCAAAACCCTGAAACAGACAAAAAACATCAATCTAGACAGGGCCTTTGGGTTAGTAGGTTAGTCCCAAAAATAATATAAAAGTGTATGACAAAGCCCATTAAACATCCAAAACATCATAAATAATAGCATGGAACAATCAAAAATTATAGATACGTTGGAGACGTATCAATCGCCAATGGCACCGGTCCGTCATCGTCGCTCAGGCACTCTGCCGTCATTAGAGGACAACTCGAGCTGTGAGGCTACACCGGTGCCGGCGTAGTCCCTGGCTTATTGTACTGCGTGTGACATCCCTATTGGGTGTGCACGGAACACCCACCACACGCTCCGTCGCCGCTGCCCATCGGCACCTGTTGCCGGCCGCCGTTGCCGCCACACTACCGTTGCTGCCACACCATCGTCGAAATCCAGGGCCATCGCCCGCTCCGCCGCTGCGGCCCGAAGGCGGGAGGTGGCCGGCATGGCCGCCACTCCACTACCGGCCACCATGGCCATCACACGCTCTGTCACGGCGACCCGGAGGCGGGAGGTGGTGGTCGTGACCGCCAATCCACCGTCTACCGCCGGGGTCATCACCCGCTCCTTCGCCGCTGCCTGAAAGCGGGAGGCCGAGGTGGAGGCCCGCACGTGCGTCAGCGACCTTGCACGCTACACTGAGTTCCTGCGGGAGGAGGAGGAGCGCCTCGTCGAACATGCAAAGAGCCTTACCGCTGCTGTGGCCTCAGCACGCGCCACCTTAGTGCCGAGGAATCAGGAGATCTACAAGGAGAACCACTTCTTCGAGAGGGGTCGTATGGAGCGGCAGAGGGCGTTCAAGGTGATAGTCGCTGATGGTGTTGCAGCGGCAGGCACCGTATTGTAGTTGTCCAGCTCGTCGGTATACTCCTCCTCCTCTGCCTCTCACCGAGCGTGCTCGGCAGAGGAGAGGCTGCCAGAAGTAGTACAAAGCCCCTCCATAGTAGTAGTAGTAGTATTTATGGGCTATTTTATTTAGTTCATCTGACTATAGATGTGGTGAAATTGTACACCGTACTTAAAATTAGCTAGTATATATAGTTGAACTAGCTATTTCAGTATGTTGTTGGCAAGAATTGGGGAAAAATTTGGTCGGTTCAACTGTCGAGTTGAACTGTTTGTATAAAGAACGGCTACTTAATCTATGAATGAAATCTATGCTTAATTACTGAATTTTAGTTGCAAAAATTAGATAGTGCTAGTGATTTTTAGCTGCATATTTTGTTGACAAATGGCAATGTTACTAGACCAACAAATGTCAATCTTTCCAGTTTGACAAATGGCAACATACCCAATATGACAGATGCAAATCTTACCAAATATTTTGTACGTGGTTGCGCACGGGCCATTCAAAACAACCGTTTGCGTTGAAGGGATGTACAAATCCTACTCGACACATTTTCTCTTGGCTTAGCGCCGAAGTCTGGCTTTGCATACCGTTTTCAATCTGAACCGTTTGCGTTGAAGAGATGAACAAATCATGCACTGCGAATTTTCCCTTGACTTAAGAGGGAGGACGATAGCTCTCACTTTGCATACGGGTGTTCTATCTAAAACGTTTGCAATCAAGAGCTGCAAAAATCCTGCTCAGCACATTTTCTCTTGGCTTCCTGGGAAAGCTATCAGTTTGCATACGGGTATTCTAACTAAAACATTTGCGATGAGTGTTTTATATTAAAAAGCCATTGACGTATTTCCAAAAGAAAATCGTTTGATAAGTCTGTACATTAAGAGAGAGAAACGCAAGTTCGTTCAAACCATATCTTTCATTCAGTCACACTGCGAATTATATTCATATGATCGAGATACAATATTAAACCACAAAAAAACTATTTCTGGCGGTGGCGGAGGCAGCGTGCCGCGCCATCGTTGTCATTATCGTCCTCCAAGATGCCGTTGTTGAAGTCATCAAGACATCACAAAATGTTCTTCACTTGGAAATCAAACATCATGTCATCGCGCAATCAACAGGCGGGGCGCGGGAAGACGACGATTGGCGGCACTGAGAGGTAGCGGTCGACGGCGGAGTACCATGCCGCTGAGGGGGTGTGCGCACGAGCACGGGTGTGGCAGGTGCAGCCAAACGCACGGGGACCAGCGTCGCGGTGGGTGGAGGGGCGCGCACGGGCACGGGCACATGCGCTGGCATGTACACAAGCTCGCGCGGGTCCACGGAGACCTCGCTGACGCCCGTGGCTTCCAGCTCTGCAACAGTGCTCGGCGACCAGCCCATCAATGCTACATGGATGGTCATTGGCACGAGCGCGGGGATGGGAGCAGGGACGGGAGCGGGGTCGGCAACCGCCGCGGCCAGCTCGTTCAGAGCCATGTCCATGAGGCCCCATTCCTCCTTATTTTTTATCTCCTCTGGCTCGGAGTCTACTTCACCAAACTTGAAGACTAGTGGCAGATGATCCTTCTATGCCATGGTGTTGGTGGAGGTCTGCTGGAGGGAGGGGAATGGGAGGCGAACAGTAAGGCCGCCCATATTAAACAGCGGCTCGGGCGCCATTAATGGAGAGGATGCGAGCAAGGCGGGCGACCATGGAAGTCAAAGGGCTCGCTTCCCTGTGAGCCTCCAGAGCATACATCTCGCATGCTTCCCTGGGAGCCTGCGCGTTGGAGGACAATTTGCACGCCTCTCGGTCAGCCTGCGCACCGGACTGCGCTCGCATGCCTCCCGTTCAGTCAAGCAGCTGTCCGTCACCTTCTATAGCCATTAAAACCAAGACACGTGGCGTCACGTGAATGGTTAACAGAACACACATGATTTGAATTATAAAGACGTTTGAGATATTAAAGTGGCAGCTATATTTTCAAAATGCCTTTGTTGGCTATTATTCGAGTGCGCCTTCTCTCAAAATGGACACGAAAAATACCACAACATGTCGGGTGCCATTCCATGATAGCATGCCAAGTTTCATGAATTTCAGACGAGTTTTGGATTTAGTAGAATTTAAACAAAGTATCTCAACGTCTTGCCGGCAATCAACAGTGCCTTGGTGTTTGAAATTCATTCCCATTTCTTGCATGGGACCTAAGCATGCACCCAAGGGCACACATTTCATATGTTAACCCATTTTTCTGCATTGGAGCATGTGCATGTAGTTCAAATTTTAATTGTGCACATAAAATGCCTAGAAAACCCAGTTAATGTATAAAAATGTCCATGCGAACCCCGGAAAATCCCAAAAATTGACACAACACTCCCGTCGTTCTATGTTGGCACTAGAAAATTTTTGAAAGCAAGAAGAGGCAACTGATATCATTTTGTCCCCAAGGGTGGCACGTTCCCTCCCGAAACCATCAGGCTTGTTGTGAGAGGCTCTGGTTTGCGAGAACCTTATATCCAAACCTGCCCCTAATGGGACAATTTTTTACCACATCATGTTGTTGCCACTCCATGATAGCATGTCCAGTTTCATGAACTTCAGACGAGTTTTGGATTTACTAGAATTTAAAAACCATGTATCTCAATGTTTGTTGCCGAGAGACTGTGGCAAGGTTTTTGACATTCATTCCCTTTTCTTGCATGGGACCTAAGCATGCAACCAAGGACACATATTTGTTTTTCAAACAATTTACATGCACTGGAGTACGTGCTTGTAGTTCAAATTTTAATTATGCACATAAATGCATAGAAAACTCAGTTAATGTATTAAAATGTCCAAACAGGCCCAAAAAATTCCTAAAATTAACACAACACTCATGTTGATCTATGTTAACACTAGAAAAAAAATTGAAATCAAGAAGAGGCAACAGATATAGTTTCGTCCAGAAAGGTGAAACATTCCCTACCGTAACCATGAGGCATGTTGTGAGAAGCTCCGGTTTGTGAGAACCTTATATACCCCAACCTGCCCCAAATGGGTTAATATTTTTACCACTGCAGGTTGATGCTGTTCCATGCTAGCATGTCAAGTTTCATAAATTTCAGACGCGTTTTCGATTTACTAAAATTTAAAAACCATGTATCTCAATGTTAGCGGCCGAGCGACGGTGGCAAGGTGTTTGACATTCATTCTCATTTCTTGCATGTGACTTAAGCATGTAACCAAGGACACACATTCTAATTTTGAATCCATTTATATGGACTGGAGCATGTGCATGTAGTTCAAATTTGAATTATGCACATAAAATTCCTAGAAAACCCAGTTAATGTATAAAAATGTCCAAGCGAATCCCGAAAAATCCCAAAAATCGACACAACACTCATGTCGTTCTGTGTTGACACTAGAAAAATTTTAAAAGCAAGAAGAGGCAACGGATATCGTTTCGTCCCCAAGGGTAGCACATTCCCTCCTGAAACCACCAGGCTTGTTGTGAGAAGCTCTGATTTGCGAAAACCTTATACCCAAACCTGCCCTAAATGGGACAATTTTATTACCACGACATGTTGATGCCGCTCCATGATAGCATGTCAAGTTTCATGAACTTTAAACGACTTTTAGATTTACTACAATTTAAAAACCATGTATCTCAATGTTTGCGGCCGAGCAATGGTGGCAAGGTGTTTGACATTCATTCTCATTTCTTACATGAGACCTAAGCATGCAGTCAAGGACACATATTTGATCAATTTACATGCACTAGAGCATGTGCGTGTAGTTCAAATTTGAATTATGCAAATAAATGCATAGAAAAATCAGTTAATGTACTAAAATATCCAAACAAGCCCCGAAAAATTCCTAAAATTAACACAACACTCATGTTTTTCTATGTTGGCATTAGAAAAAAATTGAAATCAAGAAGAGGCAACGAATTTCGTTTCATCCAGAAAGGTGAAACGTTCCCTACCGTAACTATGAGGCTTGTTGTGAGAAGCTCTAGTTTGTGAGAAGCTTATATACCCCAACCTGCCCCAAATGGGACAAGGTTTTACCACTTCATGTTGACGCCGTTCCATGCTAGGATGTCAAGTTTCATAAATTTCAGACGCATTTTCGATTTACTAGAATTTATAAACCATGTATCTCAATGTTAGCAGCTGAGCGACGATGGCAAGGTGTTTGGCATTCATTCTCATTTCTTGCATGGGACTTAAGCATGTAACCAAGGACACACATTCCAATTTTGAACCCATTTTTATGCAGTGGAGCATGTGCATGTAATTCAAATTTGAATTATGCACATGAATGCATAGAAAACTTAGTTAATGTATGAAAATGTCCAAGCGAACCCCAAAAATCCCAACAATTGATACAACACTCGTGTTGTTCTATGTTGACACGAGAAAAAGTTTGTCAGTAAGAAGAGGCGACATATTTCGTTTCGTTCCCCAAGGTGGCACTTTCCCTACCGAAACCATCATGCTTGTTGTGAGAGAAGCTCTAGTTTTCGAGAAGCTTAAACCCAAACCTGCCCCAAATGGGAAAATATTTTTACCACAACATGTCGATGCCGTTCCATGATATCATGTCAAGTTTCATGAATTTCAGATGAGTTTTCAATTTACTAGAATTTTGAAACCATGTATCTCAATGTTAGCGGCTGAGCGACAGTGTCAAGGTGTTTGACATTCATTCTCATTTCTTGCATGTGACCTAAGCTTGCAACCAAGGACAAACATTTGATTTCGCAACCTGTTTTTATGGATTGGAGCATGTGCATGCAGTTAAATTTTGAATTATGCACATAAATGCCTAGAAAACTTAGTTAATGTATAAAAATGTCCAAATGATCCCCGAAAAAAATCCAAAATTTAACACGACACTCCTGTTGTTCTATGTTGACTCCAGGAAAAAAATTGAAAGGAAGAAGAGTCGACGAATATCGTTTTGTCCACAAAGGTGACACGATTCCCTAACGGAACGATGAGGCTTCTTGTGAGAAGCTCTGGTTTGTGAGAGGTTTATACCGTAACTTGCCCCAAATGGGACAATATTTTTTACCCCAGCATGTTGATGCCATTCCATGATAGCATGCCAAGGTTCATGAATTTTAGACGGGTTTTGGATTTACTAGAATTACAAAAGAAAGTTCCTCAATGTTTGCCGGAGAACCACGGTGCCGTGGTGTTCGAAATTCATCCCCATTTCTTGCATGGGACATAAGCATAAACCCATGGACACATATATGATTTTACAACCCATGTTGGTGCACCGAAGCATGTGCATGTAGTTTAATTTTTAATTGTGCACCTGAAATGGCTAGAAAACTAATTTAATGTATAAAATGTCCAAACGAACCTTGAATAATTCCATTTTTTACGACACACATGTAGTTGCATGTTCACTGCAGATAAAACTTCTAGCAATTCAAACACCGTACATTGCCGCTGTGACCCCATTATGTAATTCAAATCAAGATGAAAAATCAAGTAGATCCCATAAATTTTATTATCACCAACCGTGTGAGATGCAGTACAAAATATCCTGGAGCACCGTCGGTGTATAGTACGCCTATGAATTATGCGAGAAGGTGCGTCGGCTATAGTCCGCAGCCGGCGTGTCAAGCACACTAGCTCGCTCCCCAAATTAATTTTTTAGAGTAATGTTTAGGTCAGCTAGCTCTGTTTAATTGCTGAACTTGCTCGATTAAGAAGTGTGGGTGTGTTGTAGTCTCCTTTGTGTACACAAATTATGCAATGACGTGGATGACCACTGTAACCAGGGAAATTCGAACCAAATTTTTTGACGTTCAAACTCATCACAAACAGGTTAACCTATCTGAATCGTTTGTGATGTTCACATATCATACACAGTTCTAAATAAGGGACCATTTCTGATGACACTCTGCGCACCAGTTTTTCCCCTGAACCGATTCAAATTTTTTGGCTTCTGCGGAAATATCTACCTCCCCGCCCCCTCCCCCTTACCAAAAGCCACATTTCCCCTGTTTTCGCCTTCCTTTCCAAGTTGAAACATTCACTCCTTGCTTGCAGCGCCGCCCCCTCGCCGGCGACCCTCCTTCACGCTGCTCAGCCTCATCTATCCAGGCAGGTAATCCACACCCGACCCCCATCCTCCTCCTCCTTCCACATCCCACATGCCCCGAACGCCGGCGCGACACCTTCCACCCAAATCACCGACCTCTCCACCAAATAAGCACTGCCCTAAGCCATGGTGCACGCAATATAGCCAGGAGCTCAAGGAGCATTTGGTAGCAGAGAAGCAAATCGCGGCCGCACGTGCGGATGAGGCCGCGATGGCTGCCATTCGTGCCGACCCCCAGATCTTGGAGGAGCACCTTGCCATTTTCTAGCTATGCCGGTTAAGCATGCTCGGTTTACTCGTTGCGTGTGATGCTCCTGCATTTCCTTAACAAATTCTAGTGAATTGTGCAATCTAATTTTACCATGCAATCTGTTGCTCTAGTGTATATGTTCTATATGTTGTGTAGTGTCACTACAAAAAAAGACACATCCGTGACATTTCGGCCTGAATGAATTTTTTCCTATCATGCTTATGACACTTCTGTGACTATAATTGTGACGAAAACCCGATCATCATAGAAGAAGTGGGATCCTACTTCTATGACAAAAAATCAAGACAAAAAATGGGCTTTTCGTCTTGGTCGGGCTGGAGACGCAGCTGCATGACATTCTTTGGGCCGTCCATGACGAAAAAAATCATGGTAGAAGAAAGGGCGAGGAAAATTTCGATGAGTTCCTAGTTACGGTGGGTGGTCGGGGCGGGGCGATGCACAAAGGTTTGCGCGTTTCTCTCGTACACGTCCCGTGTATGTGCGAGGCGTTGGGCTTTAACTGAACCCGAGCAAGGCGTTTGCTTACTGAACCCAAGCGATTGCACTAGCTACGTTACTGAACCCGAGCGATCGATCCCTTGGCTGCTAACTGAACCCGAGCGATTGCTTCGCTACCGATGCTAACTGAACCCGATCGATCGCTGCTGCTGCTTACTAAAACCGATCGAACTAGCTGCTGCCTCTTGATGAACAATGAACGTGGGCTTGGTTGAACGAGTCGAGACATACATGGTTGGGGTTGAATGAACAGTTCTTGGTTGGGGTTGGATAAATGGGACCCCGTGGTATTAGGCCATGGCGGTTGCCGCTGGATGAACAGGACCCCGAGACGAGGTCGCCACAGCTGAGGTATTAGGGGTGGATGAACATGACCCCGTGGAGGGCTGGTTGAACAGTAGCCGGTGCAGGGCTGGTTGGATGAACATGACCCCATGGAGGGCTGGATGAACAGGACCCCGTGGAGGGCTGGATGAACAGGACCCCGTGGAGGGCTGGATTAACAGGACCTTGTGGAGGCAGAGGAATATGCGGTGGATGAACAGTGCAGGTGGATGCTGGAGGAAGTCGACGGTGGGTGAACAGTAGGCCCGCGGAGTCCCGTTTTGCGGTACGCCACACTCCTCCGGATGAACAGGAACCCCATTTCGGTCGTAGCGATCCAACACAAGTCTGTTTCCTCCATTTTGCGGTATGCCAGATCCCTCCCGATGAACATGATCCCGTTTCGACCGTAGCCGGTCGAGCGGAAGGCTGTTTCCTCCGTTTTGTGGTATGCCAAACCCTTCCCGATGAACATGACCCCGTTTCAACCATAGGCGCTCTAGCAGAAGGCCGTTTCTCTCCGTTTTATGGTACGACAGACCAGGTTTCGGTTGTTCCGTCCAAGCCGGTTGCCTCCCGATGAACATGACGCTGTTTCTCCGTTCTGATTGCGCCGGTTGGCTGTCGATGAACACGACGTTGTTGCTGCCGTCTCCATATGTACGAGACTGCATGGCCGTACGTATGCGCGAGTACGCGCTCGAGACCCCACCCGTATGTACGCATGTGACCGTAATTTTTGGCATCTGGTTGTACATATGTGTACACGGTTTTGACTGGACTGCCTGAACTGCTACGTTGGGGGCTCTACTACTATACGTGCCGCTTCTTGCTCGGCCATGGTTCATCGCTGCAGAGAGACCGATCGACCGCTATGTACATACACGTTCGCGACCACACAGATAACGGTACGTGCGCTTTCACCGGGTGGGTCCTAGCTGTCAGGGTGGACAAGGAGGCACTTCCTTGCGTGCGAAGATATAGCTGGCGGGTCCCAGCTGTCAGGGGCGAAACAATTTTTTCACAAAATACAGAGGCCCTTCTAGTGGGTCCCCGCTGTGAGGGGATGAATAATTATTTTATGAGTAATAAGGAGGCACTTACTTGCTGCGGCCGTGGACCCAACTGTCAGCCTCTCCACGTACAGTCCTCTTCCGATGGAAGTCGTTCCTTGACCACGTGGACCATGCTGCACCAAGAGCACCAAGGCGGTGGACGATGGCGAGGCCTAGGAAGGGGACGACGCGGAGCCGGGGAAAAGGCGGCAGTGGATTCCCACGCGAAGGGGAGTACGAGGGTTGACTGGTTCAGCTGCAGTGTGAGGCTGCCATTGCCGTAGAATAACCCGGGTTGTGGGTGAGTAGAGGGATGGCCTGGCCAGCGGTTGGAGTAGGAGGGGGCGGTGAGGCCTGCGCGGCACCACAGCCGGCTACGGGAGGCAGGAGTAGGCGGCACGGCCCGCGATGGTTTGGGCGGCTGGAGCAAGAAGACCAGAGGTTGAGGAAGCACTATGGTCGTTGGATGGACATCGTACGGTCACTGGAGCTTGAATTGTTCAATATTGACTAAGTAGACAAAGCCCTCCGTCCGCGTCAACTTAGTAGGCCCACAAGTCAGCCTCCAACTATGGTGGGTTCGAGATAGCAGGGGTAATATTCATTTTTTTGTGCATAATAAGGAGGCACTTCCTTCCGTGCGAAGATGTTTTCTAGTTTTTTTAGTTTCTTCTTTTTCGAGTTAGAATAAAAATAAACAATTTAGCATCTTCATTACAATCTATATTTTCACGAAATGGATCATAATAAAGCTGGTGGGTCCCAGCTGTCTCGGAGAGGAAACTTTTTATTTCCGTGTAATAAAGGAAACATTCCTCGCGTGCGAAGATGTAGATGGTGGGTGATACATCTTCAACGTATCTATAATTTTTGATTGTTCCATGCTATTATATATGATGTTTTGGATGTTTAATGGGCTTTATTATACACTTTTATACTCCCTCTATCCCAAAATAAGTGACTCAAAAATGACTCAACTTTGTACTAACTTTAGTACAAAGTTGAGTCACTTTTGAGTCTCTTATTTTGGGACGGAGGGAGTATTATTTTTGGGACTAACCTATTAACCCAAAGGCCCAGTCCAGATTGTAGTTCTTTTTGCCTATTTTAGTGTTTTGCAGAAAAGGAATATCAAATGGAGTCCAAACGGAATAAAACCTTCGGTAAAGTTATTTTTGGAACCATATCTTCACGGGAGACTTGAGAACCAAGGCAGAGGGGACACGTGGTGCCCACGAGGGTGGGGGGCGCGCCCCCTGCCTCGTGGGTCCCACGTTGCTCCTCCGACGTACTCCTTCTTCCTATATATACCCATGTACCCTGAAAACATTGAAGCAACAGAGAAAACCATAATTCCACCGCCGCAACCTTCTGTTCCCGTGAGATCCCATCTTGGGGCCTGTTTCGGAGCTCCGCCGGAGGGGGGATCTTCCATGGAGTGCTTCTACATCAACACCATCGCCTCACCATGAGTTGTGAGTAGTTTACCATAGACCTTCGGGTCCATAGTTAGTACCTAGATGGCTTCTTCTCTCTTTTTGGATCTCAATACCAAGTTCTCCTCGGTCTTCGAGGAGATCTATTCGATGTAATCTTTTTGCGGTGTGTTTGTCGAGATACGATGAATTGTAGGTTTATGATCAAGATTATCTATGAGAAATATTTGGTTTTTTTCTAAATTCTTTTATGAATGATTATAATATCCTTGCAAGTCTCTTCGAATTTTCTGTTTGGTTTGGCCTACTAGATCTATAGTTCTTGCAATGGGAGAAGTGCTTGGCTTTGGGTTGAATCTTGCGGTGTCCTTTCCCAGTAACAACAGGGGTAGCAAGGCACGCATAGTATTGTTGCCATCAAGGATAACAAGATGGGGTTTATATCATATTGCTTGAGTTTATCCCTCTACATCATGTCATCTTGCTTAAAGCATTACTCTGTTCTTATGAACTTAATACTCTAGATGCATGCTGGATAGCGGTCAATGTGTGGAGTAATAGTAGTAGATGCAGAATCGTTTCGGTCTACTTGTCACAGACGTGAGGCCTATATATAATAATCATGCCTAGATATTCTCATAATTATTCGCTTTTCTATCAATTGCTCGATAGTAATTCGTTCACCCATCGTAGAATTCTGCTATCATGAGAGAAGCCACTAGTGAAACCTATGGCCCCCGGGTCTATTCTCAACATATCAATCTAGAATCTACTTTACTTTGTTGTTTTTACTTTCTGTTCTTATATCCAAAAATACCAAAAATATCAAACTATCCTATCTATCAGATCTCACTTTTGTAAGTAACCGTAAAGAGATTGACAACCCCTTATCGCGTTGACTGCGAAGTTCTTATTTGTTTGTGCAGGTGCGAGGGACTCGTGGGCGGTCTCCTACTGGATTGATACCTTGGTTCTCAAAAATTGAGGGAAATACTTACGCTACTGTGCTGCATCACCCTTTCCTGTTCGAGGGAATACAACGCAAGCTCGAGAAGTAGCAAGAAGAATTTCTGGCGCCGTTGCCGGGGAGGCTTACGCAAAAGTCATATACCAAGTACCTATCACAAACCCTTATCCTTCGCATTACATTTTTTTCCTCTCGTTTTCCTCTCCCCCACTTCACACTTGCCGTTTTATTCGCCCTTTTCCGTTCGCCTTTCTGTTTTCTTGTGTTGCTATGTGCCCTCTATTAGCTTGCGTCTTCGCTTGCTAAATTATGTATCCTCATCCACTTACTAATCTTTTTAAAAGATCCAATTATGTTGAACCTATTGCTAGTGAGTTGAGTGTACTAGATTATCTTTATGGGGTTTTGCTTGAAATTCATGAATCTGAAAATTGTGAGGAATTATTAAAAGAAAAAGTGATTCATGATAGTTCCTTTGATGAAAAGAATGATTGCAATGATGTTATTATAAATTCAATTAATGTCAATTGTGCTAATGATATGCAAAACCCTAAGCTTGGGGATGCTTATTTTCCTATGCCCTCTACTTGTTGCAATGATCATAATTGGGGTGATGTTTCGTATGATCTTGAAAATTTATTTAAGCCCCATGATATATATGAGATTGATAATAATGTTTGCAATAATATTGAAAGTGGGTTTGGAAAAGTGTCAACTTTAGATCCCACATATTTGGAGAATGATCAATCTTATGAAATTTCCGATAAAAGTGTGTTTGGAGAGGTCATGACTTTAGTTAATATTGATCCCACTATTTTGGAAGAGTGTCAATTTCATATGCATGTGGATCGTGTTGAGAATATGTTTTGTGCTAGATATATTGTTGAATTTTCTTATGATCCTACAAGTAATTACTATGAGAGAGGAAAATATGGTTGTAGAAATCTTCATGTTACTAAATTACCTCTCTTCGTGTTGAGATAGATCTTGTTTCTTTCTTCTTCCTTGCATATGCTAGATCTTGCTTGTCTTGCTAATTTGTTTCCCTAGAAAATGCCAATGCATAGGAAGCATGTTAGACTTAGATGTGTTTGTCACATATTTTATGATGCTCTCTTTATCCTTCAATTCTTATCCTTCATGTGAGCATCATCGAAATTATCATGCCTAGCTAGGGGCATTAAACGATAGCGCTTGTTGGGAGGCAACCCAATTTTATTTTCTTTGTTTTTTCTTCTGTTTAGGAATAAATATTGCATCTAGCTTCTTTTTAGATGAGGTTTTGTGTTTTAATTAGTGTTTGTGCCAAGTAGAACCTTTGGGAAGACTTGTGTGAAGTTTATATGATCTTGCTGTAAAAAATAGAAACGTTAGCGCTCACTAGAATAGTCACCCGATTTTACTGTAGAGTGATATTTAGTTGATTCTTTTTTCAGATGATTAATAGGAAAATTCCTCACGTTTACCAATTTATTACAATTTTTTGGAGTTATAGAAGTATGCGAAAGTTACAGATTACTTCAGATTGTTCTGTTTTTGACAGATTCTGTTTTTCGATCATTGTTTGCTTATTTTGATGAATCTATGAGTAGTATTGGAGGATATGAATCATCGAGAAGTTGGAATACAGTAGGTTTAACACCAATATAAACAAAGAATGAGTTCATTGCAGTACCTTTGAGTGGTGGTTTGTTTTCTTATACTAACGGAACTCGCGAGATTTTTGGCTAAGTTTTGTGTTGTGAAGTTTTCAAGTTTTTAGTATGGCTTTGATGGACTATGGAAGCTTGGGGATGACCAAGGAACCCCAAGGAAAAATTCAAGGACAACCAAAAGCCTAAGCTTGGGGATGCCCCGGGAAGGCATCCCCTCTTTCGTCTTCATCTATCGGTAACTATACTCGTGACTATATTTTTATTCACCACATGATATGCGTTTTACTTGGAGCGTCATGTATGATTTGAGTCTTTGATTTTTAGTTTGCCACCATCATACTTGCTGGACACACCTTTTGAGAGAGATAAATTTGGTTTATAATTTATTAGAATACTCTACGTGCTTCACTTATATCTTTTGAGCTAAATAGTTTTGTTCTAGTGCTTCACTTATATCTTTTAGAGCGCGGTGGTGATTTTATTTTGTAGAAATTGTTGATCTCTCATGCTTCACTTATATCCTTTTGAGAGTCTTTTAGAACATCATGTTAATGTGCTTTGGTTAAAACTAGTCCTAATATGATAGGCATCCAAGATGAATGTAGTAAAAACTTTCATACAAAGTGCATTGAATATGATGAGAAGTTTGATACTTGATGATTGTTCTGAGATATGAGGATAGTGATATTAGAGTCATGCTAGTGGAGTTATTATGAAATTGAGAAATACTTGTGTTAAAGTTTATGATTCCCGTAGCAGGCACGTATGGCGAACCGCTATGTGATGAAGTTAGAGCATGATGTATTTGTAGAGTGTCATCCTTTGTGTGGGGTTCGGGGGCGCTCGATGGTTAACTCCTACCAACCTCCCCCTAGGAGCATGCGTTGATTGCTTTGTTTTGATGACTCGTAATTTTTTGCAATAAGTATATGAGTTCTTTATGACTAATGTTGAGTCCATGGATTATAAGCACTCTCACCCTTCCACCATTGCTAGCATCTCTTATACCGCGCAACTTTCGCCCGTACCATACACCCACTATATACCTTCCTCAAAACAGCCACCATATACTTTCCTCAAAATAGCCACCATACCTACCTATCATGGCATTTCCATAGCCATTCCGAGATATATTGCCATGCAACTTTCCACCATTACGTTCATATGACACGCTTCATATTGTCATATTGCTATGCATGATCATGTAGTTGACATCGTATTTGTGGCAATGCCACCATGCATATTTTTTCATACAGGTCACTCTTGATTCATTGCACATCCCGGTACACTGCCGGAGGCATTTATATAGAGTCATACTTTGTTCTAGTATCGAGATGTAAATCAATAAAAGTGCGATGATCATCATTATTAGAGCATTGTCCCATGCGAGGAAAGGCCAAATAAAAAAAAGAGATGGCCCAAAATATACATAGAGAGGGGCTAAATTAAAAAAGGAGAAAGCCCCTCCAAAATAAAAAAATGAGAGAAAAGAGAGAAGGGACAATTATAACGCCCAAGATGCGATTATGTCTCGATCACTAGATAAAACTTGTGATTGAGGCACAACCGCATTTCAGGCGCTTAGCAAGATAGATATCATTACATCGTACCATACATACATACATGGGGATACAACAATTCATACAAGTCACATGATTACAACATCATCATATACAAAACATCCGACTACGGATACAAACATGAAAAGCACAAAGACATCCATCCTGCTATCCCAGGCTGCCGACCAGGAACCTAACCCAAGATCGATGAAGAAGAAGAAGAAAGAACTCCAACACAAGAACATCGCTCTCAAGTCAAGTCATCGGAAACCTGCACCTGCAACTGTTGTTGTAGTATCTGTGAGCCACGAGGACTCAACAATCCCATAACCATGGGTATCAAGACTAGCAAAGCTTTATTGGGTAAGGAGAGGTTAAGTGGTGAAGTTGCATCAGCGGCTAAGCAAAAGTATGGTGGCTAACTTACGAGTACAAGAATAAGATGAGCATCTACGCAAACGTTCGCATACTAGTAATGATCGCTAAAGATCCTAAACTACTTACGAGTCAAACATAACCCCACTGTGTTCTCTTCTCAAAGTGAAAAGAGACAGTCACGGTAACTCACGCGGTTGTGTGTTTTATCTCAGATCCTCTATCAAGTTTTCTACAACCGGACATTAACAAATTCCCATCTGCCACATAACCGCAGACACGGCTTTCGAAAGATCAAACCCTGCAGGGGTGTCCCAACTTAGCCTATCACAAGCTCACGATCCGCGGAGTCGCAACTCCATAGTGGGAATACCCGAGTATCCTCGGAATCCCGTGCTCAAGATATTTCGACAAAGGTAAAACTAATCCAGCAAGACCTCCCGGCGTGCCGACACCCTGATAGTAGCCGTGCGTATCTCATCTCAGGCCACGACCGGATGAATGAAGCGTACAGGTGCGAAAATACCCCAAGTTGCCAAGGGGCGGACCCGCATAGTGGTCTAGGTTGGACCAACACTCATGAGGTGCACTGGCCCGGGGTTGTTAATTAAGTCCTTGGGGTAGCCCCTATACAAAATTTTAGTTGTTAGGCAAATGGAGTACCAATGTTGGGCCTTGCTGGAAAAGCTTTAAGCAGTGCAAATTATCAAGGGGGACCATAAACCCCAACCGTGTTAAGAACGCAAAATGAAAGAACATAACGCCGGTTTATCGGTTCTTAAGGCGGCATGAGTGGAACAATACACCGAACAAAAGGCCAAGCCTTCCACCCATTGCCAAGTATATATGTGTGTTAATATAATTAAAAGATATTGTGATATTCCAACACCAAGATCCGACATGGAGCAATCTTCATCTTCACCTACCACTAACAACGCTATGAGAGGGGCTGAGCAAGCGGGTAACATAGCCAAATAACGGTTTGCTGGGAAGGTGTCAAAGGTTAGAGGTTTCATGGCAACAAGGAGAGGCAGACATCAAAAGATAGGTAGCGCGACATATAGCGATAGCATCGAGACAACTAGCATGGCAATGATATTAAATGTATCCAAGGTGATGGTCATCTTTCCTGAGATCCCGCAAGGAAGAAGAACGAGTCCATGAAGTAGATGAAGAGGAAGCCACGAAGACGAACCAAGTGTAGTCGAACGAATCCTCACGATCGCAACGATAATGAACTAGCGAGAAGAAGCACACAACATGGTAAACACACCACACAAGAACACGACATAATGCTCAATCAAGTATGATGCAAAACATGGCAAGGGATGAATCACACAAGAACAACACACAAAGCAAGTTTAAATGAGGCAGAAAACAACTTACAACAATTTCGGTAAGTCCTCATATGCAATGTTCGAAATTGGTCCAGATCTGAACAACCTTAAGTTAAATTTGTTAAACAGCAAGTTAACATGCACCATGATGATCTACTCGAAATTCTAGTCAAATTTCATATAAAGTTTATTTAATTCGGAGCTACGGCCTAGAAGATATGAGCAAAACAAGTCAAACATGTCAAAGATGCAAGATGCATCCACACATCAAGCAAACACACTCCAAACATGTATTGAACATGTTATTATGCATCTATATGCAAAAACACACAAGTTTCATATAGAGCACGCTCAAAACGGAGTAACGGTTCAGCACATACACATGAAACAAGATATAACAACAAGCTGTCTAAAACAGCAACATGACACTTAGTTGACATCAAAAAAACATGATACAAGAACATTTCATGGGAACAAAGGGCATGACAAGCATGTACATGTACAGCACTACAAGCATAACCAAAGAGATACTACAAAACACCACTAGAACATGCTCAAAACATCATGGCAAGATTGCAAAAGATAACAGTTTCTCAGACTTAGTGAAATAAACTAGACATAGCAGCAACAACGACAAGTAGGCATGTTTGCAAGCTTGTGCAAATCATCTCAAAGCATATCATGGCATGTGAATATAATCAACAACAAGAAGACATGTTTATGAAGCTACTCATGGCAAGAACATGGTCATAGTATGCATAGAACACTAGCTATTCACATGGCAAATCTGAACTTGCTGATAACAGGATGACAGAAACATTTTATAGCAACTTGAGAGCAAGAAATAAACAAGCTACAGCAGGCTACAATGGCAAATAAGGACAAGGATGGATGGAGCATAACATGGAAAACAAGACATGATCATTGGCCAACCCAAAACATTCATGGATTTGAGTGAGGCATCAAGCAAACGTGGCATCAGGTTATAATAGGTCCTGACTTGGCAGTTTTCAACAAGTCTCAGAAAATAACAACAACGAGTAGGCCACTTCACAAGCTTGTTGCAAACACCACAAGGCATATCATGAAAAGTGTATTGCACCACAGCAAAGATGACATGATTGTGCTTCTAAAACATATTGACATGTAGCTCAAACAAAATCACACATAAAGATATGAAAAAGACAAATCAGCATCTCATAACAAGTTTCAGCACTTAACAGCCACATGCACTTTTGCAACAGAGATAAATAGGACAATATGGCACCTAACATAAATGCAACATCCACTATCATGTAGATCACTTCACAATGAACATTTTGACATATAATACACTCCATTTGGACCAACATGCACAAAGAAGTGACCTCTCAAACATGCTAACATATTAACAGTTATCAACAGTTTATAACATTTAGCACTTTTGCAACAATGATTAGGGCATCAGATGAACTCAAACAAGCATTCCACAGTACACCAATATGAAGAGCATCACGAGACGAACATTTTGATATATTATATGCTCCAAACGGATAAACATGAACAAAGTTATCACTATGCAAACATGCACACATTTTAATAGTTTTCTAAGGACTTAAACATTTTTCTGAAAAATGAGTGGGCGCTAAATAGATATATCAGGCACATGGCGAGGGATAGTGTCAGCGGGCGCTCACCTAGCGGGCCGTGACCTGGAGCGGTGCAGTGGCTTCGCAGGCCGCGGGGACGAGGCCGAGGTAGGCCGCTGGGCCGGCGAGGAGGCGGCGATGGGCCGGGGCGAGACCGGCCCACGTGAGGCAGCGTTGGTGTCGTCCTCCTCCTCCACCCGAGGGGAGACATCGGCGGCGGCGACCATGGCGTCGCGAGGGAGAACGTGGGAAGGCAGCAGGGGCCGACGGAGGTCGCCGGGATGGATGCGGGGGCGCTAGATCCGGCGGAGACGAGCTTGCTCCGGCCGAGATCCGGCAACGGCGCGGTGGTCGGGCGGAGGCCATGGCAGATTGAGTCGGCGGCGAAGCAAAGGCAGACGGCCGACATATCTGGAGGAGCTCCGGTGGAGGCGGAGGCGAGGCGAGGTCGCCGACGGGGTCCGGCGCCGAGGGGACTCCGGGGATGAGGTTCGGCGCTCCTCCGATGACTCGCCGGCGGCTGCGAGTGCGCAGGCTCTCGGGAGTTCGGGCTCCTCTTGCACGAGCGAGGGAGCGAGGGGCACGGGCGCCTCGGGCCCGGTTCGGGCTAGGGGCGGGCCTGGCCAGGGCCCTGGTGGGCTGCAGCGGTGGAGCGACGTGGAGGTGATAGGTGGCGGGCGCCGGTTGGAGGAGGCCCGCTGCATGATGAGGTGGCAGCGCCTGGTTGGTCCGGGCGCTCCGGCGGCGCTGCCGAGTGGCGGGAGTGGATTCGCCGACGGGCAATTTGAGGTGGTGGCGGCTGGGAGGTTAGGTAAGGCTAGGGGGAGGTTAGGTTTAGGCCAAAAATGGCAGGTGGGGGTGTTTAAATAGGAAATAG
>LR738710.1:279980184-280193425 GCA_902687465.1 Secale cereale
GGGGGTTTGTACCCTCCGATCATGATCGGATGGTTCCGGTCACGAGGAGGGGTAGGTTGGGCCTAGTGGGTGGTAGTGGGCTGTGTAGGAGGGGTTGTGGGGAGAGAAGAGAAGAGGCCCGCGGGAGTTTTCGGAGACCGAAAATGTCCGACGAATTAACCGGCAACGGTGCCACTATACTTATCCGTTGGGCTATCAAACAGACTCCGAATGCGATGAAATTTGGCAGGCAGCCTATCTGCACTATAATAAGACCACACGCCACGTTTCATCCCATTCTGAGAACATTTTCCGGCCACTTATAAAATAAATATTCGGAGGTGCCGCGGGCGCGTGCTAGTGTGTCTGCGCTCAGAACGAACAAACGAAAGGATGGGCAGACTCGTATGGATGCAAGTTTTGAAAACGATGCAGATGCAATGCACATGATGACATGGCAAAATGCAACACGCAAGCAGATGCCATGGCAACGACGATGAATAACTGGCTAACACCTGGCGCATCGGTCTCGGGGTGTCACAACACTCCCCTACTAACAAGAGATCTCGTCCCGAGATCTTAGGAACGAGACGGAAGAAAAAAAAGGAAGAAGGTGAGACCAAAGAACCTTGAGAGGTTGAACAGCTCAAACGAAAGAACACACGGAGATGAACGAGATTGAGAAGCTTCGGTAATTGAGGAAAACAAGGCATACGACGAGAATCAAAAGCTTAAGTGACAAGAGAGACAATGAAACCACTCCGGTTAAGCAAGATAGACAAGGATTAAGAACAAGAAAATTTAGATAGCACTCCGGTTGAATATGAATGGAATAGAACCTAAACTTGATTAGATGGAACGATCCATGATGAGATGAACAAGAAAATGCCTCCGGAAAAAATTAAAGAACGGAATGAGAAGAAAAGGGGAAAGAACACATCTTCTAGCACAATGAATTTGAAGGCATCCTTAGAAGTAAGGATTGAATGGTGTTGTTGAGAAAATCAACAACAAAAGAATAGGCTTGTTGTGGACTTATGTAAATCATCCGAAAACTTGGTGAATTATGCCGCAACCAAAAGATTGAATGGATGAGATGAAGGAAGAAATGCAAAGCTCCACTGAAAAGAATACAGAGGATTATTTTCACTTCAAGACGCGAGGAGAAGAATACTTGAGCTGCTCTAGAAGAATTTTGCAGAACACTTGAAGAATGAAATATATCATGAAGAATCACCATGAAGAACTCCGCTAACAGAAGGATGATGAGAGGATGAAAAGAATAAGAATAAGTCCTTGCGATGATTAGTCGGGGTTCCAACGAGATGGCCGAGAAAACATTGAACTCCGGAAACAAAAGATTAAAGCACTTGGGAATAAAATTTATTCATCAAGAATAAATTCCGAAGGAAGGGATTAAATCCACTTGACGAGAACGAATAAGGATTATGGTATGCTCATCCTTCAACTATTAAATTGATGAAAGCAATGGATTCACATACTACTTATTCTCGTTGGAATGATTAAAGAGGGATATACCATGAACTTGCAAAAATCTTCATGAAACACCGGTAGGATTGTAATAAAAATGAATGGATTGATATGATAACACTGGAAAAGAACTCTTGAGGGAACCATCGTAAAATTGAAACCTGGTGAAGAAAAGAACAAGTCATCGGGAAGAATTAAAATTGAGTGATGAAAGAGAACAAGCCATCGAGAAGAATTAAAATCGAGTGAAAACAAGAGAATGAATCGCCGGGAAGAATAAGGCACTGGGGGAATTTAGGTACAAGAGAACAAAGAGATCGCGAACTGATTAAAGAATGCTTGAAGGAAGCACCAGACGAATGTGAGACGAACGAAGAGGCATCAATGAAGAATATTTGGAGGACAAAGTTGAAAACTGAGAACGAAGAAATCTTCTGAAACGACGGCCTTCGGAGGAACACAAAGAAATAATTCATGAAATGCTCCGGATGGTTAAGAAAAGAAGTCTTGATAATCGAAACAATTAAGGAGATAGCAACGATCTTGAACGAAGAATCTTCGACAGAACGGGCAAGAATTACAGTAAAACTCTTCTTCGGACTTCAAATGACGACGAGAAATACCACCAAAATTATTTAGATAGTCCGGAAGAATGAAAAGAGGAAGGTTGAGCCAATGTTCAAAAGAATTAGAAAACGATCTTCGGAAGGCATATGACTAATGGAATCCATACTTACGTCACACTTGAAATGTAACATCCCAAATTTTCAATTTGGAATGTTATACATAGATCATATTGCATTGCATATTTTGTTGCATTTGTGAGCTGCGATCCTCGAAAATTCTAAGCAATTCAAGGACCCACAGAGAGAGTTGGGGATTTTACCGTTTTCGTATTTGAGTTTTCTCAAATACCGGTACGGGGATCACTTTGGTTTTAATTATTTTTCTCTCCTAACAATATTTCTCAATAAAATATATGAGGGGAGATAATATGACTTCTACAAAATAAAAGAAATACTGGAGGAAAAATATTAAAATCACTTTTGGATTTTATTCGGATTTATTTACGATTTTATTTCCATATGAAAAATGCGCATTTTTCAAAATTGCATTTAGGTCTGGAAAAAATGTTCACTTTGTCCTAAATATTATTAGTGGACGGTGAAAATTTATTTCAAAATTTTTGGAGTCCGTTTAGTTTTTTTTCCTGTTTTAGTACGTGAAGACTGTTTAAAAAAAAGGGAGAACCGACCTAGTCAGCCCGTACCCGACCCGGACTCCCCCAGCCGGCCTTTAAAAGGGAGAGGCCCGCAGCCGCCGAAGCCCACCAGCCCCACCGCCCTAACCCTAGCGCGCCGCCACCCATCCGCGCCGCCACCTTGATCCGCGTGCCCGTCGTCGCCGCCGCCGCTGCTGCCGCCTTGTCGCGCCGCTTCGCTGCCGCCCACGCCGCCGCTCGCCGCCCGTCGCCACCCACCGCCGCCGTCGTCGGAGTCTGCCGCCGCCTCGCCGGAGTACGCCGCGGCTGTCGACGTCTCGATCCACGAGGTAGCCACCTGTTTTTTAAAAAACCGTTCGGTTTTTTAGGAACCCTATATCTGTTTTTAATAGATCGGTTCGGGTTTTTTTCGGTTTAGTTAAATAGCGGACGTTTGTCCGTACGTTCGTTCGTTTTAACGAATTTTGTTCGCCCATTAGTCGCAGATAACGAACGTTCGTTCGTTAGCCTATTCGTCAGTTCTCTTTTCCAAGGCTTTTCCGCGATTATTTTGGATCGCGATTTCTGCCCTGATCTTGTTTTGAGTTTTTCTTTTCGCTCGAGAGTCGGAATCAGGCGATTCAAGCGCCCAAATCTTCGTCTCGAAGCCCTCTTTCCGTTTAACCAACTTGAACAAGGTTTTGCTACAGTAAAATTTGACTTTAGATCAAACTAGTAAACATATCTTGTTCTTTCGCAGTTTAAGTTTCGTTGCTCCATTCGATTTGTTTCTTTTTGCAAACCGGAGTTCTTAAGTTGAACTTTCTGGCTAGATCTTATTATTTGGAGTTTTATCTGTACATCTTTGCTTTATTGCTTATGTATGCTATTATTTGCTTGCGATAGAATTCCCGGAGTGCGAAGCGTGCTACTACGAGTCCCTAGGTTTTGCGAATCATCAGCAAGGCAAGTAACACTTTGATCATACCCTTTATTACCCAGTTTTTATGCATTAGATCAAACCATCACACATTGCATGAGTAGGATCTCTTAACTTGTGGGTCTGGGAAGTTGATTGAGGTAGAACCTATTACCTGCATTATTTTCAAACCCCTGGGAGTTACTTCTACGTTATGCTTAGGTTGCCATGCTATGCTCGTAGACGTGGTTTGGGTTTGAGTGTATCCATGACAGATGTGAGTTGTTAATTAATGGTACAACTTAAGGTGGCTACTTGAATACACATCTGGGTGGATTGGTTGCAGGGCACCTGGAGAACCCAGTGTTGTCCTAGGAAATCCCGAAGGAACTGTGTGATTATCCTATGGAATGCCACCCAGGCTCAAAGGGATCATAAAATTATTCATGCTAGAAACTTCCGTGTGCAGCCACAATGCCATTATGGGCTCTGGCATAGTATGAGTAAGTTGTGTGAGATTTTTCAGTGGTGGACTAGCTTATGTAGAGGAAAGGAGGTGTACGGGTCCACCCGGGGTAAGGAGTAAATGCTTTTGAAAGACTGTGTCTCGGTCATCCGTTTCTCAAACACCATGCAGTGAGAGAAATTCAACGGAGGAGATCGAGTCTTGTGGAGAAAAGTGCGCAAACCTCTACAGAGTGTACAAACTAATCATGATTAGCCGTGTCCCTGGTTATGGACATCTTGAGTATCTGGTACTTGAATTATTGGTTGATCTCAACACTCTAAAATTAATTTGTTGGGTTAATGATGACTACTTTAATTGGGATTGAGTTGGAGGTACCTTCTCAATGATATTTCAACTACCATGATAGTTAAATAAAAGTTATTCCTTAGTAGTAGGAAAAAATTGGATTTATGCAAATACCTTAACCTTAGAGCCTCCACCAGCCAAATATGCATATAGTGTTAGCCTTTATTTCTTTTACTTGCTCTACTGTGTTATCTTGCCAGCATATTTCATGTGCTGACCCGTTTCGGGCTACAACATGTTACGTTGCAGACTTTTAAGAAGAAGAGTAAGGTGCGCTAGGTCGTTTGTCATGCACTCAGCTATGTCGTTGGAGTTGATGGACTCACTTATCTTCCAAGCCTTCCGCTGTTATTTTGTTAGATGGCCTTATGCCATAGACTTTTGTAATAAGTTCTCTTTTGAGACATTCGATGTAATAAGTGTGTGATTGCCTCTCTGTTATAAATCCTTCAAGTACTATGTGTGTCAGCATTACCGATCCAGGGATGACACAGAAACACAGAGACTTCGGTCCATTTGGATCGTGGTCGCTACAAGATGGTATCAGAGCACACGTTGACTATAGGACACGACCACTAAGATAAACCCTAGGTCACTCTTCTCTACTTATTTCTGACTTCTCTCCATTTTCTACTCTTTAGGATGGTGGACCCAAGGAACAAGTTCAGTCAACCAGATGAAGACACACCTTTTGGACGACACTTGAAGGAAGTCACTAGGTACCTGATCATCAGAATACCAAGCTTCACCGGGACCTACACCGCCACTTTACTAGAAGAGAAGCGATGGAGTATTCAAGTTCAAATTCCTGGGAGGACATTCGCACCATCCACGAAGCCAATAGAGTTATCTTTTGATGCACCAACCTAAAGCCTAGGCAAGAGTATGGCAGCCCACATTACCATGGGGCGGATTGGAGAAGTCTACAAGCAGGAGCTGAAGGACACCATCTACCAGATATGTGGGCGCCGAGATGAGCAATGGGATATGATCAGTACCCGGAAGGACATGTCCATTGCAGCGTTCATCCAGGAGTTAAACCAGCACATTCGTCGACAGGAGCACCAGATGTGCGCAGGGATGATAGATTTGAAGAAGGCGTTAACCAGGAACATGGAGCTAGAAGAGGAACTCAAGACTACACTTGACGGATACGAGGAGGAGATGATAATACTTGTGGAGAAGAATGACGACTTGACAAGGAAGCTAGGAGTATTCATGGGAGATCCAGCACCAGGAGGAGAAGAAGAAGAAAACGAACCCAAGGAGATTCGTTCTGAGGACTACATCATCATCGACGACACGGACTCCGACCCCGATGATAGTGATGATGACTATGAAGATGAAGCTGGAGCAGATATCATGGAATCTTCAGCCGATCAAAATTTCTAGATGACCACCCTATGACTAGTTTTCCCCATATAGTAGAATTTAGAGCACTTTTGTAACGTTAGTTAGAATCTTTGTATGCCCTTGCTTGAAATTGATTGGTGTGATATGATTGTGTTTGTCTCATGTGCATATGGGCAGTGAATTTTCCCCTTAGACCTCATTTCTATTCTATTCTCTTCGCTCTACACCCATCAGATGCCTCCGAGACGTGAGCCCGGATTTTAGTTTCCGCCTGAGCTCACTCAGTTGATCCAGCAGCAGAACACTTTGATGCAACTTCTTGTCCAGAACAATCAGAACAATCAGAACAATGACAACAACCCTCCACCACCACCACGCGTGGACAACCTGACACGTTTTCTAAGGTTGCAACCACCGGTGTTTACTAGTAGCATTGAACCAATAGTTGCTGATGATTGGCTGCGCAAGATTGGAAGGATTTGACCACCGCAAACTGCACGGATGCTGAGAAGGTGCGTTTTGCCGTACATAAGTTGGCTGGACCAGCAACAACATGGTGGGAGAACTACACAGCCACTTTCCCTGTAGCCAATGTCACTTGGGATCAGTTTTAGCAAGCTTTTCGCACTGCCCATGTCTCAACTGGAGCCACGAGCATGAAGAAGCAAGAGTTTCGCAACTTGCGCCAAGGAAATCATACTGTGGCTCAGTACTTAGATGAGTTTAGTACTTTACCTCGTTATGCCCCGGATGATGTGACCACAGATGTTGCGAAGCAAGAGAAGTTTATGGAAGGGCTGAATGATGAGATGAGCATACAGTTGATGGTGGCAACCTTCAACAACTACCAGGAGTTGGTAGATAAGGCTCTTATGATTGAAGGGAAGTAGCAGCAGATTGAGAGCTGCAAGAGGAAGTATGGACAAGGCACGAATAATTCTGGAGCCCAGCAGAAGCCCCGTTTCACCCCGAACTCGGGAGGATACACCCATAACCATGGAGGCCACACCCATAATGGAGGAAGTTCTCATAACCACAATGGTTCCAAGAATGGGAATGGGAATGGAGCAAGCAATAATCAGCACTGCTCTACTCCATCCACACCCGCCAAGAGGGATTTAAGCCACGTTACCTGTTTCAAGTGCAGGAAGAATCGACACTATGCCACGGAGTGCCCTGAAGCTAAGAATGGGAACGACAATGGAAGCGCCGGAAGAAGCCCAACCCTTTCAACAAAGGACAAGTGAACAACGTGACCGTGGAGGAGGTTGAAGAGTGCTACCTCTTGAGCTTGCGTTGTATTCCCTCGAAGAGGAAAGGGAGATGCAACACAGTAGCGTAAGTATTTCCCTCAGTTTTTGAGAACCAAGGTATCAATCCAGTAGGAGACCACGCGCGAGTCCATCGCACCTGCACAAACAAATAAGAACTTCGCAGCCAATGCGATAAGGGGTTGTCAATCCCTTTATGGCCACTTACAAAAGTGAGATCTGATAGAGATGATAGTTTATATTTTTGGGTATTTTTAGTTTAATAAAACAGCAAATAAAAGCGGTAAAAGTAAAGTAGATGTAGATTGATATGTTGAGAAGAGACCTCGGGGCCATAGTTTTCTCTAGTGGCTTCTCTCATGATAGCGATATTCAACGACGGGTAAACAAATTACTGTCGAGCAATTGATAGAAAAGCGAATAATTATGAGACTATCTAGGCATGATCATTGTATATAGGCATCACATACGAGACAAGTAGACCAAAATGATTCTGCATCTACTACTATTACTCCACACATCGACCGCTATCCAGCATGCATCTAGTGTATTGAGTTCATAAGTACAAAGTAACGCCTTAAGCAAGATGACATGATGTAGAGGGATAAAATCAAGCAATATGATAT
Organism: Secale cereale; assembly: GCA_902687465.1. NCBI lineage: Eukaryota > Viridiplantae > Streptophyta > Magnoliopsida > Poales > Poaceae > Secale > Secale cereale. Next base: position 279,987,839 of record LR738710.1, read on the forward strand.
AAACCCCATCTTTTTATCCTCGATGGCAACAATACAATACGTGCCTTGCTGCCCCTACTGCCACTGGGAAAGGACACCGCAAGATTGAACCCAAATCCAAGCACTTCTCCCATTGCAAGAACTATAGATCTAGTAGGCCAAACCAAACCAATAATCCGAAGAGACTTGCAAGGATATTATGAGCACACATAAAAAGTTCAGAGAAGAACCAAATATCTTTCACAGATAACCTTGATCATAAACTCACAATTCATCGGATCTCGACAAACACACCGCAAAAAGAGATTACATTGAATAGATCTCCTCGAAGACCGAGGAGAACTTTGTATTGAGATCCAGAGAGAGAGAAGAAGCCATCTATGTACTAGCTATGGACCCAAAGGCCTGTGGTAAACTACTCACAACTCATGGTGAGGGCGATGATGATGATGATGATGAAGGCCTCCGTGATGGATCCCCCTCCGGTGAAGCTCCGGAACAGGCTCCAAGATGGGATCTCCACGGGAACAGAAGGTACGGCGGTGGAATTAGGGTTTTCTCTCTGTCTACGGAGTTTCTGGGGTACGTAGACTTATATAGGAAGAAGGAGGGCACCGGGGGACGCTCGAGGGGGCCACAAGGCAGGGGGCGCGCCCCCACCCTCGTGGGCAGCCCCTCGATCTCCTGACGTGGTTCTCAAGCTTCCTGTGCGTGATTTTCTCGAAAAATATCTCTCGCGAAGGTTTCATTCCATTTGGACTCCGTTTGATATTCTTTTTTCGCAAAACCCTTAAATAGGCAAAAAAACAGCAATCTCGACTGGGCCTTTGAGTTAGTAGGTTAGTCCCAAAAATGATATAAAAGTGAATGATAAAGCCATCAAACACCCAAGACTTCATAAATAATAGCATGGAAAATCGAAAATTATAGATACGTTGGAGACGTATCAAGCATCCCCAAGCTTAATTCCTGCTCGTCCTCGAGTAGGTAAATGATAAAGAAAGAATTTTTGATGTGGAATGCGAACCAATATAGTTTTTCAATGTAATTCTCTTAATTGTGGTATGAATGTTCAGATCTGAAAGATTCAAGATAAAAGACTATATTGACATAAGAAATAACATTACTTCAAGCATACTAACAAAGCAACCGTGTTTTCTCAAAATACTATGGCTAAAGAAAGTTATCCCTACAAAATCATATAGTTTGGCTATGCTCCCTCTTCACCACACAAAATATTCATATCATGCACAACCCCGATTTCAGCCAAGCATTTGTTTCATACTCTATCTTTTCAAACCTTTCAATTTTCACGCAATAAATGAGCGTGAGCCATGGATATAGCACTATGGGTGGAATAGAGGTGGTTGTGGAGAAGACAAAAAGGAGAGAGATAGTCTCATATCGACTAGGCGTACCAATGGGCTATGGAGATGCCCATCAATAGATATCAATGTGAGTGAGTAGGGATTTCCATGCAACGGATGCACTAGAGCTAGATATGAATGAAAGCTCAACAAAGGAAACTAGTGGGTGTGCATCCAACTTGCTTGCTCACGAAGACCTAGGGCATTTGAGGAAGCCCATCGTTTGAATATACAAGCCAAGTTCTATAATGAAAATTCCCACTAGTATATGAAAGTGACTAAGCATGAGACTCTCTACAATGAAGAACATGGTGCTACTTTGAAGCACAAGTGTGGAAAAAAGATAGTAGCAATTTTCCCTTCTCTCTTTTCTCTCATTTTTTGGAGGGGCTTTCTCCCTTTTTTATTAGCCCCTCTCTATTTTTTGGGCCATATCCTTTTTTTATTGGCCTTTCCTCACATGGGACAATGCTCTAATAATGATGATCATCACACTTTTTATTACAACTCGAAGTTACAACTCGATACTACAACAAGTATGACTCTACATGAATGCCTCCGGCGGTGTACCGGGATATGCAATGAATCAAGAGTGACATATATGAAAAATTATGCATGGTGGCTTTGCCACAACTACGATGTCAACTACATGATCATGCATGGCAATATGACAATATAATGCGTGTCATATAAACGGAACGGTGGAAAGTTGCATGGCAATATATCTCGGAATGGCTATGGAAATGCCATGATAGGTTGGTATAGTGGATGTTTTGAGGAACAATATGGTGGCTGTTTTGAGGAAGGATATATAGTGGGTTTATAGCACCGGTGAAAGTTGCGCGGTACAAGAGAGGCTATCAATGGTGGAAGGGTGAGAGTGTGTATAATCCATGGACTCAACATTAGTCATAAGAACTCATATACTTATTGCAAAAATCTACGAGTCATGAAAACAAAGCAATCAAAGCATGATCCTAGGGGAGAGGTTGGTAGGAGTTAACCATCGCGCGCCCCCGACCTCCACACAAAAGGTTGGCACTCTACAAATACCTCATGCTCTAACTTCGTCACATAGCGGTTCACCATACGTGCATGATATGGGAATCACTAACCTTAACACAAGTATTTATCAATTTCATAATAACTCCACTAGCATGACTCTAATATCACTATCCTCATATCTCAAAACAATTATCAAGCATCCAACATCTCATTCTATTCAATGCACTTGGTGTGATTTTTTACTGCATTTACATTGGATGTTTATCATGCGAAGACTAGTTTCTTTAGCCTAAACAAATTACCTTGCTGTTTTAATAGACTCTCAAAAGGATATAAGTGAAGCATGAGAGTTCAACAATTTCTACAAAATATTACCACCACCGTGCTCTATAAGATATAAGTGAAGCACTAGAGCAAAAACTATTCAACTCAAAAGATATAAGTGAAGCACATAGAGTGTTATAATAATTTCTAGGCCATATTTGACTCTCTCAAATAGGTGTGTCCAGAAAGGATGATTGTGTAAAACTAACAAGCAAAGACTCAAATTATGCAAGACGCTCCAAGCAAAAGACATAACATGTTGCGAATAAAAATATAGCTCCAAGTATAGTTACCGATGGATGAAGACAAAAGAGGGGATGCCTTACCGGGGCATCCCCAAGCTTAGGCTTTTATTATCTTTAATTTACTTGGGGTGCCATGGGAATCCCCAAGCTTAGGCCTTTGCTACTCCTTGTTCCATAGTCCATCAAAGCAATACTCAAAACTTGAAAACTTCACAACACAAAACTTAGACATAAATTCTCGTGAGCTCCGTTAGTATGAGAAAGCAAACCACTACTCAAAGGTGCAGCAATGAATTCATTCTTTGTTTATATTGGTGTTAAACATACTGTATTCCAACTTCTCTATGGTTCAAATCCTCCAATACTACTCATAGATGCATCGGAATAAGCAAACAACACACAAAAAACAGAATCTGTCAAAAACAGAATAGTCTGTAGTTATCTGGAGGTTTCGCCTACTTCTGGAACTCCAAAAAATTCAAACTAAATTGGTAAATTTTTGGAATTTGTCTACCAATCATCTTCAAAAAGAATCAACTAAAAAGCATGCTCCAGTAAAATCACACGACTACTTTAGCTAGCGCTAAGGATTCTGTTTTTCTCAGCAAGATCACATAAACTTCACACAAGTCTTCCCAAAGGTTCTACTTGGCACAAACACTAAACAAAACATGAAACCACATCTAATAAGAGGCTAGATGCAATATTTATTCTCTAACAGCAACAAAAACAAAAAAAATATAAAATTGGGTTGCCTCCCAACAAGCTCTTTCTTTATAGCCATTAAGATAGGCTTGCGAATTCAATGATGCTCACATGAAAGATAAGAATTGAAGCGCAAAGAGAGCATAATAAAACATGTGAAAAAACATCTAAGTCTAACATACTTCCTATGCATAGGCATTTTATAAGCAAACTATCATAGCAAGCAAGATCTAGCGTATGCAAGGAAGAAGAAAGAAATAAGATCAAGCTCAACACGAAGAGAGGTAATTTAGTAACATGTAGATTTATATGACCATATTTTCCTCTCTCATAATAATTGCATGTAGGATCATAAGCAAATTCAACAATATAGCTATCACATAACATATTATCAACACGATCCACATGCATGCGAAGTTGACACTCTTCCAAAATAGTGGGATCAAAAGTTGACACTCTTTCAAATCCACTTTCAATATTATGTCAAACATTATTATCAATCTCATATTCATGATGGGGTTTAAATAAATTTTCTAGATCGTAAGAATCATCACCCCAACCATGATCATTGCAACGAGTAGTGGGCGTAGCAAAATAAGCATCCCCAAGCTTAGGGTTTTGCATGTCATTAACACAATTGACATTAATAGAATTTACAATAACATCATTGCAATCATGCTTTTTATTTAACAAGCTATCATGAATCACTTTTTCTTTTAACAATTCCTCGCAATTTTCAGATTCATAAATTTCGAGCAAAACCTCATAAAGATAATCTAGTGCACGCAGCTCACTAGCAATAGGTTCAACATAATTGGATCTCTTAAAGAGATTAGAAAGTGGATGAGGATCCATACTTCAGCAAGCGAAGATGGAAGCTAATTGAGGGCACATAGCAACACAAGCAAACAAGAGGCAAGTGAACGATAAACACACATCAGAAGAAGGGCAAATAAAACGACAAGGGTGAAATGGGGGAGAGGAAAACGAGAGGCAAATAAATGTAATGCGAAGGATAAGGGTTTGTGATAGGTACTTGGTATATAACTTTTGCGTAAGCCTCCCCGGCAACGGCGCCAGAAATTCTTCTTGCTACCTCTTGAGCTTGCGTTGTATTCCCTCGAAGAGGAAAGGGAGATGCAGCACAGTAGCGTAAGTATTTCCCTAAGTTTTTGAGAACCAAGGTATCAATCAAGTAGGAGACCACGCGCGAGTCCCTCGCACCTGCACAATCAAATAAGAACTTCACATCCAACGCGATAAGGGGTTGTCAATCCCTTTACAGTCACTTACGAAAGTGAGATCTAATAGAGATGATAGTTTATATTTTTGGTATTTTTAGTTTAATAAAACAGCAAATAAAAGCGGTAAAAGTAAAGTAGATGTAGATTGATATGTTGAGAATAGACCCGGGGGCCATAGTTTTCTCTAGTGGCTTCTCTCATGATAGCGATATTCTACGGCGGGTAAACAAATTACTGTCGAGCAATTGATAGAAAAGCGAATAATTATGAGACTATCTAGGCATGATCATTGTATATAGGCATCACGTCCGAGACAAGTAGACCGAAACGATTCTGCATCTACTACTATTACTCCACACATCGACCGCTATCCAGCATGCATCTAGTGTATTGAGTTAATAAGAACAGAGTAACGCCTTAAGCAAGCTGACATGATGTAGAGGGATAAACTCAAGCAATATGATATAAACCCCATATTTTTTATCCTGGATGGCAACAATACAATACGTGCCTTGCTGCCCCTACTGTCATTGGGAAAGGACACCGCAAGATTGAACCCAAAGCCAAGCACTTCTCCCATTGCAAGAACTATAGATCTAGTAGGCCAAACCAAACCAATAATTCAAAGAGATTTGCAAGGATATTATGAGCACACATAAAAAGCTCAGAGAAGAACCAAATATCTTTCATAGATAACCTTGATCATAAACTCACAATTCATCGGATCTCGACAAACACACCACAAAAAGAGATTACATGGAATAGATCTCCTCGAAGACCGAGGAGAACTTTATATTGAGATCCAGAGAGAGTGAAGAAACCATCTAGATACTAGCTATGGACCCGAAGGTCTGTGGTAAACTACTCACAACTCATGGTGAGGGCGATGATGATGATGAAGAAGGCCTCCGTGATGGATCCCCCTCCGGTGGAGCTCCGGAACATGCTCCAAAATGGGATCTCCACGGGAACAGAAGCTACGGCGGTGGAATTAGGGTTTTCTCTCTGCGTATGGAGTTTCTGGGGTACGTGGATATATATAGGAAGAAGGAGGGCACCGGGGGCCACACGAGGCAGCCTCGAGGCAGGGGGGCGCGCACCCCCCACCCTCGTGGGCAGCCCCTCGATCTCCTGACGTGGTTCTCAAGCTTCATGTGTGTGATTTTCTCCAAAAATATCTCCCGCGAAGGTTTCATTCCGTTTGGACTCCGTTTGATATTCTTTTTCTGCAAAACCCTGAAATAGGCAAAAATAGCAATCTGGACTGGGCCTTTGGGATAGTAGGTTAGTCCCAAAAATGATATAAAAGTGAATGATAAAGCCCATTAAACATCCAAGACTTCATAAATAATAGCATGGAACAATAAAAAATTATAGATACATTGGAGACGTATCAAAGAACAACCAGATGCAGTTATCGGTAAGTTTTTGGTTAAGTCATTTACCGCAGTAGTTCATTCCGATACTGGTGCATCGCATTCATACATCTCAAGGGGATTCATGAATAGATATAAGTTGCCCACCCAAGTCCTTAAGACCCCCATATTAGTAAGTTCCCCAGGAGCAGAGTATATGGCACATCAAGGATGCTTTCAGACGCCATTGACCATTGGACGCCATGTTTTCCCCTCTGATAGTTTTGGAGTCACAAGGATTGGATGTGACAATAGGCATAGATTGGCTATCGATGTATGGAGGGAACATCGATTGTGCCAGTAAGTCTATTTTGCTTACCACCCCGGAGGGAAAAGGATCAAGTATGTATCTAGGCATTCGCCTAAGAGGACACAAGTGAATTCTCTCTCGGGAGTTGTTCAGGAGGAAGTGCCCATAGTCAAGGATTATCCGGATGTATTTCTAGAGGAGCTACCAGGCATGCCGCCGGATAGGGATATTGAGTTTTTGATAGAGCTATTGCCTGGCACCGGACCAATATCGAAGAGACCATATCGGATGCCAGCAAATGATCTGGAGGAGATCAAGAAGCAGATTAAGGATTTATTCGACGAAGTTCATCACCTTGGGGAGCCCCAGTTCTTTTGGTCGAGAAGAAGGATGGATCTTTAAGGATGGTCGTTGATTTTCGGGCACTGAATGAAGTGACGATTAAGAACAAGTACCCACTGCCGATGATCAATGATTTGTTCGACCAACTTCAAGGAGCTGAAGTATTCTCCAAGATCAATCTACGATCAGGATACCACCAGTTGAAGATCCGAGAGAAGGATATACCTAAGACAGCCTTCACTACAAGGTATGGGCTATATGAGTATACGGTTATGTCATTTGGATTGACTAACGCCCCTGCCTATTTCATGAGTATGATGAATAAGGTGTTCATGGAGTTCTTGGATAAGTTTGTCGTGGTATTCATTGATGATATCTTGGTGTACTCGAAGAACGAAGAGGAACACGTGGAGAATTTGCGCTTGGTTCTGGAGAGGCTCAGAGAACATCAGTTGTACGGCAAGTTTAGCAAATGCGAGTTTTGGTTGAAGGAAGTTGGATTCTTAGGGCATGATATATCAGGAGAAGGTATAGCAGTGGACCCCGTCAAAGTGCAGGCAGTCACTGAGTGGTTGGCACCCACTTTAGTTGGAGAGATCCGCAGTTTGTTTGGACTCGCGGGATATTATCGTAGATTCATAGAGAATTTCTCACAGATTGCAAAGCCTATGACGACATTGTTGAAGAAAGACACAAAGTTTCATTGGACTGAAGAGTGCAAAGAAAGTTTCCAGGAGTTGAAGAAACGTTTGACGACAGCCCCAGTACTGATCTTGCCTGATATACGCAAGGATTTCCAAGTGTATTGCGATGCTTCACGCTTAGGACTTGGAGGAGTACTCATGCAGGACGGAAGAGTTGTTTCTTATGCATCTCGTCAACTTTGACCGCACGAGTTGAATTATGCTACGCATGATTTGGAGCTAGCAGCGGTAGTGCATGCGCTCAAAACCTGGAGACATTTCCTCATTGGAAATCATTGTGATGTGTACACGGATCACAAGAGTTTGAAGTACATTTTCACTCAGAAGGAGCTGAACCTTAGACAGAGGAGATGGTTGGAGCTTATAAAGGATTATGATATGAAGCTGCACTATCACCCCGGAAAGGACAATGTCGTTGTAGACGCTTTGAGCCGGAAGAGTTATGCAAATACCCTAGTGAAGGGAGGATTGCCAAAGGAGTTAGCAGAAGATCTTCGGGAGCTTCGTTTGGAGATAGTTCCTAGAGTTTTGTTGCAACCTTGGTGGTTCAGTCAACATTGTTGGGAAAGATACGAGAAGCCCAGAAGGATGACAAAGAGATTGCCGATATCAAGGAGAAGATGAGTGAAGGAAAAGCCAAGGGTTTTCATGAGGATGAACATGACACCTTGTGGTTTGAGGATCGAATGTATCTGCCCAACAACGCCGAGATCAGGAAGTTGATACTATAGGAAGAACATGATTCACCAAACTCGATACACCCCAGAAACACTAAGATGTATTTGGACTTAAAGGAACATTTTTGGTGGACGGGAATGAAGAAGGATATTGCGGAGTATGTAGCTGTATGTGATGTATGTCAGAGAGTGAATGCGGAATATCATAAGCCAGTAGGTTTGCTACAGCCTATGTCGATACCCGAATGGAAGTGGGATAAGCTTGGCATGGACTTTATCATCGGATTGTCAAGGACCAGATCGGGATATGACTCAATCTGGGTAGTAGTGGATCGCTTGACCAAAGTAGCCCACTTTATCCCCGTGAAAACCACGTATACCAGTGCGAAGTTGGCCAAGATATACATGACCAGGATCGTATGTCTGCACGAAGTTCCGAGGACCATTATATCAGATAGAGGAACACAGTTCACCTCAAAGTTTTAGCATCAGCTACATCAGACTTTGGGAACGAGGATGGAATTTAGTACAACTTTTCACCCGCAGACGGATGGACAGACCGAGAGAGTCAACCAGATTCTGGAGGACATGTTGAGAGCTTGCGCGCTAGATTATGGATCTAGTTGGGATGACAACTTGCCCTACGCGGAGTTTTCGTACAACAACAGTTACCAGGCCAGTTTGAAGATGGCACCGTTAGAAGCATTGTACGGGAGGAGATGCCGAACGCTGTTAATGTGGGATGAAGTCGGAGACCGTCAGTTGTTTGGACCAGACCTGATCCAAGAGTCTGAAGAGAAGGTTAAGCTGATTCGAGATATACTGAAGGTAGCTCAGTCCAGGCAGAAGAGTTATGCAGACTCGAAGCGCAAGGAAGTAGTTTGTGAAATCGGAGACAGAGCATACCTGAGAGTGTCGCCTCTGCGAGGAGTTAAACGTTTCGGAGTTAAGGGAAAGTTAGCCCTGAGATTTGTGGGACCATACCGTGTTTTGGAACGCATGGGAGAGGTTGCCTACAAGTTGGAGTTACCCAAAGGATTGTCAGGAGTTCACGACGTGTTTCACGTTTCCCAGCTTAAGAAGTGCCATGCGGAGATGGCCGATATTCCTTTAAGAGACACAGTGCCCCTAGAAGCAATTCCGTTGGATAGTGATCTGACTTACGAGGAGAAACCCGTCAAGATCCTCGAGTTTGCAAGCAGAGTCACCCGCAACAAGGTTATCAAGTTTTGCAAGGTTCAGTGGAGTCACCATACCGAGGATGAAGCCACCTGGGAACGAGAGGACGATCTACACATGGACCACCCACACCTATTCTCTAGCCCAACCGAATCTCGAGGGCGAGATTCATTCTAAGGGGGGTAGGTTTGTAACATCCCAAATTTTCAATTTGGAATGTTATACATAGATCATATTGCATTGCATATTTTGTTGCATTTGTGTGCTGCGACCCTAAAAAATTCTAAGCAACTCAAGGACCCACGGAGAGAGTTGGGAATTTTACCGTTTTCGTATTTGAGTTTTCTCAAATACCGGTACGGGGAAAACTTTGGTTTTAATCATTTTCTCTCCTAACAATATTTCTTAATAAAATATATGAGTGGAGATAATATGACTTCTCCAAAATAAAGAAATACTGGAGGAAAAATATTAAAATCACTTTTGGATTTTATTCGGATTTATTTGCAATTTTATTTGCATAGAAAAAATGTGCATTTTTCAAAATTGCATTTAGGTTCGGGAAAAATGTTCACTTTGTCCTAAATATTATTAGAGGACGGTGAAAATTTATTTCGGGATTTTTGGAGTCCGTTTAGTATTTTTTTTCTGCCTGTTTTAGTACATGAGGACTGTTTTAAAAAAAGAGGGAGAACCGACCTAGTCGGGCCGTACCCGACCCGGACTCCCCCAGCCGGCCTTTAAAAGGACGAGGCCCGCAGCCGCTGAAGCCCACCAGTCCCGCCGCCCTAACCCTAGCGCACCGTCGCCCGTCTGCGCCACCGCCTTGATCCGCGTGCCCGTCGCCGCTGCCGCCTTGCTGCTACGCCGCGCCGCTATGCCGCGCCGCCACGCCACTTCGCCGCCGCCCGCGCCGCCACTCGCCACCCGTCGCCACCCGCCGCCGCAGTCGCCACCCGCCGCCGCCGTCGCTAGAGTCCGCCACCGCCTCAGTCGCCGGAGTCCGCCGCCGCCTCGCCGGAGTACGCCGTCGCTGCCTCCGTCTCGATCCACGAGGTAGCCGCCGGTTTTCTTTAAAAAAACCGTTTGTTTTTTGGGAACCCTAGATCTGTTTTTAATAGATCGGTTCGGTTTTTTTGTTTAATTAAATAGCGGACGTTCGTCCGTACGTTCGTTTTAACGAACGTTGTTCGCCCGTTAGTCGCAGATAACGAACGTTCGTTTGTTAGCCTGTTCTTCAGTTTTCTTTTTCAGGGCTTTTCTGCGATTATTTTTTATCGTGATTTCTGCCCTGATCTTGTTTTGAGTTTTTCTTTTCGCTCGAGAGTCGGAATCAGGCGATTCAAGCGCCCAGATCTTTGTCTCGAAGCCCTCTTTCCCTTTAACCAACTTGAACAAGGTTTTGCTACTATAAAATTTGACTTTAGATCAAACTAGTAAACAGATCTTGTTTCTTTCGTTGTTTGAGTTTTGTTGCTTCGTTTGATTTGATTCTTTTCGCAAACCGGAGTTCTTAAGTTGAACTTTCTGGTTGGAGCTTCTTATTTGGAGTTTTATATGTGCATCTTTGCTTGATTTCTTATGTATGCTATTGTTTGCTTGCGGTAGAATTCCCGGAGTTCGAAGCGTGCTACTACGAGTCCCTAGGTTTTGCGAATCATCAGCAAGGCAAGTAACACTTTGATCATACGCTTTATTACCCAGTTTTTATGCATTAGACCAAACCCTCACACATTGCATGAGTAGGATCTCTGAGCTTGTGGGTCTGGGAAGTAGATTGAGGTGGAACCTAATACCTGCATTATTTTCAAACCCCTGGGAGTTACTTCTACATTATGCTTAGGTTGCAATGCTATGCTCGTAGACGTGGTTTGAGCTTGAGTGTATCCATGACAGATGTGAGTTGTTAATTAATGGTTCAACTTACGGTGGCTACTTGAATACACATCTGGGTAGATTGGTTGCAGGGTACCTGGAGAATCCAGTGTTGTCCTAGGAAATCCCAGAGGAACCGTGTGATTATCCTATGGAATGCCACCCAGGCTCAAAGGGATCATAAAACTATTGATGCTAGAAACTTCCGTGTGCAGCCACAATGCCATTATGGGCTCTGGCATAGTATGAGTAAGTTGTGTGAGCTCTTTCAGTGGTGGACTAGCTGATGTAGGGGAAAGTAGGTGTACGGGTCCACCCGGGGTAAGGAGTAAATGCTTCTGAAAGACTGTGTCTCGGTCATCCGTTTCTCAAACACCATGCAGTGCGAGAAATTCAACGGAGGAGATCGAGACTTGTGGGGAGAAGTGCGCAAACCTCTGCAGAGTGTACAAACTAATCATGATTAGCCGTGTCCCCGGTTATGGACATCTTGAGTATCTGGTACTTGAATTATCCGTTGATCTTAACACTCTAAAATTTATTTGTTGGGTTAATGATGACTACTTTAATAGGGATGGACTTGGAGGTACCTTCTCAATCATGTTTCAACTACCATGATAGTTAAATAAAAGTTATTCCTTTGTTGTAGGAAAAAATTGGCTTTATGCAAAAACCTTAACCTTAGAGCCTCCACCAGCCAAATATGCATATAGTGTTAGCCTTTATTTCTTTTACTTGCTCTACTGTGTTATCTTGCCAGCATATTCCATGTGCTGACCTGTTTCGGGCTGCAACATGTTACGTTGCAGACTTTTCAGAAGAAGAGTAAGGTGCGCTAGGTCGTTTGTCATGCACTCAGCTATGCCGTTGGAGTTGATGGACTCACTTATCTTCCAAGCCTTCCGCTGTTATTTTGTTAGATGGCCTTATGCCATAGACTTTTGTAAGAAGTTCTCTTTTGAGACATTCGATGTAGGAAGTGTGTGATTGCCACTCTGTTATAAATCCTTCAAGTACTGTGTGTGTCAGCATTACCGATTCAGGGATGACACAGAAACACAGAGACTTCGGTCCATTCAGATCATGGTCGCTACATGAAAAGAATTTAGGAATACTTCGGGAAATTAGAAGAGTCAGGTAAGATCCTGGGAAAAGACCTGTGGGTTTCGAGCCCACCGAAGAGAAAACACCGTTGGGAGGATTGAAAAGGAGATGATGCACCGGAATGATTGAAAGACTCGAATGAGGTGACAACCTCGAATTAATTTGAAGTCAAACATGAATCTCGTGAAATGACTTGAAAAATCCGGAATAATTAAATGGAGAGAGGTAAATGAGCAAGGGGAATATCCGAGCCGAGGGAAAAGAATATGAACAACACTGAATACTTGGATTGCTTTGGAACCACCGTAAAAAAAGAGATGAAGAATGCCGAACGAGAGGAGAATTCATCGGTGAAGAAAAAGAGAAGAAGGATGACGAACTAAACGAGAATTCACCAGTTGAAATAATTGAGGAAAGAATGCAAAGGATTCACACGAGTAGGATGGATACTCGATTGAGGATTCCGGCTCCGAGAAAACAAAAGGGTGGGCGGGTGGGAAAGGAAAGACCACATCGAACGGGGAAAACAACACCAGTTGGAAAGAACTGAGGATTGACTTGCAAAATGTGAAGAGGATCGAATCAACTTGACGAGAATTGCACCGGATGAGAAAAGCTGACATCGCAACGAACGAAAACTAATCATGTGATCCTATAAAAATTTGAAGGGGAAGAGGAGTAATTCAAAACACCTTTGACAAGATTCCTCACCAGAGTGACGAAGGGGCTGAGGAGTAAAAATAATTCCTACTCTCCGATATAACTAGACTCTGAAAAAGTTTTCCTCTAGACTCGACAACGGCCAAACTACGATCAATCAAGGGGCTCCTATGGTCGGTTAAGGCTCTGATACCAACTTATAACGCCCAAGATGCGATTCTATCTCGATCACTAGATAAAACTTGTGATTGAGGCACAACCGCATTTCAGGCGCTTAGCAAGATGGATATCATTACATCATACCATACATACATACATGGGGATACAACAATTCATACAAGTCACATGATTACAACATCATCATATACAAAACATCCGACTACGGATGCAAACATGAAAATCACAAAGACATACATCCTGCTATCCGAGGCTGCCGACCAGGAACCTAACCGAAGATCGAAGAAGAAGAAGAAGAAGAAAGAACTCCAACACAAGAACATCGCTCTCACGTCAAGTTATCGGAAACCTGCACCTGCACCTGTTGTTGTAGTATCTGTGAGCCACGAGGACTCAACAATCCCATAACCATGGGTATCAAGACTAGCAAAGCTTTATTGGGTAAGGAGAGGTTAAGTGGTGAAGTTGCAGCAGCGGCTAAGCAAAAGTATGGTGGCTAACTTAGGAGTACAAGAATAAGATGAGGATCTATGCAAACGGTCGCATACTAGTAATGATTGCTAAAGATCCTAAACTACTTACGAGTCAAACATAACCCCACTGTGTTCTCTTCTCAAAGTAAAAAGAGACAGTCACGGTTACTCACGCGGTTGTGTGTTTTATCTCGGATCCTCCGTCAAGTTTTCTACAACCGGACATTAACAAATTCCCATCTGCCACATAACCGTGGGCACGGCTTTCGAAAGATCAAACCCTGCAGGGGTGTCCCAACTTAGCCCATCACAAGCTCACGATCCGCGGAGTCGCAACTCCAAAGTGGGAAGACCCGAGTATCCTCGGAATCCCGTGCTCAAGATATTTCGACAAAGGTAAAACTAATCCAGCAAGACTTCCCGGCATGCCGACACCCTGATAGTAGCCGCACGTATCTCGTCTCAGGCCACGACCGAATGAGCGAAGTGTAAAGGTTCCAAAATACCCCAAGTTGCCCAGGGGCGGACCCGCACAGTGCTCTAGGTTGGACCAACACTCATGAGGAGCACTGGCCCGGGGTTGTTAATTAAGTCCTCGGGGTAGCTAGTCCCTATGCAAAATTTTAGTTGTTAGGAAAATGGAGTACCAATGTTGGGCCTTGCTGGAAAAGCTTTAAGCAGTGCGAATTATCAAGGGGGGCCCATAAACCCCAACTGTGTTAGGAACGCAAAATCAAGGAACATAACGCCTCTTTATCAGTTCTTAAGGCGGCATGAGTGGAACAAAACACCGAGAAAAGGCCAAGCCTTCCACCCATTGCCAAGTATATATGTGTGTTAATATAATTAATAGATATTGTGATATTTCAACACCAAGATCCGACATGGAGCAATCTTAATCTTCACCTGCCACTAACAACGCTATGAGAGGGGCTGAGCAAGCAGGTAACATAGCCAAACAACGGTTTGCTGGGAAGGTGTCAAAGGTTAGAGGTTTCATGGCAACAAGGAGAGGCTGACATCAAAAGATAGGTAGCATGACATATAGCGATAGCATCGAGAGAACTAGCATGGCAATGATAGTAAAGGTATTAAAGGTGATTGTCATCTTGCTTGAGATCCCGCAAGAAAGAAGAACAAGTCCATGAAGTAGACGAAGAGGAAGCCACGACGACGAACCAAGTGTAGTCGAACGAATCCTCACGATCGCAATGGAAATGAACTAGCGAGAAGAAACACACAACATGGTAAGCACACCACACAAGAACACGATATAATGCTCAACCAAGTATGATGCAAGACAAGTCTATATGATGCAAAACATGGCAAGGGATGAAGCACACACGAACAACACACAAAGCAAGTTTAAATGAGGCCGGAAACAACTAACAACAATTCCGGTAAGTCCTCATATGCAATGTTCGAAATTGGTCCAGATCTGAACAACCTTAAGTTAAAGTTGTTAAACAGCAAGTTAAAATGCACCATGATGATCTACTCGAAATTCATGTCAAGTTTCATATAAAGTTTATTTAATTCGGACCTACGGCCTAGAAGATATGAGCAAAACAAGTCAAACATGTCAAAGATGCACGATGCATCCACACATCAAGCAAACACACTCCAAACAGGTATTGAACATGTTATTATGCATCTACATACAAAAAAACACAAGTTTCATATAGATCACGCTCAAAACGGAGTAACGGTTCAACACATACACATGAAACAAGATATAACAACAAGCTGTCCAAAACGGCAACATGACACTTAGTTGACATCAAAACAACATGATACAAGAACATTTCATGGCAACAAAGGGCATGGCAAGCATGTACATGTCCAGCACTACAAGCATGACAAAAGAGCTACTACAAAACATCACTAGAACATGCTCAAAACATCATGGCAAGATTGCAAAAGATAACAGTTTCTCAGACTTAGTGAAATAAACTAGACATGACAGCAACAACGACAAGTAGGTATGTTTGCAAGCTTGTGCAACTCATCTCAAAGCATATCATGGCATGTGAATATAATCAACAGCAAGAATACATGTTTATGAAGCTACTCATGGCAAGAACATGGTCATAGGATGCATAGAACAGTAGCTATTGACATGACAAAACTGAACTTGCTGATAACAGGCTGACAGAAACATTTTATAGCAACTTGAGAGCAAGAAATAAACAAGCTACAACAGGCATGAAAAAAAAGGACAAGGATGGATAGAGCATAACATGGAAAACAAGACATGATCATTGGCCAACCCAAATCATTCATGGATTTGAGTGGGGCATCAAGCAAACATGGCATCATGTTATAACAGTTTCAGACTTAGCGGTTTTC
Organism: Secale cereale; assembly: GCA_902687465.1. Taxonomy (NCBI): domain Eukaryota; kingdom Viridiplantae; phylum Streptophyta; class Magnoliopsida; order Poales; family Poaceae; genus Secale; species Secale cereale. The sequence goes on from LR738710.1 coordinate 280,003,913, forward strand.
AACAAGTCTCAGAAAATAACAACAGCGGGTAGGCCACTTTACAAGCTTGTTGCAAACACCACAAGGCATATCATGAAAAGTGGATTGTACCACAACAAAGATGGCATGATTGTGCTTCTAAAACATATTGACATGTAGCTCAAACAAAATGACACATAAAGATATGAAAAAGACAAATCAGCATCTCATAAAAAGTTTCAGCATTTAACAGCCACATGCACTTTTGCAACAGAGATAAACATGGAAATATGGCACCTAACATAAATGCAACAACCACTATTATGTAGAGCACTTCACAATGAACATTTTGACATATCATAAACTCCATTTGGACCAACATGCACAAAGATGTGACCTCTCAAACATGCTAACATATTAACAGTTATCAGCAGTTTATAACACTTAACACTTTTGCAATGATGATTAGGGCATCAATATGAACTCAAACAAGCATGCCACAGTACAACAATATGAAGAGCATCACAAGACGAACATTTTGATATATTATATGCTCCAAACGGATAAAAATGCACAAACTTATCACTATGCAAACATGCACACATTTTAATAGTTTTCTAAGGACTTGACCATTTTTCTGAAAAATGAGTGGGCGCTAAATAGCTATATCACGCACATGGCGAGGGATAGGTCCGGCGGGCGCTCACCTAGCGGGCCGTGGTCCGGGGCGGTGCGATGGCTTGGCACGCCGCGGGGACGAGGCCGAGGTGGGCCGCTGGGCCGGCGTGGAGGCGGCGATGGGCCGTGGCGAGACTGGCCCACATGAGGCAGCGTCGGTGTCGTCCTCCTCCTCCGCCCGAGGGGAGGTAGCAGCGACGGCGACCATGGTGTCTCGAGGGAGGACGTGGGAAGGCAACAGGGGCCGACGGAGGTCGCGGGGATGGATGCGGGGGCGCTGGATCCGGTGGAGACGAGCTTGCTCCAGCCGGGATACGGCAACGGCGCGGTGGTCGGGCGGAGGCCATGGCAGATCGAGTCGGCGGTGAGGCCAAGGCAGACGACCACCAGATCTGGAGGAGCTCCGGCGGAGGCAGATGCGAGGCGAGGTCGCCGGCGGGGTCCGGCGGCGAGGGGACTCCGGGGATGAGGTCCGGCGCTCCTCCGGCGAGTCGCTGGCTGCTGCGAGCGCGCGGGCTCTCGGGAGTTTGGGCTCCTCCCGCAGGAGCAAGGGAGCGAGGGGCACGGGCGCCTCGTGCCCGATTCGGGCTAGGGGCGGGCCTGGCCAGGGCCCCTGTGGGCTGCGGCGGTGGAGCGACGTGGAGGCGACAGGTGGCGGGCGCCGGTTAGAGGAGACCCGCTGCGCGGTGAGGTGGCAGTGCCTGGTTGGTCCGGGCGCTCTGGCGGTGCTGCCAAGTGGCGGGAGTGGGTTCGCTGGCGCGCAATTTGAGGTGGTGGCGGCTGGGAGGTTAGGGAAGGCTAGGGGGGTTAGGTTTAGGCCAAAAATGGCAGGTGGGGGTGTTTAAATAGGAAAGAGGGCTCGAGTTTGAGTGTGTGGGGGGTTCTTGGAGTCTCCAATCACGATCGGACGGTTACAGTCACGAGGAGGGGTAGGTTGGGCCTAGTGGGTGGTAGTGGGCTATGTAGGAGGGGTTGTGGGGAGAGAAGAGAAGAGGCCCGCGGGAGTTTTTGGATACCGAAAACGTCCGATGAATTAACCGGCAAAGGTGCCGCTATACTTATCCGTTGGGATATCAAACGGACTCCGAATGCGATGAAATTTGGCAGGCGGCCTGTCTACACTATAATAAGACCACACGCCATGTTTCATCCCATTCTGAGAACATTTTCTGGCCACTTATAAAATTAATATTCGGAGGTGCCGCGGGCGCGTGCGAGTGTGTCTGGGCTTAGAACGGACAAATGAAAGGACGGGCGGACTCGAATGGATGCAAGTTTTGAAAACGATGCAGATGCAATGCACATGATGACATGGCAAAATGCAACACACAAGCAGATAACATGGCAATGACGATGAATAACTGGCTGACACCTGGCGCATCGGTCTCAGGGTGTCACAACAATGCTACTATCCTTTTCCACACTTGTGCTTCAAAGTAGAACCATGTTCTTCATGATAGAGAGTCTCTTGTTTAGTCACTTTCACATACTAGTGGGAATTTTCATTATAGAACTTGCCTTGTATATTCCAACGATGGGCTTCCTCAAATGCACTAGGTCTTCATGAGCAAGCAAGTTGGATGCACACCCACTTAGTTTCTTTTGTTGAGCTTTCATACATTTATAGCTCTAGTGCATCCGTTGCATGGCAATCCCTACTCATTCACATTTATATCTATTGATGGGCATCTCCATAGCCCGTTGATACGCCTAGTAGATGTGAAACTATCTTCCTCCTCTTTGTCGTCTCCACAACCACCACTCTATTCCACCCATAGTGCTATATCCATGGCTCACGCTCATGTATTGCGTGAAAGTTGAAAGGTTTGAAAAAATTGAGTATGAAAACAACTGCTTGGCTGAAACCGGGGTTGTGCATGATATGAATATTTTATGTGATGAAGAGGGAGCATAGCCAGACTATATGATTTTGTAGGGATAACTTTCTTTAGCTATGTTATTTTGAGAAGACATCATTGCTTTATTAGTATGCTTGAAGTATTATTATTTCTTATGTCAATATAGACTTTTGTCTTGAATCTTTTGGATCTGAACATTTATGCCACAATAAAGAGAATTACATTGAAAATTATGTTGGTTAGCATTTCACATCATAAATTCTGTTTTTATCATTTACCTACTCGAGGACGAGCAGGAATTAAGCTTGGGGATGCTTGATACGTCTCCAACATATCTATAATTTTTGATTGTTCCATGCTATTATATATGATGTTTTGGATGTTTAATGGGCTTTATTATACACTTTTATATTATTTTTGGGACTAACCTATTAACCCAAAGGCCTAGTCGAGATTGCTGTTTTTTTGCCTATTTCAGGGTTTTGAAGAAAAGGAATATCAAACGGAGTCTAAACGGAATAAAACCTTCAGGAACGTTATTTTTGGAACAATATCTTCACGGGAGACATGAGAACCAAGGCAGAAGGGACACATAGTGCCCACGAGGGTGGGGGGCGCGCCCCCTCCCCCTGGGTGCGCCCCCTGCCTCTTGGGTCCCATGTTGCTCCACCGACGTACTCCTTCCTCCTATATATACCCATGTACCCTGAAAACATCGAAGCAATAGAGAAAACCCTAATTCCACCGCCGCAACCTTCTATTCCCGTGAGATCCCATCTTGGGGCCTGTTCCAGAGCTCCGCCGGAGGGGGATCTTCCACGGAGTGCTTCTACATCAACACCATCGCCTCACCATGAGTTGTGAGTAGTTTACCACAGACCTTCGGGTCCATAGTTAGTACCTAGATGGCTTCTTCTCTCTTTTTGGATCTCAATACCAAGTTCTCCTCGGTCTTCGAGGAGATCTATTTGATGTAATCTTTTTGCTGTGTGTTTGTCGAGATCCGATGAATTGTGGGTTTATGATCAAGATTATCTATGGGTAATATTTGGTTCTTTTCTGAATTCTTTTATGTATGATTATAATATCCTTGCAAGTCTCTTCGAATTATCGGTTTGGTTTGGCCTACTAGATCTATAGTTCTTGCAATGGGAGAAGTGCTTGGCTTTGGGTTCAATCTTGCTGTGTCCTTTCCCAGTGACAGCAGGGGCAACAAGGCACGTATAGTATTGGTTCCATCGAGGATAAAAAGATGGGATTTATATCATATTGCTTGAGTTTATCCCTCTACATTATGTCATCTTGCTTAAAGCATTACTCTGTTCTTATGAACTTAATACTCTAGATGCATGATGTATAGCGGTCGATGTGTGGAGTAATAGTAGTAGATGCAGAATTGTTTCGGTCTACTTGTCACGGACGTGATGCCTATATATAATGATCATGCCTAGATATTCTCATAATTATTCGCTTCTCTATCAATTGCTCGACAATAATTCGTTCACCCACCATAGAATTCTGCTATCATGAGAGAAGCCACTAGTGAAACCTATGGCCCCCGGGTCTATTCTCAACATATCAATCTACAATCTACTTTACTTTGCTTTTTTTAATTTTTGTTCTTATATCCAAAATACCAAAAATATCAAACTATCCTATCTATCAGATCTTACTTTCGGAAGTGACCGTAAATGGATTGACAACCCCTTATCGCGTTGGCTGCTAAGTTCTTATTTGTTTGTGTAAGTGCGAGGGACTCACGCATGGTCTCCTACTGTATTGATACCTTGGTTCTCACAAACTGAGAGAAATACTTATGCTACTGTGCTACATCACCCTTTCCTCTTCGAGGGAATACAACACAAGCTCGAGAAGTAGTAGTGGGTAAAACTTGTCAGGGGGAAAAATCATTTGTTATGGCATAATACGGGGGCACTTGCTGCGTGTGGCCATGGGCCATGTGGGTTCCTACTGTCAGCCACTCCATGTACATGTGTCTTCCGATGGTTGTCGTTTGTTGACAAAGTTGACCATGCCACGTCAAGAGAACCAACACAGTGAACGATGGCGAGTCCTAGGAAGGGAACGACCCGGAGCCGGTGAAGACACAACACTGGATGCCCACACGGAGGGGGGGGGGTACGAGGGTTCACTGGTTCGGCTGCGGTGTGAGGCTGCCGTCGCCGAAGAAGAACATGAGGTGTTCGTGAGTAGAGGAATGGCCTGGTCAGCGTTTGGGAGTAGGGTGGGCCGGTGAAGTCTGTGCGGTAGCACAACCGGCCACAGGAGGCGGTAGTAGGCGGTACCATAGGCGATGGTTTGGGCGACTGAAGCAAGAATATCCGAGATTGAAGAAGCACTACAGCCATTGGATGGGCATCCAACAACCACTGTTGCTAGAATCATGTCTTGGCTATAAGTTGACAAAGCCTTCCGTACGCCTTAGTAGGCCCACAAGCCTCCTGTACGCGTCATTGACTATAATTCTCATAAAAATAGTAGGCCCGCAAGTGAGCATCATCTGTGGCAGAGAACATATAGCCCGTTTGCGATTTCTAATAATGTACAACCCATTTTTGAATTCTAATGAAATTTACTACAACCCATTTATAGTCTATTAAAATTACAGCCCATTTTCTAGCCAGGACAACGATTAATAATTTCAACCAGCCACTCAAAACAAAATTGAATCAAAAATCCCACATTTTGATGGGATCCGATATATTTTATCCAGAAATTTTTGGTCAGATTAAATATAATTTCAAAATGAATTTGTATTATGTAAAAATCTAACGAAATATTGCGCGCGCAATAAATAATGAAATTAAAAAAAATTAAGTTCAAAAAAAAATATTTCTGAAACTAATTACCTGTTTGGTGCGTTTTTGTATATTTACAGCCCAATTTTTATTATTACATCTCATTTATTATTTCTTAAAGCCCATTTTCTTGTTAGGCCTAATGCATCCCTCCTAGGAAAGATTTACAGCCTAGCCGGGCGGAGAATAACAAGTTTACCTGGGTTGGGTATTCCGCAAACAAAGTATAGCCGGGCAAGCCATTTTCACCTTGAAAAATCAATATCTGGCCTAGATATTTGGTCAACATAAAATAATAGCCTGGGCTAGACGGGCCACAACCCACCCAATTGATCTCGTCTGAACAACAACAAAAACTTCGCTCAAGAAAAACTCCACTTACACCTCAAAAAATAAATACTTCTCGAGCTATTGGGTCCCAGCTGTCGGCCGCTCCTTATGCAATTCTCTCGTTTATTGACTATATAGGTTGACAATGGTGTGGGACCATGATATCCGAAAACTAGGAGGAAGCAACAAAAATAGCTGTAGTATATAATAAGGAGGAACTTGTGTATGTACGGCTATGGCCATGCTGGGTCCCTATTGCCATCCTCTCCAGGTAAAGTCATCTCCTGATTCCTCATGTTCGTTGACCATGTTGACAATTGAAAATGCTTGGCGCCATGGCCTGAGGTCTGTAACGAAAACCGGCGAGTTATGCGTGTAATTTGAGAGACCAGTGTATATTTTACCAGTCAAAATCGACCAAGCAAGCACTTTGCCCAAGATCATCTGCTTTCATTTACGATCCAATCATGGCCTAAGATGATGAGTTGGTCGGAAGATCATATGGTTTCACCTCTAACCTACCCGACTTGTCATATAGGCTACAAATGAAACATAAGACGACGAACTTCTTAAGCACAGAAACAACAGAAGATGATGATCTTCTTAAAATGCAAATCACTGGCATTAGATCAACATGCAAAACAACATGAAGCATTATTCTCAGGAGGCACGGTGAAAAGCTTGTGATGCCGCATGCCAGAGCATTCCAAGCTCAACTTTGGAATCAAACTCGCAAGGCCTGGCATTTCATAGACAACATTCAGAACAAACTCTTAAAATACATTACATAAGTCAACATTCATGTGACTATGCATCTCAGTAGAGTAAATATTTACTTCTGAACTGGACACAAGAATAGGTAAAAACGATCAACAATGTTCATAGCAAAGGGCATCCCACTCCAAAATATGAAATGCATGTCTTCTAGCTAACATCAATGAGCAAAATTTGACCGATTCCAATATATTAAACTAATGTCTTCTTGCTAACATAAATGATTAAACTTTGACAAGATCCTCCCTTTCAAAATATCTAATGCCTATGATTGTGGAACGGGTTGGGTTTGTCATCAGTTTGCACATTGAAATGGCACATAAAGCCGGATTAGCCAGCGTATCTTTTTGTGCAGTTCCACTGAAATCAAACAATGTCTTGCGTAGCATGGTGGATTTCGTATTTATATGTTGCAAGGCGTTGAAGATGTTGGCAGCTCCATTCAAGTAGATAGTCCGGTGGCCCAAGGAGACGACGAATAATTAGAGAACCATTCATGTATTGTGCATGATGGAAGTATTATGGAGGACACGAATCATCTGAACATTTTGTGCAGTTCTACTGAAATCAAGCTCAACATCCCTGTCTGCATAAATACAGAAAAAGCATGATGAATATAATAGTGGCACTAGTTGATTAAACAAACTTTACAACTATAATCATCTTCATTATCTTAATAGGAAAATATAGCAATACAATAGCTTCAATTAAAGATTTATTCAAAACAATACAACAATATAAGTAGCACAACATAACAAAGCGCAATCATGTGGATGAAGGTTGATGCTGATCTCGTTTTTTACACCTGCGTCGACAACTGACTTGGTCAAACATTTCCTTGTGGAGTGAATTTTTCACTCCACCTGTTGCTGAGTTTCCCATGCACCCTGCAGACTAGTCATGTCACCAACGTCTACTAATACTCTGTAAAGCTTCTCGATCATTCCTTCTGTAATGTGGCGCAAACAATGATTGCTTCTTTCTGCAAAGTGGAAAGAACAACTGGGCCTTATAATGCAACAGTTTGTCTAACACATTGGCTCCTTTTGTGCAGTTCAACTAAAATCAAAGTCAAAATAGAACCAAGCAGATGTTTTGATATCCCTATATACAACAACAGGTATAAAGGAAACAATTATTGAGAAATAAAGGTTGATGACTTACACTCCCAGAAAAAAAAAATATCTACCTTATCTTAATGGGAAACAAAGCTGGAGAGTAGCAATTCTCAAATAGTGTGATTAATTCATATTAACTGAGACATTATCTCAACAATACCTTGTTTCAACATGTATAAAGAATGAGAAAACAGAAAAGTACCATTCCTAAAACAATGCAACCGATTCATATTAATAGAGATATTATCATAACAATAATTTGCTTAAACATGTAGAAAGAAATACAAAGCATGATAGTACCATTTGTAAAACAATGTAACTGATATATATTAACAGAGACACCATCTGAACAATACATTTCTTAAACATGTACTCCGTCCGATCCCTAACAGAAATGGTACTCTCGTCGATCCCTAACAAGTGTTGCAGTTTTGAACTAAGATTTAGTAGTTAGTTCTGTGTAACATCCCAAATTTTCAATTTGGAATGTTATACATAGATCATATCGCATTACATATTTCTTTGCATCTTGTGCGTTGCGATCCTCAAAAATTCTAAGCAACTCAAGGACCCTCGGAGAGAGTTGGGAATTCTACCGTTTTCGTATTTGAGTTTCTCGAATACCGGTACGGGGATCACTTTGGTTTTAATTATTTTCTCTCCTAAAAATATTTCTTAATAAAATATATAAGCGGAGATAATATGACTTCTCCAAAATAAAAAAAATATTGGAGGAAAATTATTAAAATCACTTTTGGTTTTTATTCGGATTTATTTGCGATTTTATTTGCATAGGAAAAATGCGCGTTTTTCAAAATTGCATTTAGGTCTGGGAAAAATGTTTACTTTGTTCTGAATATTATTAGAGGACGGTGAAAATTTATTTTGGAATTTTTGGAATCCGTTTAGTATTACTTTCGTTAGTTTTCGTGCGCCAGGATTCGTTTAAAAAAAGTGGAACCGACCTTGGGCCGTGTCCGACTCAGACACCTCAGCCTGGCCGGCCTTTATAAGGTCACGGCCCGAGCCAGCCGCCACCCCAACCCGCCGCGCCTACCCTAGCCGCCGCCGCCGCGCCGACCACAGCCGCCGCCGCCGCGCCGCCTGCGCCAGCCGCCGCCGCCGAGACGCCGCACCGCCGCCGCCACCCGCCGCCGTTGCCGGAGTCGCCGCCGCCGGACCCGCTCACCGAGGTAGCCGCCGCCGCCGATCTCGTCGCCGTCGCCGTCGGTTTTTTTAAAAACTGATTGGTTTTTTTCGAAACCCTAGATCTATTTTTCTAAATAGATCGGTTCGGTTTTTTTGGTTTAGTTATTTTGCGGACGTTCGTCCGTACGTTCGTTTAAACGAACGTTGTTCTCCCTTTAGCCGCAGACAGCGAACGTTCGTTCGTTAGCCTGTTCGTCAGTTTTCTTTTTCGGGGTATTTATCCGCGATTATTTCGATCGCGATTTCAGCCCTGATCTTGTTTTTCATTTTCCTATTCGCTCGAGAGTCGGAATCAGGTGATTCAAAATCCCAGATCTTCGCCTCGACGCCCTCTTTCTGTTTAACCAACTTGAACAAGGTTTTGCTACTGTAAAATTTGACCCTAGATCAATCTAGTAAATAGATCTTGTTTCTTTCGAAGTTGGAGTTTCGTTGCTTCGTTCGATTTGACTCTTTTTGCAAACCGGAGTTCTTAAGTTGAACTTTCTGGTTAGATCTTCTAGTTGGGAATTTTGTTTGTGCATCTTTTCTTGATTGCTTATGTATGCTATTGTTTGCTTGCGATAGAATACCCGGACTGTGAAGCGTGCTACTACGAGTCTCTAGGTTTTGCGAATCATCAATAAGGCAAGTAACACTTTGATCATACCCTTTATTACCCAGTTTTTATGCATTAGATAGAACCCTCACACATTGCATGAGTAGGATATCTTAACTTGTGGGACTGGGAAGTAGATTGAGGTAGAACCTATTACATGCACTATTTTCAAACCCTTAGGAATTACTTCTACATTATGCTTATGTTATCATCCTATGCTCGTAGACGTGATTTGGGTTTGAGTGAAATCCATGACAGATGTGAGTTGCTAATTAATGGTTCAACTTAAGGTGGCTACTTGAATACACATCTGGGTGGATTGGTTGCAAGGCACCTGGAGAATCCAATGTTGTCCTAGGAAATCCCGGGGTTCTGTGTGATTTTTCCTATGGAATGCCACCCAGGCTCAAAGGGATCATAAAACTATTCATGCTAGAAACTTCCGTGTGCAGCCACAATGCCATTATGGGCTCTGGCATAATATGAGTAAGTTGTGTGAGATCTTTCAGTGGTGTACTAGCAAATGTAGGGGAAAGTAGGTGTACCGGTCCACCCGGGGTAAAGAGTGAATGCTTCTGAAAGACTGTGTCTCGGTCATCCGTTTCTCAAACACCATGTAGTGCGAGAAATCCAACGAAGGAGACCGAGTCTTGTGGGAAAAGTGCAGAAACCTCTGCAGAGTGTACAAACTGATCATGATTAGCCGTGTCCCTGGTTATGGACAAACTTGAGTATCTGGTACTTGAATTATTGGTTGATCTCATCACTCTAAAAATTAATTTGTTTGGTTAATGATTACTTTATAGGATTGAGTTGGAGGTACCTTCTCAATGATGCTTCAACTACCATGATAGTTAAAATAAAATTTATTCCTTTGTTATAGGGAAAAATTGGCTTTATGCAAAGACATTAACCTTAGAGCCTCCACTAGCCAAATATGCATATAGTGTAGCCTTTATTCCGTTACTTGCATTCTACTGTGTTATCTTGCCAGCATATTTCATGTGCTGACCCATTTCGGGGTGCAACATGTTACGTTGCAGACTTTTCAGACGAGGAGTAAGACGTTCTAGGTCGTTTGTCATGCACTCTGCTATGCCGTTGGAGTTGATGGACTCACTTACCTTCCAAGCCTTCTGCTGTTATTTTGTTAGATGGCCTTATGCAATAGACTTTTGTAATAAGTTCTCTTTTGATACATTCGATGTAATAAGTGTGTGATTGCCACTCTATTATAAATCCTTCAAGTACTATGTGTGTTAGCATTACTGATCCAGGGATGACACAGAACACAAAGACTTCGGTCCATTCGGATCGTGGTCGCTACTAGATGGTATCAGAGCACACGCTGATTGTAGGACACGACCACTAAGATAAACCCTAGGTCACTCTTCTCTACTCATTTCCGACTCCTCTCCATTTTCTACTCTTTAGGATGGTGGACCCAAGGAACAAGTTCACTCAACCAGATGAAGACACACATTTTGGACGACACTAGAAGGAGGTCACTAGGTAGCTGAATATAGGAATACCAAATTTCACCGGGACCTACACAACCACTTTACCAGAAGAGGAGCGATGGAGCATTCAAGTTCAAATTCCTGTGAGAACCTTCGCACTATCCACTGAGCCAATAAAGTTTTCTTTTGATGCACCAACCTGGAGCCTAGGCAAGAGTATGGCAGCCCACATCACTATGGGAAGGATCGGAGAAGTCTACAAGTAGGAGCTGAAGGACCCTATCTACCAGATTTGTGGACACCGAGATGAGCGTTGGGACATGATCAGTACCCGGAAGAATAGGTCCATTGCAGCGTTCATCCAGGAGTTAAACCAGCACATTCGTCATCAGGAGCACCAGATGTGCGCAGGGATGATAGCTTTGAAGAAGGCACTAACCAGGAACTTGGAGCTAGAAGAGGAACTCAAGTCTACACGTTATGAATACAAGGAGAAGATGATGATACTTGCGGAGAAGAATGATGATTTGACAAGGAAGCTAGGAGTATTCATGGGAGATCCAACCCCAGGAGGAGAAGAAGAGGAAGAAGAACCCATGGAGATTCGTTCTGAAGATTACATCATTATCGACGACACGGATTCAGACCCCGATGATAGTGGTGACGAAGACTATGAAGATGAAGCTGGAGCAGACATCATGGAATCTTCCGCCGACCAAAATTTCTAGATGACCACCCTATGACTAGTAGTTTCCCCCCACAAAGTAGTATTTAGAGCACTTTTGTAATGTTAGTTAGATCTTTGTAAGCCCCTGTTTGAAATTGATTGGTGTGATATGATTGTGTTTGTCTCGTGTGCATATGGGTAGTGAATTTTTCCCTTAGACCTCATTTCTATTCTAATCTCTTCCTTCTACACCCATCAGATGCCTCCGTGACGTGAGCCCGAATTTGAGTTTCCCCCTGAGCTCACTCAGTTGATCCAGCAGCAAAACACTTTGATGCAACTTCTTGTCCAGAACACTAAGAACAACCAGAACAACAACAACAACCCTCCACCACCACCACCACCCGTGGACAACCTGACACGTTTCTTAAGGTTGCAACCACTAGTGTTTGCTAGCAGCATTGAACCAATAGTTACTGATGACTGGCTGTGCAAGATTGGAAGGGATTTGACCACCGCCAATTGCACGGATGCTAAAAAGGTGCGATTTGCTGCACATCAGTTGTCTGGACCAGTAGCAGCATGGTGGGAGAATTACACAACCACTTTCCCTATAGCCAATGTCTCTTGGGAGCAGTTTCAGCAAGCTTTTCGCACCGCCCATGTCTCAACTGGAGCTATGAGCATGAAGAAGCGGGAGTTTCCCAACTTGCGCCAAGGAAATCGTATTGTGGCTCAGTACGTAGATGAATTTAGTACCCTATCTCGTTATGCCCCGGATGATGTGGCCACAGATGCCGCTAAGCAGGAAAGGTTTATGGAAGGGCTGAATGATGAGATGAGCGTACAGTTTATGGTGGCAGCCTTCAACAACTACCAGGAGTTGGTAGCTACGGCCCTTATGATTGAAGGGAAGCAGCAGCAGATTGAGAGCCGCAAAAGGAAGTATAGACAAGGAAGGAATAGTTCTGGAGCCTAGCAGAAGCCCCGATTCACCCCGAATTCGGGAGGATACACCCATAACCATGGAAGCCACACCCTCACTGGAGGAAGTTCTCACAATCACAATGGCTCCAAGAATGGGAATGGGAATGGGGCAAATAAGAATCAGAACCGCTCTACTCCATCCACACCCGCCAAGAGGGATTTGAGCCACGTTACCTGTTTCAAGTGCGGGAAGAATGGACACTATGCCACGGAGTGCCCTGAAGCTAAGAATGGGAACGACAATGGAAGCGCCAGGAAGAAGCCCAACCCATTCTATAAAGGACAAGTGAACCACATGACCGTGGAGGAGGTTGAAGAGCAACCATATGCTGTTGTCGGTAAGTTTTTGGTTAAGTCATTTACCGCAATAGTTCTTTTCGATACTGGTGCATCGCATTCATACATTTCAAGGGGATTCATAAATAGACATAAGTTGCCCACCCAAGTCCTTAAGACCCCCATGTTAGTAAGCTCTCCAAGAGCGGAGTATATGGCACATCAAGGACGTTTTCAGACGCCATTGGTCATAGGACGCCATGTTTCCCCTCAGACCTTATAGTTTTGGAGTCACAAGGATTGGATGTGATACTAGGTATGGATTGGCTATCGATGTATGGAGGAAACATCGATTGTGCCAGTAAGTCTATTTTGCTTACCACCTCGGAGGGAAAAAGGATCAAGTATGTATCTAGGCATTCGCCTATAAAGACACAAGTACATTCTCCCACGGGAGTTGTTCAGGAGGAAGTGCCTGTATTAAAGGATTACTCGGACGTGTTTCCAGAGGAGTTACCAGGCATGCCACCAGATAGGGATATTGAGTTTTTGATAGAGCTATTGCATGGCACCGGACCAATATCAAAGAGACTGTATCGGATGCCAGCAAATGATCTGGAGGAGATCAAGAAGCAGACTAAGGAGTTATTAGAGAAATGATTTATCCGCCGGAGTTCATCACCTTGGGGAGCCCCAGTGCTTTTGGTCGAGAAGAAGGATGGATCTTTAAGAATGGTCGTTGATTATCGAGCACTGAATGAAGTGACTATTAAGAATAAGTACCCGCTGCTGATGATCAATGATCTGTTCGACCAACTTCAAGGAGCAAAAGTATTCTCCAAGATCGATCTACGATCTGGATACTACCAGTTGAAGATCCGAGAGAAGCATATACCTAAGACAGCCTTCACCACAAGGTATGGGCTATATGAGTATATGGTTATGTCATTTGGATTGACTAACACCCCTGCCTATTGCATGAGTATGATGAATAAGGTGTTCATGGATTTCTTGGATAAGTTTGTCGTGGTATTCATTGATGATATTTTGGTATACTCGAAGAACAAAGAGGAACACGCGGAGCATTTGCGTTTGGTACTGGAGAAGCTCAGAGAACATCAGTTGTACGCCAAGTTTAGCAAATGCGAGTTTTGGTTGAAGGAAGTTGGATTCTTAGGGCATGTTATATCAGGAGAAGGTATAGCAGTGGACCCCGTCAAAGTGCAGGCAGTCACTGAGTGGTTGGCACCCACTTCAGTTGGAGAGATCCGCAGTTTTCTTGGACTCGCGGGATATTACTGGAGATTCATAGAAAATTTCTCCAAGATTGCAAAGCCGATGACGACATTGTTGAAGAAGGAGACAAAATTCCATTGGACGGAAGAGTGCAAAGAAAGTTTCCAGGAGCTGAAGAAACGATTGACGACAGCCCGTGCTGATCTTACCAGATATACGCAAGGATTTCCAAGTATACTGCGATGCTTCATGCTTAGGACTTGGAGAAGTACTCATGCAGGATGGAAGAGTTGTTTCTTATGCATCTCGTCAACTGCGACCGCACGAGTTGAATTATGCGACACATGATCTAGAGTTAGCAACTGTGGTGCACACGTTCAAAACTTGGAGACATTTCCTTATTGGAAATGGTTGTGATGTGTACACGGATCTCAAGAGTTTGAAGTACATTTTCACTCAGAAGGAGCTGAACCTCAAACAAAGGAGATGGTTGGAGCTTATAAAGGATTACGATATGAAGCTGCACTATCACCCATGAAAGGCCAACGTCGTGTCAGACGCTTTGAGCCGAAAGAGCTATGCTAATACCCTAGTAAAAGGGGGATTGCCACAGGAGTTAGGAGAAGATCTCAGGGAGCTTCGTTTGGAGATAGTTCCTAGAGGTTTTGTCGCATCATTGGGGGTTCAGTCAACATGGTTGGGAAAGATACGCGAAGCCCAGAAGGAGGACAAAGAGCTTGCCGAGATAAAGGAGAGGATGAGTGAAGGAAAAGCCAAGGGATTTCGTGAGGACGAACACGACACCTTGTGGTTTGAGGATCGAATTTATGTGCCCAACAACCCGGAGATCAGGAAGTTGGTACTTGAGGAAGCACATGATTCACCATACTCGATACACCCCGGAAACACTAAGATGTATTTGAATTTGAAGGAACATTTCTGGTGGACGGGAATGAAGAAGGATATAGCCGAGTATGTAGCCGTATGTGATGTGTGCCAGAGAGTAAAAGCGGAACATCAGAAGCCAGCATGATTGTTACTGTCTATGCCAATACCCGAATGGAAGTGGGACAAGCTCGGCATGGACTTTATCATCGGATTGCCTAGGACCAAATCAGGATACTACTCAATCTGGGTAGTAGTAGATCGCTTGACCAAGTTAGCCCACTTTATCCCCGTGAAAACCACGTATACCAGTGCGAAGTTGGCCAAGATACACATGACCGGGATCGTATGTCTGCACGGAGTTCGGAGGACCATTGTATCAGATAGAGGAACACAATTTACCTCAAAGTTTTGGCATCAGCTACACCAGACTTTGCGAACAAGGCTGGAATTCAGTACATCTTTTCATCCGCAGACCGATGGACAGACCGAGAGAGTCAACCGGATTCTGGAGGACATGTTGATAGCTTGTGCGTTAGATTATGGATCTAGTTAGGATGACAACTTGCCCTACGTGGAGTTCTCGTACAACAACAGTTACCAGGCCAGCTTGAAGATGGCACCGTTCGAAGTGTTGTACGGATGAAGATGCCGAACGCCGTTAATGTGGAGACCGTCAGTTGTTTGGACCAGACTTGATCAAAGAGTCTGAAGAGAAGGTTAAGTTGATTCGAGATAGACTGAAGGTAGCTTAGTCCAGACAAAAGAGTTATGCAGACTCGAAGCGCGCTACTACGAGTCTCTAGGTTTTGCGAATCATCAGCAAGGCAAGTAACACTTTGATCATACCCTTTAATACCCAATTTTTATGCATTAGATCAAACCCTCACACATTGCATGAGTAGGATCTCTTAACTTGTGGAACTGGGAAGTAGATTGCGGTAGAACCTATTACCTGCATTATTTTCAAACCCTTGGGAGTTACTTCTACGTTATGCTTATGTTATCATGCTATGCTCGTAGACGTGGTTTTGTTTTGAGTGAAATTCATGACATGTGTGAGTTGCTAATTAATGGTTCAACTTAAGGTGGCTACTTGAATACACATCTGGGTGGATTGGTTGCAGGGCACCTGGAGAATCCAGTGTTGTCCTAGCAAATCCCGGGGTTCCGTGTGATTTTTCCTATGGAATGCCACCCAGGCTCAAAGGGATCATAAAACTATTCATGCTAGAAACTTCCATGTGTAGCCACAATGCCATTATGGGTTCTGGCATAGTATGCGTAAGTTGTGTGAGCTCTTTCAATGGTGGACTAGCAGATGTCGGGGAAATTAGGTGTACCGGTCCACCCGGGGTAAAGAGTGAATACTTCTGAAAGACTGTGTCTTGGTCATCCGTTTCTCAAACATCATGTAGTGTGAGAAATCCAACGGAGGAGATCGAGTCTTGTGGGAAAAGTGCACAAACCTCTGCAGAGTGTACAAACTGATCATGATTAGCCATGTCCCCGGTTATGGACAAACTTGAGTATCTGGTACTTGAATTATTGGTTGATCTCATCACTCTAAAAATTAATTTGTTAGGTTAATGATTACTATAATTGGGATTGAGTTGGAGGTACCTTCGCAATGATGTTTCAACTATCATGATAGTTAAAATAAAATTTATTCCTTTGTTGTAGAAAAAAATTGACTTTATGCAAAAAAATAACCTTAGAGCCTCCACCAGCCAAATATGCATATAGTGTAGCCTTTATTCCATTACTTGCATTCTACTGTGTTATCTGGCCAGCATATTCCATGTGCTGGCCCGTTTCAGGCTGCAACATGTTACGTTGTAGACTTTTCAGACGAGGAGTGAGACGTTCTAGGTCGTTTGTCATGCACTAAGCTATGCCGTTGGAGTTGATGGACTCACTTACCTTCCAAGCCTTCCGCTGTTATTTTGTTAGATGGCCTTATGCCATAGACTTTTGTAATAAGTTCTCTTTTGAGACATTCGATGTAATAAGTGTGTGATTGCCACTCTGTTATAAATCCTTCAAGTACTGTGTGTGTCAGCATTACCGATCCAGAGATGACACAGAACACAGAGACTTCGGTTCATTCGGATCGTGGTCGCTACATTCTGAGAGTGGCATTGCTTAATTTTACAGGTGGCATTAGATTAACAAAAAACATGAACAGTTCCAGGGGAGAGTGGGCGCAACAGCACCACGTGCTTCCATCGACTTCTAAAGGGGGTGGTGCAGAGTTTTGTTGTAACAAAGAAACAAGCATCATGTCTGGGTTGGAACAATTTTTGCTCACTTAATGGTAAAAGACAACAGTTCTATAGCTTCAATTCAACATTTATCCAAAACAATACCAATACAAGTAGCACAACATCTCAAAGCACACTGCACCATCATGTGGATGAAAGTCGGTACCGACCTTTCTTGACCAAGATTTGAAACAACTCACGAGGAGAAATTGAAAGAAATCTCAACACATATATGGAAATCTGTAACGCCCCGGACACACCCGCCGGTGGTCGTTACTCCTGGTGGGATTTAGACTGGCCTCACATAGCAATACTAGTATTTTCTGCGCACTTTGTCCTCACTCATGCGCACCCGGGAGCAACTTCCCGGTCGGTCACCCATCCTGAAACTACTCCAAGCTGAGCACGCTTAACTTTGGAGTTCTATCCGAATGGGCTCCCTGAAAAGAAGGAATTCCTTATTGATATGAGTAGTCTATCATCCCTAATAAGCCAACCATCACATACACCCTCACTCAAAGGAACCGACGTCCTCGTCGGGCCACATGAATGTTCCCTCTTGGCACAACCGTCTGTGCTTCCAGGACAACAAATTTGCCATGCCGTGTGCCATAACGGGTCACAAACGTCATCATAACATGACTGCAAACTGTCTGCAAACATCCGTGTAACCGCGAAGGTCGGCTCTGATACCAACTTGTAACGCACCGGACACACCCGCCGGTGGTCGTTACTCCTGGCGGGATCTAGACTGGCCTCACATATCAATACTAGTCTTTTCTGCGCACTTTGTCCTCACTCATGCGCACCCGGGAGCAACTTCCCGGTCGGTCACCCATCCTGAAACTACTCCAAGCTGAGCACGCTTAACTTTGGAGTTCTATCCGAATGGGCTCCCGGAAAAGAAGGAATTCTTTATTGATATGAGTAGTCTATCATCCCTAATAAGCCAGGCCATCACAAAATCCGAACTACTTTTGTGTAGTTCCACCAAAATTAAGCAAAGTCGCCGGTGTGACATTCAAGTTGAACTATACAAAACACTCTTAAAACAAAAGTGTTTCGCATAGCGAAGAAAAATGTCGCAATAGCAACAAGTTGAATAGATATCTCTGTTTTAACAGTGGCAAAAAAGGAAACAATTATTGGCCAATAAAGGAGGATGAAACATGCGGCCAAAAAAAGAAGCATCTACCTTATCTTGATGGAAAACAAAGTATAGGACAGTAGCATTTCTAAAATGGTTGCATTGATTCATATTAACACATAAATTCTCTTAAAATAACATTTGTTAAAAATGTAATCTATTATATATAAAAAGCAATTGACGGGCTATCAGAAAATAGATATTAAGCTAGAAAATCCCATAAAAATTAGAAACATCTGCCCATTAATTAAGCTGACTAGCTGATTATGACCAATGGATCTCCAAAATAGTCTGTTTATATAATAGTTTAAACAAATTACCCACCAATGCCATTCATTATTTTATTTCGTACCCCATCAATTTACCTAGCTAGAAAAAGTTAGGTTATTAGGTTATGGAGCTTCTATCCAAGATGTTCTAGCCGCCGCCATGTTCTAATCGCTGCGCTCATGTATCCAGGTCCCAAACAGCTATGTGGAGATCCAAATAATATATACTTGATGCATTGACTGCAAAAAATATATACTTGATGCATGTATGGGCGAGCGTACGCAGACGTGGCGGCGCCGAGCTTTTGAAGACTCTAGCCGCTGATATATAGCCGTCGAAGCAAGGCAAGAATGGCCGGAGTAATTAAGGAAGATTTGACTAGAGTCAATGCTTTGTACATGCGTGTTGCATGGGTCGCCGGCCCCTCCTGAGTACATGAATACCGGAACACTTGAACAATAGGAATGGTTAGAACCATGCAATTAAGGCCCAGACATTGATACAAGATCGATGGTAAAATTTTCTACACACATCTCGGAGCTTGGTGTCATCACGTATGTGAGGTATTTTTTTTTCTAATGATCCGTCTATGCACACGCGTATAATATGTACAACATAAATTCTCCAAATTTTTATTAGCATAAACTACGTAAAATAAGAGCTATACATCATTCGTGGCTGTGTGTGTATGCCAACATACAAGAAACAATACTGTATAACATGTAAAATAAGAGGTGTGCACCATCATTTTGTCTTGTTGAGCAAAAATTATAAAAGGACACAATGTTGTAGCATCTAAAATTGTTAGGCTAATACGTATTTAATAGTTTACAAAAAAAATTCTTGCCAACAATTTTCCATTTTTGGTTATATATTTCACGCCCTCCTTCGCGGTCTCAGAACCCAGCGTCATATTGTTGCATGGCAGGTCCGAGTCACATATTAGACTAAAGTGCCAGAAACAGTTCACTTACAATATTTTATTCAAATAAATAATGATCCTCCCCTTTTTTATAAGAGTGAATTCCGGTTTTTACCCCTATTTTGACATTTTTGACACTAATTACCCCATTTAGCGGGATTTCATCCGTTTTACTCCATTTAGCAGAAGTATTGCCACAATTTACCTTGTTTTAAATTTTTTTGTGCGTTTTGACCAGCTGGCATGCCACATCGACAGTTTCCTTCCTATTTTTCTCCCTACTCAACTCGTTTCCAGTTTGAAGTATTCTGATGGGACGACTATACTTCATCAACCTGGCATATTACCATTGAATAAATTAACAGAGAAATTGTTACTGATATGATTTGAAATTATGTATGTTTTTCTTCATTTATCATATACTGCATTAAGTATGCATGGTTCTATGAATTAGATTAAAGTGGTGTAAATACACTACTTTACTAACTCTGATACACCTACATATCTGAATATCTAGGTAGCAAATATGTTGTCCAGAAGAGTGTTAATACATGCACAAGTGATAGCATATGTTGCATCTTACAATGCATGCTCAAACATCTGTATTTACCTTAGTAGAGTGGATTATGATTTATTATGATTGCAGCCACTAATTCATTTTTATTTTTCTTGCACAAAGCGGATGTCAACCAAGATGTGGAGTGTTAGGCATATTTTACATGTCCGCGGATAAAAGAATCCAAAGGCAGAGATGATTGAGAGGGATTTCGCTAGTTATTTTGATATAAATGAGAAGATCAAGGAGTTGGGTTCCAACCCTGGGACAACGTTTATTATCAAAAGAAGGTGGCCAACGGGAATTCCATGGTTGGGTTAACAAATGATGCATGCATGATGAACATGCTATAGGAATTTGATGCTTA
Source organism: Secale cereale (assembly GCA_902687465.1). Lineage (NCBI taxonomy): Eukaryota > Viridiplantae > Streptophyta > Magnoliopsida > Poales > Poaceae > Secale > Secale cereale. Next base: position 280,024,293 of record LR738710.1, read on the forward strand.
TACTGAAATCAGTTTGCATGTTTGATTGGGGGCGAGCAACGTGTAATGCGCAGGATGCGACTATGTCTCCTACGTGTCGAGGCACGACTTAAAGACATAAGCGCATTCTGGAATGATCTCAAGTATGATATCTTTGCACATCTCATGTAAAAGTTCAGGGATGAAATAGAAAAGATAGTTGGCTTACACTCGCCACGTCACACAATGAATACAATAACATACAATCATCCAAATAACACAGGGTCCGACTATGGACGAAATCCAAACGAGAAATATACCATAAACACAAGGCCTAATCGCCCCTAGTAGGAACCACTACTGATCGTCGGGGTACGAAACATAGTAACAACCACGCTCTTCATCGAACTCCCACTGAAGTTCTGATCCATCTCATGCATCGTACTCGGCTGTACCTGCATCTGGTGTGTGTAGTAAACTGTGAGCCACAAGGACTCAACGATCCCATTCCCGGATATCAAAACTAGCAAAGCCATAGGTGTGGAAGGGTAATAAGGTGTTTGCAGCAGCGCTAAACAACTAGCTTACGAGTTCAGAGCGAGATGAGTATATGTGCCAACGATCGCCAAGTTGATCAAGAAGCGATCCTAGCTACTCACGGTCAAACATAACCCCATCGTGTTCACTTCCCGAAACCCTTCGGAAAGAGACCATCACGGTTACTCACACAGGTAGTGTATTCTTATGGATATGGTGTCAAGTTATCTACAACCGGATATTAACAAATTCGCATCTGCCACATAACTGCGGGCACGGTTTTCGAAAGATCAAAACCCTGGAGGGGTGTCTCAACTTAGCCCATCACAAGCTCACGATCTGCGGAGTCGCAACTCCAAAGTCGGAAGACCCGAGTATTCTCGAAATCCCGTGCTCAAGATATTTCGACAAAGGTAAAACTAATCCAGCAAGATCTCCCGGCGTGCCGACACCCTGATAGTAGCCGCGCACATCTCATCTCAGGCAACGACCAGATGAGCAGTACGTACGGCAACCAAAGACCCCAGAATCTGGGTGGCACCGCAAGTGACTCTAGTTTGGACCAAAACTCATGAGGAGCACTGGCCCGGGGTTGTTAATTTAAGTCCTCGGGGTAGCTAGTCCCTATGCAAATTTTAGTTGTTAGGCAAAAGGAGTACCAATGTTGGGCCTTGCTGGAAAAGCTTTAAGCAGTGTGAATTATCAAGGGGGGCCCATAAACCCCAACCGTTTTAGGAACGCAAAATCAAGGAACATAACACCAGTTTATCGGGTCCTAAGGTGGCATGAGTGGAACAAAACACCAAGCAGAAGGCCGAGCCTTCCACCCATTACCAATATATAGGTGCATTAGTATTAAACATATATATATATATATATATATATATATATATATATATATATATATATATATATATATATATATTGTGTTATCCCATAAAACAAGTCCAATCGTGGAGCAATCTTCAAAACTTCACCTGCATCTAACAACGCTACAAGAGGGGCTGAGCAAAAGCGTACTTAGCCAATCAACGGTTTGCTAGGAAGGCGGTTAGAGTGTTTCATGGCAACAGTAGGAGGTTGACAAACATGAATATGCATCGAGCCATAGCTAAAGAATGAGACAACTAGCAAAGGCAAAGATAGAGGTGATATCGAAGAACAATCATCTTGCCTGGTGAGTCGTGGTGGGATGGTAAGACGACTCCTCAAACTCAGTCTCGACAAGATCCTCAAACTCGCTATCGGCTCCCGGCTCTACCCAGCACAAGAGCACAACAACGACACAATATCACACACGGTGCAATGCACAATCAACATGATGCAAGACATGTCATGGGATGCAAGTATGATGTGCGTATGAATGAGGATGATCTCGAGCCTAAGGAGAAGGTGATGGAAATGGCCTCATCTTGGGTAACCAAGCAAGTCACTGGATAGAGGGGAAGATTTCGGTCAAAAACAATATAAAGATCACCGGAAACGGATGCACGGTTTGCAAATGACAAGCAAAACAATATGCAATGCAAAACTGCAGTTATCAGCAACATGGCATCTTTGGAGCAAGAAATAAATATGCTACAACACCCAAACATGAAGACAAAACGCATTGATGTGAAATAGACATGATTCTTAATAAGCATGAACTTAGAGCACACCCAAAACCTTGCTGGAACACAATTAAACAAGCATGTCAAGATTCAATAAGTTTATAGATTTCTCAGACTTAGTGAAAATTTACAAGGCATGGCAGAAATTACAACAAGTAGGCATGTTTGCAAGCTTGTGCAACTCAACTGAAAGCATAGTATGGCATGTGAAGATAGCCAACATCAAGAAGACATATTTTAGAAGCTACTCATGGCAAGAACATGGTCACAGGATGCATAGAACACTAGCTATTCACATGGCAAAACTGAACTTGTTGATAACATGATGACAAAAAAAAATTATAGCATCTCGAGAGCATGAAAACAACAAGATACAACCACTCATCATGGAAAACAAGAGCATGGATAGCTAGAGCATAACATATACATCACAGAACACCCACTGGACAACTCTAAACATGCACACCAACGACGGTGGCATCATGGGAACATGGCATAAAAATTAGCAGATTCACACTTATAGAAATTTAACATCACGATGACATGTTAACAAGCTTGTTGCACTCATCACAAGACATATCATGGCATGAAAATAAATCTATCATGTAGAGCACATTCCAAAGAGCAAAACTCATGTTGACACCTAGCTCATATGACACATGGATTAATATACACAAGCAAGACTAAACATCATCTCATAACAAGTTCAGAAACTTATCAGCCAAATGCACTTTCGGAATATAGATAAACATGGCATAATGCATCATATCATGCAAGCAAATACCTCCATCTTGAAGAGCATCACAAGACGAACATCTGGATATATCATTCACTCCAATCGAACCAACATGCCCAAAGTTACTAGCTCACGAACATGCCAACAAATTTACACAGACAACAAGTGCTGAAACAGTTACATCATGATGCACTCTTGCCATGAAGATTAAGCCAACTAGATGATCACTATCATCATGAAACTGATGCTAACATGCAGATCATGATGAGACGAATATTTCGATATATCATATGCTCAAAATGGATGAACGTGCACAAAGTTATCCCCACTCAAACATGCATACGAATTAACAGGTTTTACAGACTTAGCAATTTTGAACGGATAACAGAGCGACATATAGCTACCGAGCACATGGGCGAGGGATAGGGGTAGCTCAATGAGACATCTCCAACGTATCTACTTTTCCAAACCCTTTTGCCCTTGTTTTGGACTCTAACTTGCATGATTTGAATGTAACTAACCCGGACTGGCGATGTTTTCAGCAGAACTGCCATGGTGTTGTTTTTCTGCAGAAACAAAAAGTTCTCGGAATCGCCTGGAAATCAACGGATAATTATTTCAAAAAATATAAAAAATACCTGCAAGAAGATCCACACCGAGGGCCCACGGCCTATCCTCGAGGGTGGGGGGCGCGCCCCCCTGCCTCGAGGGCCAGCCGGCAGGCCCACGGTGCCCATCTTCTCCTATATGAAGAGTTTTGACCTGGGAAAAATCAGGAGGAGGCTTTCGGGACCAGACGCCGCCGTCTCGAGGCGGAACCGAGGCGGAAACCGATCTAGGGCTCCGGCAGAGCTGTTCTGCCGGGGATACTTCCCTCCGGGAGGGGGAAATCGTCACCGTCGTCATCACCACAAACTCTCCCATCTTGTGGAGGGCTATCTTCATCAACATCTTCACCAGCACCATCTCCTCTCAAACCCTAGTTCATCTCTTGTATCCAATCTTTGTACCCAAACCTCAGATTGGTACATGTGGGTTGCTAGTAGTGTTGATTACTCCTTGTAGTTGATGCTAGTTGGTTTATTTGGTGGAAGATCATATGTTCAGATCCATTATGCACATTAATACCCCTCTGATCATGAACAATATTATGTCTCGTGAGTAGTTACTTTTGTTCCTGAGGACATGGGAGAAGTCTTGCTATTAGTAGTCATGTGAATTTGGTCTTCGTTCGATATTTTGATGAGATGTATGTTGTCTCTCCTCTAGTGGTGTCATGTGAACGTCGACTACATGACATTTCACCATTATTTGGGCCTACAGGAAGGCATTGGGAAGTAATAAGTAGATGATGGGTTGCTAGAGTGACAGAAGCTCAAACCCTAGTTTATGCGTTGCATCGTAAGGGGCTGATTTGGATCCATATGTTTCAGGCTATGGTTAGGTTTACCTTAATACTTCTTTTGTAGTTGTGGATGCTTGCATTAGAGGTTAATCATAAGTGGGAGGCTTGTCCAAGTAAGGGCAGCACCCAAGCACCGGTCCACCCACATACCAAATTATCAAAGTACCGAACGCGAATCAGATGATCGTGATGAAAACTAGCTCGACGATAATTCCCATATGTCCTCGGGAGCACTTTACCTTGCATAAGAGTTTGTCCAGGCTTGTCCTTTGCTACAAAAAGGATTGGGCCACCTTGCAACACCTTATTTACTTTTACCTTTTATTACTTGCTACCAATTATCCTATCACAAAACTATCTATTACCTATAATTTCAGTGCTTGCAGAAAATACCTTACTGAAAACTGCCTATCATTTCCTTCTGCTCCTCATTGGGTTCGACACTCTTACTTATGGAAAGGACTACGATAGACCCCCTACACTTGTGGGTCACCAAGACTCTTTTCTGGCACCGTTGCCAGGGAGCATAGCTCTATTCTTTAAGTCACTTGGGATTTATATCTTCTTATCACTATGAAGAATTTGAAGGACTCAAAAACCAAGATCTTACCCTCAACTACGAGGGGAGGTAAGGAACTGCCATCTAGCTCTGCACTTGATTCTCCTTCTGTTATGAGTAAACTTGCGACACCTACTCCTGGTATTGAATCTGATATGTCGTATGTTCTTGATGATGCTACTTCTGCTATGTATGATGAAACTACCTCTATGCCTGATACTGTGCCACTAGGTGAATTTCTAGATGAACAAATTGCTAAGGTTAGGGAGAGTGCAAATATTGATGATATTTATGAAAGTGATGATGAAACTACTCCCAATAGATATGAATTGCCTGTTGTGCCTGACGCTTATGTTATGGATGATGAAACTGCTAGAGACTTTCTTGCTTGCAATGATAGATATGATCTTAAGAAGTTATTAGCTAAGCTGAAAGAAAAGTCCTTGAATGCTAGAATGAAACATGACCTTGCTTTTGCTACTTCACCTATATGTGTCACTGATAAGGATTATGAATTCTCTGTTGATCCTGAGTTAATTACTTTGGTTGAATCTGATCCTTTCCATGGCTATGAGTCTGAAACTGTTGTAGCACACCTTACCAAGTTGAATGATATAAGATCCGCTACTACTATATCCTTAAGCTATTTCCTTTTTCGTTAAAGGATGATGCTAAGACTTGGTTTAATTCTCTTGATCCTGGTTGTGTGCGTAGTCCCCAGGATATGATGTATTACTTTTCTGCTAAATATTTTCCCGCTCATAAGAAACAAGCTGCCTTACGGGAAATATATAACTTTGCTCAAACTGAAGAAGAGAGTCTCCCATAAGCTTGGGGGAGGCTTCTCCAGTTACTTAATGCTTTGCCTGATCATCTTCTTGAGATGCATGATATACTTGATGTCTTTTGTAATGGACTAACCGATGCCTCCAGAGACCACCTGGACAGTTGTGTTGGTTGTGTTTTCAGGGAAAGAACAGTTGAACAAGCTGAACTACTATTGAATAATATGCTGGCCAATGAAAATAATTAGACACTTCTTGAACCAGCCCCTAAGCCAACTCCAAAGAAAAGAGGTGTTCTATTTCTCAGTCCTGAAGACATGCAAGAGGCAAAGAAATATATGAAAGAAAATGGTATTAAAGCTGAAGATGTTAAGAATTTACCACCTATTGAAGAAATACATGGTCTTGATAACCCGACACAAGTAGTAAAGGTAAATTCTCTTTATAGATTTGATGAAGGTGACATTCCTCGTTATAAGTCTTCTAGCCAATGCTTAGATGAGTTTGAAAATTTTATTGCGAAACAAGAAAACTTCAATGCTTATTTTAGTAGACAACTACAACACAATGCTTATATGATTGAATGCTTGAGTGATTATCTGTCCAATGCTAAGGGTGAACTGGAACTTATTAGTATACATGCTTCCATGGTCACCACTCAAGTAGAACAAGTACTTAAGGGTCAGAATGATTTCCTCAGTAAATTAAATAGTAAGAATAATGACTATGATGTTAGAGTTGCTACTAGAGGTGGTAAAATGACTCAGGAACCTCTGTATCCTGAAGGTCACCCTAAGAGAACTGAGCAAGATTCTCAGAGAGCTAATTCAGATGCACCTAGTTCTTCTAAGAAGAAGAAAAAGAAAAATGATAGAAATTTGCATGCTTCTAGTGAACCTGTAGCTGCCACACCTGAGAATCCCAATGATATATCAGTTTCTGATGCTGAGACACAATTTGGTAACGAACATGAACCTAGTGATAATGTTAATGATGATGTTCATGTTGATGCTCAACGTAGAAATGATAATGATGTAGAGATTGAACCTGTTGTTGATCTTGATAACCCACAATCAAAGAATCAACGTTATGATAAGAGATACTTTGTTGCTAGGAAGCACAGTAGGGAAAGAGAAGCATGGGTTCAGAAACCCATGCCTTTTCCTCCGAAACCATCCAAGAAAAAAGATGATGAGGATTTTGAGCGCTTTGCTGAAATGATTAGACCTATCTTTTTGCGTATGCGTTTGACTGATGTGCTTAAAACAAATCCTTATGCCAAGTATATGAAGGACATTATTACCTACAAAAGAAAGATACCTGAAGTAGAAATTTCCACCATGCTTGCCAATTATACTTTTGAGGGTGGAATGCCTAAGAAATTAGGAGATCCAGGAGTACCTACTATACCTTGCTCCATTAAGAGAAACTATGTTAAAACTGCTTTGTGTGATCTTGGAGCTGGTGTTAGTGTTATGCCTCTATCTTTATATCGTAGACTTGACTTGAGTAAGTTGACACCTACTGAAATATCCTTGCAAATGGCTGATAAATCAATTGCTATACATGTCGGTATTTGTGAGGATGTGCCTGTTCTGGTTGCAAATGTTACTATTCTAACGGACTTTGTTATACTTGATATTCCCGAGGATGATAATATGTCTATTATTCTTGGAAGAACCTTTTTGAATACTGTAGGGCTGTTATTGATTGCAACAAAGGCAATGCCACTTTTCATGTCAATGGTAATGAGCATACGGTACACTTTCCGAGGAAACAACCTCAGGTTCATAGTATCAATTATATTGGAAAAACTTCAACTATTACTATTGGAGGTTTTGAGTTTCCTCTTCCTACTATCAAGAAGGCATATGGCATACTTATTGTTGGGGACATACATATCCCCATTGAGGTAACACATAGTGTTATTCAAAAATTCTCCGGTTTCATGTTACTCGGATAGAGTTTATTAACAAGGCCTGATCAACCTTGTTAATGGATTCCTTTTGATGAGCATGGGATAGGTGAATCTAGATAGCACAAATCTTCTGTACCCTCCTTTTACTTTCAGTTAATTAGGTTAAATAAAACAAAAATAGCATTATCTGTCTGTTTCCAGACTTATCCATGCAATAAAAAAATATCCCGAAAATAAAAGTTCTCCAAATGCCATGAAAATAAAATATTATTTTTTCTAGAATATTTAAGAAAATATGGCACTGAACACACAGCGAGGGGAGCCAGCACGTGGCATCGAGGCCACAGGGCACGCCCCCTGCCTTGAGGGCCCCACGTGGCCCCCCTCCACTTATCCTTTCACCCATGCTCTTCTTCTTCCTCCCAAAACAATCATCAACCAGTTCAAACCCGAGTTCTAGCTCATTTGCTGCCATTTTCGATCTCCTTGCTCAAAGCACCATTCACCAAACTGTTTGGGGAGATTATTCCTTGGTGTGTGACTCCTCCATTGGTCCAATTAGTTTTTGTTCTAGTGCTTTATTTGTTGCAAATTTGTGTTGCTGTGGTGACCTTGTTCTTGAGCTTGCATGTCAAATTTTCTTGGTCCCAAGTAGTTCTAATGCATGATATAGCCTCTAGGCACTTATGGGAGTTGTTGCTGTCAATCTTGTTGAGTTTGGTTAACTTTTATTGTGAGTTACTAAAATTTTCAGAAATTTTCATAATGGAAAATGTTAAAAAGATTATTGAGGGGCTCTTCCAGCAAGAGCTGAGAAGAGAAGAAGAAAGAAGAAAATAAGAAGCCCAAGTATCATCTTCCTCGCATGGCAGAAGTTCGACCGTGCGAATGGCCGTGTAATGATTTCATGATGTCCGCCGGTATCTATGAAGACTTTTATTGGATGGCGAATAATGCAGGCCTCACCGACTTCCTGAACGACCAAAAAGAACAATATCTCTTACTCACCAATATTTTTACGTAAAGCTTTCATTTTCATTCTAGGAAAACACCACCTACGGTGGAGTTTCGCTTATATGATGTGAGTAAGGAGATATCACTTTTAGATTTTTGCGAAATATGCAAAGTACCCTTTGGAGGTAGACTCGATGAACCACATCATGAAGACGTCAAAGGGTTTATTGATATGATAGATGTAGGTGAAACTAGACAAGTTGCAGGGGCAAGAATCACTAGTATACACTTCCATGTTCTTTGCTACTTTGCTTTATTTGCTAGTAGGTGTTTAATTGGCCGCGGGAACAGTGGAAATCTCAGTGCCCCTGATATTATCATTTTACGCCATGCTTTGTTTCGTGACACAACTTTTAGCTTGGGCGCCGTCGTTGCCAAACGATTGAGTCTTAACCGCTTAAGAGGGCCCGTCTTTGGAGGCATCTTTTCTTCTCGCCTTGCTGAATATTTTAATATACCCATAAGGCATCATGAGAAGGAAGAAAAATCGCTTGCCCCTGTTTATCTAGACCACAAGAGCATGGTAGCTCATGGCTTTATTGTTAAATACAAAAATATGCAACTCCATTATAAATTGAGGTTTGATGAAATATACTGTGAAATTGTTACCCTGCCTGCACCTTCTTTGTTTGATCTATCTACAGGCGTATTCCTCATGACCTCAGATGTCTTCTACAAGTACCAAGGCCAGGCACAAGCTTCAGAGCCTGAGCTAGAACCACCAATCTGTTTATGGGTGGGAGTTGGACAAGCTCGCCAACCAGTGGCATCCAGAGGACACATCTCAGTACACTAGAGGGAGTGGCTTCGATCCGTGGCCATAGACCAACTTAGGCCAAAAGCCTAAGCTTGGGGGAGTACATGTTTCTCATTGACTTACATTCATGTTCACACTTATTCTAGTTGTCGGTGCTCACACTCTTTCACTGTACCATCCATGCTTAGTTTCAGTTTCTTTTTCTTAGTCTTTTTCCTGTGTGCTAGAAAATCCCAGAAAAACAAAAAATATATTAGTTGTAGCTTCTAGCTAGTTTAGTTTCTTTGCTTGTAGTAGTAGTTAAAAAACGAAAACCTAAAAAGATTTCCCGTTCTTCTTTTGCTTGTTGGGAGCTTTCCCGTGTAAATAGTTTCTTTTCTTTTCTTTAGGGGTTAAGAGTAGAAGACCATGATTGAAAATGCTTATTGGCTCTCATATGCTTTGTTGTTAATTTAACCTTGAGCCATATTACCTTGTCTTCTCTCTTGTATTAAATGCCTGCAGATTCCAGCTTAGTCCAATGCACGTGCACTATTATTATTTTCCACACCGTTCGGTCGTGCGAGTGAAAGGCAATAAGGATGATATATGATGAACTAATTGAGATGAGAAAAGCTAGTATGAACTCGACCTCTTTTGTTTTTGTAAACATGATTGCTCGTCGTTCTTGATTCAGCTTGTTATGAAAGAAACATGTTTGCAATGACAATTAGAGTTCATAGCTACTTATGCCATGCTTAATGAGCTCAGAGTTTATAATGGTCTATCTTGCGTGCCAACATGGTATTAAAATGCTTGTGATGTGGTATGATGGGTGGTATCCTCCTCTGAACGATTTAAGTGACTTGACTTGGCACATGTTCACGCATGTAGTTGAAACAAATCAACATAGCCTTCACGATATTTATGTTCATGGTGATTTATATCCTACTCATGCTTGCATTCATTGTTGATTAATTTTAATGCATGTTCATGACCGTAGTTGCTCTCTAGCTGGTTGCTTCCCAGTCTCTTTCTAGCCTTCACCTGTACTAAGCGGGAATACTGCTTGTGCATCCACTTCCATAAACCCCAAAGTTATTCCATATGAGTCCACCATACCTTCCTATATGCGGTATTTACATGCCGTTCCAAGTAATTTTGTATGTGCCAAACTCTAAACCTTCAAATGAAATTCTGTTTTGTATGCTCGAATAGCTCATGTATCAACTAGGGCTGTCTATATCTTCCATGCTAGGTGGGTTATTCTCACGATGAGTGGACTCCGCTCATCATTCATGAGAAAATGGCTGGTAATCGCGATTCCTAGTCCCATGCTCAAAATCATAATAATTAAACAAAACTCCCCCAGGGCTATTGCTTGTTTGGACGGTAACCCATGGATTCGGCTGGCCGTGGAGTATGCTTGTTGGTGGTTAGGGGAGTATATGATACGTCTCAAACGTATCTACTTTTCCAAACACTTTTGATATTGTTTTGACCTCATTCTTGCATGATTTGGACTAAACTAACCCGGACTGACGCTGTTTTCAGCAGAGCTGCCTATATGGTTTATTTGTGTGCAGGAAAACGGATTTTTAAGCATCTCAGAAAAATCCACGAAAAATCACGAAAAATCCACGCACCCGAAGAAACAACATACCAGAAGTGGGGCCAGAGGGGGGCCAGGGGGTGCCCAGGCGCCCTGTGGGCGCGCCCCCCCTTGGGCCATGCCGGGGGGGCGCCTGGGTGGGGCCCACGCCCCCTGGTGCCCTACTTTAGCCCGTATTTTTTCCTCCGAGGCAAAAAACCCCAGATCGGAAGTCCTTTTTGCTGTTTCGCGTCGCGGAGCCGCCGCCACCCTCTGTTCTTCTTCGGGAGGGCTAATCTGGAGGCTGATTTGGCCTCCGGAGAGGGGAGATCGTCGCCATCGTCATCATCATCACCACTCCATCATCCCTCCATGACTTCCCCCTTCATGTGTGAGTAATTCCCTTGCTGTAGGCGAAGGGGATGGTAGGGATTGGATGAGTTAGATCATGTAATAGTTCGTCAGATTGTTGGGGGCATGTTGCCTATCATCTAGTATGGTGTTTATCATCTTTGCTACAACTTGTTATTCTTAATGCTTGACACTAGGGCCCGAGTGCCATGATTTCAGATCTGAACCTTATGTGTTTGCATGAATATATTTGTGTTCTTGATCCTATCTATGAGTTGTATGCACCTATTACGGTTCAGAACCGGCGATCCCAAAGGTGACAGCTTGGGACACCAAAGGGGATGGTCCGTAGTTTGAGGATTACATGCATCCATTGAGTTCATTGCTTTGTTCCGGTGCTCTTTGACAGGAGCACCTTAATATCCATTAGTTCCTTTTGGCCCGTTCGTAGCGGGATGGTAGGACAAAAGATGTTGTGCAAGTTCTTATTGCAAGCACGTACGACTACCTACAGGATACATGCCTAATGTTTGATATTTGCCTAGATGATCATTACTTTTCCGTGTGCCGTGCCCCAAGTTAGAAACTATCTCATCCATGCAATGCCCAACCATCCATCTCCCTAGCCTACAGTATTTTAAACCTTGCTTGTCACTAGTTGCTACTTTTGCAATTTACTACTGCTATTTACTTTTGCTATTTACTTTTACTATTACTATCATCACTATCAAATCGCTGTTACCACTTATCTTTTGTTGCAAGTTAGTATATTTCAGGTGCGGTTGAATTGACAACTCAACTGTTAAAGCTTATAAATACTCTTTGGCTCCCCGTGTGTCGAATCAATAAATTGGGTTATTCTTACCCGCGAAGACTATCTCGATCCCTTACGGTTGAGGGTTATCAGTATACACTTTACCATTCTCTTTGGGAACCGCCTATAATGTGCATAGCATGGGATATATCGAGATTCTTGGTTGTTATGTTGACAATGAAAGTATACCGCTCAAAATGCTATTCATCTCTATTTAAAAATCGAGCTCTGGCACCTCTACAAATCCCTGCTTCCCTCTGCGAAGGGCCTATCTATTTACTTTTATGCAGAGTCATCACTCTCTTATCAAAAAGCACCAGTAGGAGAGCACCTCTATCGTTGCATGTATTATTATTAATTCGCACTGAGTATGATCATGACTGGATCTCTTTTACCATGAATTACAATGTCTAGTCAGTCCTTGATCTTTAAAGGTGCTCTGCATTTATGTTTTGCGGTCTCAGAAAGGGCTAGCGAGATACCATCCTGTTATATCATATCATGATTGTTTTGAGAACTGTTGTCATCCAAGGTTTATAATTATTGCTCGCTAGTTGATTATGCTATTGATGTGAGTAGTCTTGAGACCTAAAAGTTATTGTGAATGTGGTTAGTTCATGATCTTGTAGAAAACCTGAATGCTAGCTTACATATTTACAACAACAAGAGCAAATAGAGTTTGTCAAAGTTTTTCTTTATCACTTTCAGTTTATCAACTGAATTGCTTAAGGACAAGCAAAGGTTTAAGCTTGGGGGAGTTGATACGTATCCAACGTATCTACTTTTCCAAACCCTTTTGCCCTTGTTTTGGACTCTAACTTGCATGATTTGAATGTAACTAACCCGGACTGACGCTATTTTCAGTAGAACTGCCATGGTGTTGTTTTTGTGCAGAAATAAAAAGTTCTCGGAATCGCCTGAAAATCAACGGAGAAATATTTCAGAAAATATAAAAAATACCTGCAAGAAGATCCACACCGGGGGCCCCACGGCCTGTCCTCGAGGGTGGGGGGCGCGCCCCCTACCTCGAGGGCCAGCCGGCAGGCCCACGGTGCCCATCTTCTTCTATATGAAGCGTTTTGACCTGGAAAAAATCAAGAGGAGGCTTTCGGGACCAGACGCCGCCGTCTCGAGGCGAAAACCAATCTAGGGCTCCGGTAGAGCTGTTCTGCCGGGGATACTTCCCTCCGGGAGGGGGAAATCATCACCGCCGTCATCGCCACCAACTCTCCCATCTTGGGGAGGGCTATCTGCATCAACATCTTCACCAGCACCATCTCCTCTCAAACCCTAGTTCATCTCTTGTATCCAATCTTTGTACCCAAACCTCAGATTGGTACCTGTGGGTTGCTAGTAGTGTTGATTACTCCTTGTAGTTGATGCTAGTTGGTTTATTTGGTGGAAGATCATATGTTAAGATCCATTATGCACATTAATACCCCTCTGATCATGAACAATATTATGTCTCGTGAGTAGTTACTTTTGTTCTTGAGGACATGGGAGAAGTCTTGCTATTAGTAGTCATGTGAATTTGGTCTTCGTTCGATATTTTGATGAGATGTATGTTGTCTCTCCTCTAGTGGTGTCATGTGAACGTCGACTACATGACATTTCACCATTATTTGGGCCTACAGGAAGGCATTGGGAAGTAATAAGTAGATGATGGGTTGCTAGAGTGACAGAAGCTTAAACCCTAGTTTATGCGTTGCTTCGTAAGGGGCTGATTTGGATCCATATGTTTCAGGCTATGGTTAGGTTTACCTTAATACTTCTTTTGTAGTTGCCGATGCTTGCATTAGAGGTTAATCATAAGTGGGAGGCTTGTCCAAGTAAGGGAAGCACCCAAGCACCGGTCCACCCACATACTAAATTATCAAAGTACCGAACGCGAATCAGATGATCGTGATGAAAACTAGCTCGACGATAATTCCCATATGTCCTCGGGAGCGATTTACCTTGCATAAGAGTTTCTCCAGGCTTGTCCTTTGCTACAAAAAGGATTGGGCCACCTTGCTGCACCTTATTTACCTTTACCTTTTATTACTTGCTACCAATTATCCTATCAGAAAACTATCTGTTACCTATAATTTCAGTGCTTGCAGAAAATACCTATCTGAAAACTGCCTATCATTTCCTTTAGCTCCTAGTTGGGTTCGACACTCTTACTTATCGAAAGGACTACGATAGATCCCCTACACTTGTGGGTCATCACTCAGCTCTGGGCTCGGCCCAGGTCGTGGAGGAGCTGGGCCGACCGGGCCTCTGCGGCGCGCTGGGCCGGAGCGGGGGTGGCGAGCCGAGGGAGGAGTGGGCCCACGAGGGGGTAAACGCAAGCGGGCGGCGGCGTTCGTCGTCCTCCCAACGAGGAGGATCAGCAGCGAGGTGCCTCGGGGTCCGGGCGAAGTCCAGTGGGCGGCGGCGTCGGGCGCCGGGCGCAGAGAGGCGGCGGGTCAGCGAGCAAAGAGGGGGCCGGGCATAGGCGAGATTCGGGCGGTGCGGGGGCTGGCCGGACGGACGAGGCGGTGGCGAGGCGAAGCTCGGGCGGCGGCGGTGTGGATCTGCGGCAGCGGAGCTTCAAGCGGAGGCGGCCGGCGGCGATGACGCTTGGCGACGGAGGAGCTCCGGCCAGGTCGGGCGCCGGCGCACGGAAGGAGACTTGGGTCTCGGGCACAGGAGGCGGCGGCTCGGGCCGCGGCGGTCGGATCCGGGCCAAGTGGGCCCATGGCGGCGCGGCGGCGTCTGTGACATGTGGTGGACGCAGAGTGGCTGAGGGGGGCGGAGCGGGCGTGTCCGGCGCCGGGCGGGTGTTTCCGGTGCGGCGTGGAGGGAGAGAGCTAGGGTTTCGCCCGAAAATGGACGTGGGGAGGCCTATTCATAGATTCTGGGAGCTAGGATTGTCCAAATGGGGTGCGGTTTTCGCCCACACGATCACGATCCAACGAATGTGAGGATCGGCTGGTTGTGCTAGGTTAGTGGGCTGTTGTGGAGGGGTGTTGGGCCAAAATAAAGAGGAGCTTTTAGCTCATGAGATTAACCGTTGGAGTATCAAATGACCTCCAAACGTGACGAAACTTGACAGGCGGTCTCCACGTACTAAAACAACAATGTACGACAAGTCTCACCTCATTCCGAGAACGTTCTACGGCCACATACGAAAGAAGGACTCGGAGGTGCCACGGGCACGTGTGTGAGTGTCGGTACTCAAAACGGACAACAGGAAGAGATGAGCATGACCGGGTGCAAGTGACAACAGAAATGCAATGCAATGCACATGATGACATGACATGGATAATATGCACACACTCACATGGCAAAACGAAGAAACCCAAAATGAAGGAAGAGCCCAGAATGGAATTGATTAAGTCAACGTTGCATATATTGCCATAAATGGAATTGTTACATCCGGGGTGTTACAAACTTTCCTCCACTACAAAAAGATCTCGTCCCGGGATCTAGGACTGAAAGAAAGCGGGATACTCGGAATGGGGATGATCTTCTCGTTCCCATGTACTTCTCGGTCAGTATGGTGTGACCACTTCACTTTCAAGAATTTGATGGACTTTTTGCGGGTCTTGCGCTCAATTTCTTCAAGGATAGCAACGGGGTGCTCACGTAAGACAAGTCTTGCTGAAGATCAATCTCTTCGAAAGGAATGGTGCGTTCAGGCGTGTTGAAGCACTTGCGGAGTTGTGACACGTGAAACACATCGTGCACATTTGCAAAGTTGGAGGAAAGCTCGGGTTGGTAGGCTAGACCGCCTCTCTTGCCAAGAATCTTGAAAGGCCCCACGTATCTTGGAGCAAGCTTGCCCTTGATACCGAACCTCTAAGTGCCCTTCATGGGAGAAACACGGAGATAGACATGATCTCCAATGTCGAAAGCCAAGTCACGATGCTTGCTGTCATAGTAGCTATTTTTGCGCGATTGCGCGGCTTTGAGATTCTCACGTATGAATTTGCAAATTTCTTTGGCTTCTGAGATCAAATCATTTCCAAGGAGTTGACGTTCACCAGTCTCGGACCAGTTGAGAGGGGTACGACACTTTCTGCCATAGAGGATTGCTTTCAAACGGAACTTTGCCTGCACTTGCTTGGAAGCTGTTGTTGTAGGAGAATTCGGAAAATGGAAGGCAATCTTCCCATTTCATACCGAAGGATATGACACAAGCTCTAAGCATATCTTCAAGGACCTAGTTCACTCTTTCGACTTGACCACTAGTCTGAGGGTGAAATGTTGTGTTGAAGCGAATCTTGGTGCCCATAGCTGACTAAAAGGAATCCCAGAACTTGAAAGTGAACAAGCTTCCACGGTCTGAGTATATCACTTGAGGAATGCCATGCAAAGAGACAATTCTGGAGGTGTACAGCTGATGACCCACAACCGTAAGGGATCTATTGCAGCGTTTTCGATAAGTAAGAGTGTCGAACCCAACGAGGAGCAGAAGGTATTGATAAGCGATTCTGAGCAAGAAATTACTGCAAGCACTGAAAGATAACTTTTTAGGGGTTTTCTTGATATAAGCAACAACAAAGTAAAAGTAAGTAAAATAATAGGTACTGAGAGTGACAAGTGGCCCAATCCTTTCTTAGCAAAGGAGAGGCCTAGCAACTGATCTTATAAAGGCTAAAAGCGTTCCTGAGGACACACGGGAGAGGTAGTCATGTGCTTTCGCCACATTCCGTATCGATACTATGTTATGTGTTGATAAGTGTTGAGTGGGTGGATCTATGCTAGTACACTCTCTAGACTAAGATGAGTGCACTCTTATGATTAAACACCTTGCAAGCATCCGCAAATACAAGATAGAATTTAAGGCAAAAATGGCAATACGATCGAGGATCCATTGTTCCCTTATGCAAAAGCGTGCGAACTAGGGTTCAGGTTTCTGTCACTCCGGCAACCCACCGTAAGCATTATTTGTACACAATGTATTCTCCTAGGTCCTTAATAAGGCGAAGTGTTGAGTGTTCGACTCACACAACACCACTAGTAGAATGACAACCCAACTTAAGTATCAAACAACACATATTACTTCAACAGCATATGACTACTAACAACAAGACTTTCCCCATGTCCTGAAGAACTAAGGTAACTACTCACGAGACATAAAAGAGATCATGATCAGTGGAGATAAATGGGTGAAGAACAATCTGGACATAATAATATTTCTCCAACAAAACTCAATAGCATTCACCACAAAGTAGTAATCAACACCGATGGAGTAGAGAGGACAGGTAGTACGAGTTACAACACAAGTTGCAATTGTGAGATGAGATTTGGATGAAGATGGAGATGGTGCTGGTGTTGGGGATGATGTTGATGATGATCTCGATGATGCCCGTGACGATGGTGATGACGATGGCGACGATCTCCCCTTCTGGGAGGTGATCTCCCCGACGGAATCTGCCCACCGGAGATGGCTTTTTCTTCTCTGTAGGTTTCCGCCACGGAGCGGCGGCGGAACTCCGTAAAAACTCCCGTTTTTAGGGTTTTCAGATAACGGAGAGTATATAGGCAAAAGGGGGCAGCCGGAGGTGGGCCAGGGGCTCCAGGCGCCCCCCCGGCGCGGCCAGGGGGGCGCCCCCAGGGCGCCTGGGCACCCTGTGGCCCCCCTCTGGTTGCCCTTTCGCATGTCTTCATGATTCGTCCGGAAAATATCGTCCGTCAATTTTCAGGTAATTTGAAGGTATTCTTCTTCAGCAACTCAGCGTCCACTTTTTACCGCTGAATCCTGTGTCTCTTGCTTCGGCACCGGAAAGTTGCAAACTGTGTAAAACAGGCCAATACAACATAAGAACATCATCGTAATGTGAAATATATCAATGAATAAGGATAAATTAAGATACAAAATAGTGATGCATTTTGGACGTATCAACACCCCCAAGATTAGACCTCGCTTGTCCCCAAGCGAATACTGAGCTCGGTAAACCTGTCCACAAGTTTAGAGAGTGAAGTGTCGATAAATAGAATACGGACAAGAAGCATCACAGTTTCTTTACCAGCTCAAATATCCTCAACATCAATCTTCAATTCATAAGGCCCTTATAAAAGAGTGATAACACTTATATTCGAAAGTAGGGCTAAGGAAACTCATCAAATCATGGCAAACATGTCCTTTGGTCAAAGAACAACAAATAGATTTAACTTTTGCTCTTCCTCTTATGTTTTGATGAGATTAATTGAAGCGTTTGAAAGAACATGTTAATAGGCAAGAAGTGAAAGTGTTAACACAAAGGAAGATATTTGCCTTAGCTAGGCATGACAAACAACTTACTTATCAAATGATAATGTCAACAAGGATATGATATGACAAATCTTAATGCAACTTTATATGAATGAATCCTTGTCAACATCAAATGTCTGCTCTCTTTAGAATAGAAGGAAGTAGGAATAACTGACTCAACCTAAAATTAAAAGATAGGCCCTGCTCTAGGGAAGTAGGGAAAACTCATGTGCTATCCTTAAATCAAACAGAATGAAAACAAGTTTTGAGAGGTGCATGATTTGTCAACGAATGCTAATAGATAACTCAATTACTTCTTGACCTGGACAAGTTTCGAGGAACGGCTCCCGCACGAGGACGATCACATCCTCTTATTCTCCTTTGTTTATCACTGCCAAAGTTTTCTGATTTCTCATGAACAGAGCGTGAAGGAGGGTTTGTTTGTTATATTATTTTTGAGCCGGGCGCACTCTTTGCCAGTTCCTTCTCATATTATGGGTTTGCACATTAGACATGCAATCCCGGGGTGAAGCTTGTCCAACTCAAAAAGACCATGAATTAACTCTTACTTCCTCATGAGCTAAAACAGAGGCACAAAATAAAATATTTTTGAACATTTAAGGATAACACATAAATTCTGTACTTTAGGAGGTGGTAGTGGAATACCACGAGTAGGAAGGTATGGTGGACTCATATGGAAGGTATTGGTTTAAGGGTATGGATGCACAAGTAGAATTCCGCTTAGTACAGAGTTAGGCTAGCAAAGGTTTTGAGAGAACTGACAATTGATGATGACTAAAATGCAAAACAATATAGAGCATAAACATTGAAATAAGCATAACACATCAAGTTGTCTTCCTTGTTAGCATAACACTTCAAGCATAATAACATAAAGGTTTTGGCTACGTCGATACTTTAGGAAAATCATGATTGTTGTTATGACCAAAGCTATGTTTGCCAAGATTAAATAAAGTTTTCACAGCCATACCTGATATAAGGTCAATACTCCCCATAAGAATCATCATATAAGGTCGATTGCGTGAAGAGAATACCGAGTGCAGCAAAAGGAACCAATAAACTTCTCATTAATATTCCATCATAGACGACTCCACACTCACGGATACAATCTCCCCACCGAAGGAGTGATAGACCTCAATGCACACACCTATTTCGTATAATAACCTCCCTAGACATGATACGACTCTACTTGACTCTAAAAGACAAAAGGTAAAGATAAAGATACCGGGCACTCCCCCAAGCTTTGAACAAGCCAAGGGAATGCCGTTACCCAAGGAGATTTCACTCCTCATCCTTGTTGGCCTTGATCACATAGTCCTCGGCGAAATGCTTCCATGGAAGGGGTTCTCCAGTCTCATATGAGAAGTTTGTCTCCTGAATCCTGCATGCACCACCCATACTCATGCGCATAAACCTTAGTTCATACTCATAGTTCTGGCGATGTAGATCATAAATTTGCCCTTGGAGCTCTTCAATTCTTTCTTCAGACGCGGTGATGCTTTTCCACATCTCCTTCATCTCCTTCAGGAAGTAGGTCTTCAGCTCGTTGATGATGTCAAAGTTCGCTTCAACACCACGCTTGATCATCTTCTTGTACTCGAAGACTTCTTGCTCCAGTTCTTCCAGCCTAGCCTGGATGCTCCCCTCCTTGATAGGTCCCTTCAGATCTTCTTGATGAAGGACACCGTCCTCCATCCGAACAACCTGAGGGTGCTTCTTCACCTCAGCGAGGTAAGGGTTGATGACGTTGACGACGAAATTGTCCTTGGGGGAACTTGGAGAAGCCATGGCACCTAGATTCAGCTGAAAGATTCCCTGGCAGAAACAGATCGAAAAGAAAACACACGAAATCGCAAGATACGTTGCCGGAACAATCCGGGCAAATATATAGCAAAAATTTATGCACAGAAAGGAAGGTAACAGGCTAAAGCGGGGTCGGAGACGGACTCCTGGGTGTCCAGGCGCCCTGGCGGCGCGGCCAGGAGGCAGGGCGCGCCAGGGGGGCGCCTGGACCCCCTGGAGCTCGTCTCCGGCTGCACTTAGCCTCAGAATTTTACTAATTTTGCAAAAACTCGTAATACGGAACTTTTATGGCGGTTCACGATGTTTCCTTACCGTACTACATACCTTTTCTTTATTCTGCTTCTGCTGGCGTCTGAAACAGGGCTGCAACATGTTCTTCGTGAGTTGTTGTGTATATTATATTCACATCAACATTGACAGGGTCTCCTGCTATGTAATGTTTAAGTCTTTGCCCATTCACAACATGAGGTTTGGTGCCTTCTAAATTGTTAATCTTAATTGCACCAGACCGATAGACTTCTTCAATATGAAATGGCCCTTCCCACCTGGAAAGTAGTTTGCCTGGAGAAAACCTGAAACGGGATCTAAACAACAAAACTTTATCGCCAACATTAAATTCACGTTTCAGAATCTTCCTATCATGCCACTTCTTTACCTTTTCCTTGAACATTATAGCGCTCTCGTAAGCTTCACTTCTCCATTCAACTAGAGAAGTCAAGTTCATGAGACGCTTCTCACCAGCTAATTTTGGGTCAACATTAAGCTCTCCAACAGCCCAGAAAGCTTTGTGCTCTAACTCTAATGGCAAATGGCAAGCCTTGCCATAGACCATCTTATAGGGGGACATGCCCATGGGGTTTTTGTAAGCAGTTCTATATGCCCACAAAGCATCTCCTAACTTATTTGACCAGTCCTTTCTATTTCTGTTTACTGTCTTCTGCAAGATCAACTTAATCTCTCTATTGGTGAGCTCAACTTGCCCACTAGTTTGAGGATGATATGGTGAAGCAATTCTATGGTTGACATCGTATTTGGCTAAAGCTTTTCTAAAAGCTCTGTGCGTCAAGTGTGATCCTCCATCAGTCATGAGATACCTAGGTACACCAAACCTAGGAAAAATTACATCTTTAAGCATTTTCAAAGATGCCTTGTGATCAACACTTTCAGTGGGGATTGCTTCAACCCACTTGGTCACATAATCAACAGCTACTAAAATGTGAGTGTACTTGTGCGAAGAAGGAAAAGGACCCATAAAATCAAAACCCCAACAATCGAAAGGTTCAATCACTAGTGAGTAATTCATAGGCATCTCATTCCTTCTACTAATGTTACCGACTCTCTGACATTTATCACAGGCTAAAACATAATTTCTAGCATCCTTAAAGAGAGTAGGCCAATAAAAACCTGATTGAAGAACCTTATGTGCAGTCCTCTCACCGGCATGATGTCCTCCATAGGGACTATCATGACACTGTCTGAGAATGTCCTTCTGCTCATGTTCCGGTATGCATCTTCTCACGATCCTGTCGGGACCTTCTTTGAAAAGATGTGGGTCATCCCAAAAGTAGTGCCTCAAATCATGAAAGAACTTCTTCCTTTGCTGAAATGTTAAACCTGGAGGCAAATACTTTGCAACAATAAAATTAGCATAATCTGCATACCAAGGATCGGAAAGAGATTGTACTTTTACAACGGCAAGTTGCTCGTCTGGAAAACTATCGTTGACTGGGATGGGGTCGTGCGGTATATCTTCCATCCTTGAAAGATTGTCCGCCACCGGATTGTCTTCTCCTTTCCTATCAACAATCTGCAAATCAAATTCTTGAAGAAGGAGTACCCATCTGATAAGCCTTGGCTTGGCATCCTTCTTTGTCATAAGGTACTTAATGGCAGCATGATCAGTATGAATAATAACTTTGGAATCAACAATATACTGCGTAAACTTATCACAAGCAAATACTACAGCTAAGAATTCCTTCTCAGTAGTAGCATAATTCCTTTGAGCACTATCAAGGGTTTTACTAGCATAATGTATAACATTCAATTTCTTATCAACTCTTTGTCCGAAAACAGCTCCAACAGCAAAATCACTTGCATCACACATAATCTCAAAAGGTAAATTCCAGTCAGGTGGTTGTACTATAGGAGCGATTATTAAAGCTTTCTTAAGGACTTCAAAAGCTTCCTTACAACCCTCATCAAATACAAAAGGAACGTCCTTCTGGAGAAGATTAGTGAGGGGCCTCGAGGTCTTAGAAAATTCTTTAATAAATCTTCTATAGAAACCAGCATGACCAAGAAAACTGCAAATACCTTTGATGTCCCTTGGATAGGGCATCCTCTCAATAGCTTCGATCTTGGCTTTGTCCACTTCAATTCCCCTTTCGGAAATCTTGTGACCAAGAACAATTCCTTCGTTAACCATGAAGTGGCACTTCTCCCAGTTGAGTACCAAATTTGTCTCCTCGCATCTCTGCAAAACTTTATTAAGGTTGTGGAGACAATGGTCAAAAGAAGTTCCATAGATGGAGAAATCGTCCATGAAGACTTCCATAATATCCCCACAGAAACCATGAAAGATAGCAGACATACACCTTTGAAAAGTAGCAGGGGCATTACATAAACCAAAAGGCATACGCCTGTAAGCATAAGTACCAAAGGGACAAGTAAAAGTGGTCTTCTCTTGATCAGCGGTGTTAACATGAATTTGAGAGAAGCCAGAATAACCATCGAGATAACAAAAGTGGGTATTTTTGGATAACCTTTCAAGCATTTGGTCGATGAATGGCAACGGGTAGTGATCCTTCCTGGTTGCCTTGTTCAACTTCCTGTAATCAATACACATTCTATATCCAATAATAATTCTCTAAGGTATTAGTTCATTTTAATCATTAGGAACCACAGTTGTACCTCCTTTCTTAGGAACACAATGTACCGGGATTACCCACTTACTATCAGCTATAGGGTAGATAATACCTGCGGCTAGAAGCTTGAGAATCTCAGTTCTCACAACATCCATCATCTTCGGGTTCAACCGTCGTTGATGATCAACAACTGGTTTAGCATCAGGCTCAAGGTTGATAGTATGTTGACAGATAGATGGACTAATCCCCTTAAGGTCATCAAGGGTATAGCCAATTACGCCTCGGTGTTTACGGAGTACTTCCAATAGTCGCTCTTCTTCGTATCCTGAAAGGTTAGAGTTGATAATAACAGGATATACTTTCTTTTCATCTAAATAAGCATACTTGAGCGTATCGGGAAGAGGTTTGAGATCGAACACCGGGTCTTCTTTTGGTTTTGATAAAATTCCCAAAGGTTCAACCGGAAGGTTGTGCTTCAGGATAGGAGGTTGCCTCAAGAATATTTCATCTAGTTCATTTCTTTTCTGCATATGCAAATCATTCTCGTGGTCCTCCATATATTGCTGCAAAGGATCATTAGGGGGAATAGCAATAGAAGCAATACTTTCAATAAGTTTATCATCACTAGATAAATCGGTACCACGAGACTGCTTAGAGAACTTAGAAAAATTAAATTCATATGGCTCACCATCGAATTCAACAGAAACTTTACCTTTCTTGCAATCTATTATAGCTCCACAAGTTCTAAGAAAAGGTCTACCAAAAATAATTGGACAAAAATTGTCCCTCTCTGAACCAAGTACTAGAAAGTCGGTAGGGTATTTTACCTTTCCACATAGGACTTCAACGTCCCTCACAATTCCGATAGGAGAGATTGTTGTTCTGTTTGCAAGATGAATGGTAACATCAACTTCTTCAAGTTCACAAGGGGAAATCTCACCGATGATCTCTTCATAAAGTGAATAGGGGATAGCACTTGCACTTGATCCCAAATCGCATAGCCCATAATAATTGTGATCTCCTATTTTAATAGATACCACTGGAGTACCTGAAATTGGGCCTTTATTCTTGGCTGTGACGAGGTTAGTGGAAACAGCACAAAAATTTATATTGGAATCCAAAACATCATTAGTAACAAGGTCTTTAATCAATGCAACTTGAGGTTCAACCCTGATCTGGTCCTCAGGCTCATCAACTCTTCTCTCACTTTTATTTATTATGCCTGTCACAAGAGAGTGCTCCCTTATCCTTGCGGGAAAAGGAGGATGTTCATATATAACTGCAGGCAAAATAGGGTCAGCAACATGAATATCAACAGGTGGCTCTTTAAAAGGTTCATGATGCTGGTCTCTCTTCTTTTTAAAAGAATCAACGTGAGAGGCAAAATTCTTACAGAAATCAATCATTAGATGGGAATCAAGACCAATCTTAGAGCAAAAAGTATTGAAGTAATCAGTTTTCACATAGCTCTCAATATAATCATGTTCATAATTTATAGCGGGTTCAATACCTTTATCAATTTCCCAATCTTCGGTGTTCCTCTGGATCCTTTCAATGAGATCCCACCTTTCTTCAACACTCTTCTTCTGAAATACCCCACTAGAGGAGGCATCCAGCATCTCCTTATCCTGACGAGAAAGCGTGGCATAAAAATTTGTAAGTATAATTTCCTTGGGAAGCTTATGAATAGGGCATTTGAGCATTAGGGACTTCAATCTCCCCCAAGCTTGAGCAATGCTTTCTCCGTCACGAGACCTAAAGTTATAGATATAGTTCCTGTCTCGATGAATTTCATGAATAGGATAAAACTTAGTATAAAAGAGAGACATAAGCTCTTGCCAGTCAAGCAAGTGTGAGTTATCGAGAAGCCTATACCAATCTGAAGCTTTATCTATAAGTGATACGACAAACAATTTCCTCATGACAAACTCCCTCGATACACCTGCAAGCTTAAATAATGAGCATATTTGTGACAGATATAGCAAGTGTTCACCGGGATGTCTGTCTCCTGCATAACGATTAGCTAAAACATAATCGATAATACCAGCTGGTATTTTATAAGGCACAATTTCAGTAGGGGGAGGATCAACCACCACAGGTGTGGGGCGCCTTCCCGCAAGCAACGATCCAATAACAAGGTTGTCCATAAGGACAAAGAGCAGAAATAGCAAAAATAAAAACAGAATTAAAAAAACTTCCTTACCAGTTTCACTTTACCAATAGCGCTACGCTCCCCGGCAACGGCGCCAGAAAACGGTACTTGATGACCCACAACCGTAAGGGATCTATTGCAGCGTTTTCGATAAGTAAGAGTGTCGAACCCAACGAGGAGGAGAAGGTATTGATAAGCGATTCTGAGCAAGAAATTACTGCAAGCACTGAAAGATAACTTTTAAGGGGTTTTCTTGATATAAGCAACAGCAAAGTAAAAGTAAATAAAATAAAAGGTACTGAGAGTGACAAGTGGCCCAATCCTTTCTTAGCAAAGGAGAGGCCTAGCAACTGATCTTATAAAGGCTAAAAGCGTTCCTGAGGACACACGGGAGAGGTAGTCATGTGCTTTCGCCATATTCCGTATCGATACTATGTTATGTGTTGATAAGTGTTGAGTGGGTGGATCTATGCTAGTACACTCTCTAGACTAAGATGAGTGCACTCTTATGATTAAACACCTTGCAAGCATCCGCAAATACAAGATAAAATTTAAGGCAAAAGCCTAACCATAGCAATACGATCGAGGATCCATTGTTCCCTTATGCAAAAGCGTGTGAACTGGGGTTCAGGTTTCTGTCACTCCGGCAACCCACCGTAAGCATTCTTTGTACACAATGTATTCTCCTAGGTCCTTAATAAGGCGAAGTGTTGAGTGTTCGACTCACACAACACCACTAGTAGAATGACAACACAACTTAAGTATCAAACAACACATATTACTTCAACAGCATATGACTGCTAACAACAAGAGTTTCCCCATGTCCTCAAGAACTAAGGTAACTACTCACGAGACATAAAAGAGATCATGATCAGTGGAGATAAATGGGTGATAAACAATCTGGACATAATAATATTTCTCCAACAAAACTCAATAGCATTCACCACAAAGTAGTAATCAACACCGATGGAGTAGAGAGGACAGGTAGTACGAGTTACAACACAAGTTGCAATTGTGAGATGAGATTTGGATGAAGATGGAGATGGTGCTGGTGTTGGGGATGATGTTGATGATGATCTCGATGATGCCCGTGACGATGGTGATGACGATGGTGACGATCTCCCCTTCCGGGAGGTGATCTCCCCGGCGGAATCTGCCCACCGGAGATGGCTTTTTCTTCTCTGTAGGTTTCCGCCACGGAGCGGCGGCGGAACTCCGTAAAAACTCTCGTTTTTAGGGTTTTCAGATAACGGAGAGTATATAGGCAAAAGGGGGCAGCCGGAGGTGGGCCAGGGGCTCCAGGCGCCCCCCGGCGCGGCCAGGGGGGGCGCCCCCAGGGCGCCTGGGCACCCTGTGGCCCCCCTCTGGTTGCCCTTTCGCATGTCTTCGTGATTCGTCCGGAAAATATACTCCGTCAATTTTCAGGTAATTTGGAGGTATTCTTCTTCAGCAACTCAGCGTCCACTTTTTACCGCTGAATCCTGCGTCTGCTGCTTCAGCACCGGAAAGTTGCAAACTGTGTAAAATAGGCCAAAACAACACAATAACATCATCGTAATGTGAAATATATCAATGAATAAGGATAAATTATGACACAAAATAGTGATACATTTTGGACGTATCAACAGCTCTGCCAGCTGAGCTGCGTTGATGGATTCTTTGACTGGAAGAAAATGAGACACTTTAGTTTGCTTGTCAATCACCACAAAGATAGCATCATTTCCTCTCTTGGACTTGGGAAAACCGGTGATGAAATCCATCTCAATGTGATCAAATTTCCACTCGGGAATAGGCAGAGGTTGAAGGAGTCCGGTTGGACGTTGATGCTCTGCCTTCACTCTTCTGCAGACATCACATTCATTCACGAATTGGGAAATCTCCCTTTTCATGCGAGTCCACCAATATGGTTGGTTGAGGTCATGGTACATCTTGGAGCTTCTTGGATGTATCGACAGAAGTGAGTCATGTGCTTCGTTCGTTATGAGCTTTCTGAGATCACCTTTGGGAACCACAATTCTGTCCTCAAAGAACAAAGTGTCTCTGTCATCAATGCGATAGCACTTGTACTTGGGAGTACCCTTTGCAATACCATGTTTCACTTTCTGCACCATAGCATCACTAAGTTGGGCCTCGCGGATTTGATCTTCCAAGGTAGGAGCAACTTGATGGTTGGCAAGAAATCCTTGCGGAACAACTTGGAGGTTAAGCTTCCTGAATGATTCACAAAGTTCAGGTTGGAACGGTTTGAGAAGGTGACTGTTGCAATACGCCTTTCTGCTCAAGGAATCTGCAATGACATTGGCCTTGCCAGGACTATACTCAATTCTTAGATCGTATTCTTGAATCATTTCAACCCAACGAGTCTGGCGGAGGTTAAGGTTTGGCTGGGTGAAGATGTACTTCAGGCTCTTGTGATTGGCGAAGATGTCCACTTTTCGGCCCAATAGAAGGTGTCTCCACGTAAACAAGGCATGAACAACTGCTGCCACCTCAAGATCATGTGTGGGTAATTCTTCTCATTTGGTTTAAGCTGACGAGAAGTGTATGCAACGATCTTCTTGTGTTGCATGAGAACACCACCAAGAACTTGCAATGAAGCATCGCAAAAGACTTCATAAGGCTTGGACTCATCCGGAGGAGTAAGAACCGGAGCAGAAATGAGCTTCTGTTTGAGGGTATTGAATGCCACATCACAATCCGGAGTCCACGAGTACTTGACATTCTTCTGCAACAAGTTGGACAGAGGCTTGGCAATCTTGGAGAAGTTCTCAACGAACCTTATGCAATAGCTTGCGAGATCAAGGAAGATTTGGAGTTGTTTGACATTCTGAGGAGGTTCCTAGTTGACAATAGCTTTAGCCTTCTCGGGGTTAACAGAAATGCCCTCGGCAGTGATAATATGGCCAAGATAGAGGACTTTATCAAGCCAAAATTCACATTTGGAGAACTTCACATAGAACCGGTGCTCATGGAGTCTGTCGAGGACCAAACAGAGGTGCTTGGCATGGTCTTCTTTATTCTTGGAGAATACCAAGATATCATCGAGGTAGACGAGCACGAATTCATTGGTGTAGGGGTTGAATATTGCTACCTCTTGAGCTTGCGTTGTATTCCCTCGAAGAGGAAAGGGAGATGCAGCACAGTAGCGTAAGTATTTCCCTCAGTTTTTGAGAACCAAGGTATCAATCTAGTAGGAGACCACGCGTGAGTCCCTCGCACCTGCACAAACAAATAAGAACTTTGCAGCCAACGCGATAAGGGGTTGTCAATCCCTTTACAGTCACTTACGAAAGTGAGATCTGATAGAGATGATAATTATATTTTTGGTATTTTTGGTTTAATAAAACAGCAAATAAAAGCAAGAAAAGTAAAGTAGGTGTAGATTGATATGTTGAGAATAGACCCGGGGGCCATAGTTTTCTCTAGTGGCTTCTCTCATGATAGCGGTATTCTATGGTGGGTAAACAACTTGCTGTCGTGCAATTGATAGAAAAGCGAATAATTATGAGACTATCTAGGCATGATCATTTTATATAGGCATCACATCCGAGACAAGTAGACCGAAACGATTTTGCATCTACTACTATTACTCCACACATCGACCGCTATCCAGCATGCATCTAGTGTATTGAGTTCATACGAACAGAGTAACGCTTTAAGAAAGATGACATGATGTAGAGGGATATACTCAAGCAATATGACGAAAACCCCATCTTTTTATCCTCGATGGCAACAATACAATACGTGCCTTGCTGCCCCTACTGTCACTGGGAAAGGACACCGCAAGATTGAACCCAAAGCCAAGCACTTCTCCCATTGCAAGAAATATAGATC
This sequence comes from Secale cereale, assembly GCA_902687465.1. NCBI lineage: Eukaryota > Viridiplantae > Streptophyta > Magnoliopsida > Poales > Poaceae > Secale > Secale cereale. The sequence goes on from LR738710.1 coordinate 280,053,201, forward strand.
TAGTAGGCCAAACCAAACTAATAATTCGAAGAGACTTGCAAGGATATTATGAGCACACATAAAAAGTTCAGAGAAGAACCAAATATCTTTCATAGATAACCTTTATCATAAACTCACAATTCATCAAATCACTACAAACACACCGCAAAAAGAGATTACATCGAAAAGGTCTCCTCGAAGACCGAGGAGAACTTTGTATTGAGATCCAGAGAGAGAGAAGAAGCCATCTAGATACTAGCTATGGACCCGAAGGTCTGTGGTAAACTACTCACAACTCATGGTGAGGGCGATGATGATGATGATGAAGGCCTCCGTGATGGATCCCCCTCCCGGAACAGGCCCCAAGATGGGATCTCCACGGGAACAGAAGCTACGACGGTGGAATTAGGGTTTTCTCTCTGCGTATGGAGTTTCTACGGTACGTAGGTATATATAGGAAGAAGGAGGGCACCGGGAGCCGTGTAGGCCAACCTCGAGGCAAGGGGCGCGCCCCCACCCTCGAGGACAGCCCAGCTGTCCCCTGACTTGGTCCTGACATTTTCCGTGCGTGATTTTCTCCAAAAATATCTCTCGCGAAGGTTTCATTCCGTTTGGACTCCGTTTGATATTCCTTTTCTGCAAAACCCTGAAATAGGCAAAAAACAACAATCTGGACTGGGCCTTTGGGTTAGTAGGTTAGTCCCAAAAATGATATAAAAGTGAATGATAAAGCCCATTAAACATCCAAGACTTCATAAATAATAGCATGGAACAATCAAAAATTATAGATACGTTGGAGACGTATCAAGCATCCCCAAGCTTAATTCCTGCTCTTCCACGCGTAGGTAAATGATAAATAAAGAATTTTTGATGTGGAATGCTAACCAATATAGTTTTTTAAAGTAATTCTCTTAATTGTGGCATGAATGTTCAGATCTGAAAGATTCAAGATAAAAGTTTATATTGACATAAGAAATAACAATACTTCAAGCAATACTAACAAAGCAATCACGTCTTCTCAAAATACCATGGCTAAAGAAAGTTATCCCTACAAAATCATATGGTCTGGCTATGCTCCCTCTTCATCACACAAAATATTCATATCATGCACAACCCCGATTTCAGCCAAGCATTTTTTTCATACTCTATTGTTTTCAAACCTTTCAACTTTCACGCAATACATGAGCGTGAGCCATGGATATAGCACTATGGGTGGAATAGAGGTGGTTGTGGAGAAGACAAAAAGGAGGAAGATAGTCTCACATCGACTAGGCGTATCAACGGGCTATGGATATGCCCATTAATAGATATCAATGTGAGTGAGTAGGGATTGCCATGCAACGGATGCACTAGAGCTAAATATGAATGAAAGCTCAACAAAAGAAACTAGTGGGTGTGCATCCAACTTGCTTGCTCACGACGACCTAGGGCATTTGAGGAAGCCCATTGTTGGAATATACAAGCCAAGTTCTATAATGAAAATTCCCACTAGTATATGAAAATGACTAATCATGAGACTCTCTACAATGAAGATCATGGTGCTACTTTGAAGAACATGTGTGGAAAAAGATAGTAGCAATTGTCCCTTCTCTCTTTTCTCTCATTTTTTTGGAGGGGCTTTTCTCTCTTTTTTTATTAGCCCCTCTCTATTTTTTTGGGCCTTCTCTTTTTTTATTGGCCTTTCCTCACATGGGACAATGCTCTAATAATGATGATCATCACACTTTTGGTTACAACTCGAAATTACAACTCGATACTACAACAAGTATGACTCTACATGAATGCCTCCGGTGGTGTACCGGCATAAGCAATGAATCAAGAGCGACATATATGAATAATTATGCATGGTGGCTTTGCCACAACTACGATGTCAACTACATGATCATGCATGGCACTATGACAATATGATGCGTGCCATATGAACGGAACGGTGGAAAGTTGCATGGCAATATATCTCGGAATGGCTATGGAAATGCCATGATAGGTAGGTATGGTGGCTGTTTTGAGGAAGGATATATAGTGGGTTTATGGTACCGGCGAAAGTTGCGCGGTACAAGAGAGTCTAGCAATGGTGGAAGGGTGAGAGTGCGTATAATCCATGGACTCAACATTAGTCATAAGAACTCATGTACTTATTGAAAAAATCTACGAGTCATCAAAAACCAAGCAATCAACGCATGCTCCTAGGGGGGAGGTTGGTAGGAGTTAATCATCGCGTGCCCCTGACCTCCACAAAAATGTTGGCACTCTACAAATATCTCATGCTCTAACTTCGTCACATAGCGGTTCACCATACGTGCATGATACGGGAATCACTAACCTTAACACAAGTATTTCTCAATTTCATAATAACTCCACTAGCATGACTCTAATATCACTATCCTCATGTCTCAAAACAATCATCAAGCATCCAACATCTCATTCTATTCAATGCACTTGGTGTGAAAATTTTACTACATTGACATTCAATGTTTATCATGTGAAGACTAGTTTCTTTAGCCTAAACACATTACCATGATGTTTTAATGGACTCCCAAATAGATATAAGTGAAGCATGATAGTTCAACATTTTCTACAAAATACTACCCCCACCGTGCTATGAAAGATATAAGTGAAGCACTAGAGCAAAACTATTCAACTCAAAAGATTTAAGTGAAGCACATAGAGTGCTCTAATAATTTCTAGGACATATTTAACTCTATCAAATAGGTGTGTCCAGCAAGGATGATTGTGGCAAACTAACAAGCAAAGACTCAAATTATACAAGACGCTCCAAGTAAAACACATAGCATATTGCGAATAAAAATATAGCTCCAAGTATAATTACCAATGGATGAAGACGAAAGAGGGGATGCCTTCCCGGGGCATCCCCAAGCTTAGGATTTTGATTATCTTGATTTTACTTGGGGTGCCATGGGCATTCCAAAGCATAGGCCTATGCTACTCCTTGTTCCATAGTCCATCAAAGCAATACTCAAAACTTGAAAACGTCACAACACAAGACTTAGAAAAAAATTCTCGTGAGCTCCGTTAGTAAGAGAAAGCAAACCACTACTCAAAGGTACAGCAATGAATTCATTCTTTGTTTATATTGGTGTTAGACCTACTGTACTCCAAGTTCTATATGGTTCATATCCTTCAATATTACTCATAGATGCATCGGAATAAGCAAACAACACACGAAAAACAGAATCTGTCAAAAACAGAACAATCTATAGTAATCTGCAGGGTTCGCCTACTTCTGGAACTCCAAAAAAAATCAAACTAAAATTTTAAATTTTAGCATTTTGGCTACCAATCAGCAGCAAAAAGAATCAACTAAAAAGCACGCCCCAGTAAAATCCCACGACTACTTTAGCGAGCGCTAACGATTCTGTTTTTCACAGCAAGATCATATAAACTTCACACAAGACTTACCAATGGTTCTACTTGGCAGAAACACTAAACAAAACATGAAACCACATCTAATCAGAGGCTAGATGCAATATTTATTCCCTAACAGCAACAAAAACGAAAAACATAAAATTGGGTTGCCTCCCAACAAGCGCTATCGTGTTACGCCCCTAGCTAGGCACCTATACCAGACATCTTTTAGGTTTTCTTCCTCCCTTTGTTTAAAGTTGAGGACCTCACTCTCGGGAGTGGTGATAATGATAGGTGTGCTATACATGATGACAAGCAAGCAAGCAGCACACGAGCAAACAAGAAGCAAGTGAACGATAAACACATGGCAGAAGAAGGGTGAATAAAACGGCAAAGGTGAAGTGGGGGAGAGGAAAACGAGAGGCAAATAAATGTAATGCGAAGGAATAGGGTTTGTGATAGGTACTTGGTATATGACTTTTGCGTAAGCCTCCCCGGCAACGGCGCCAGAAATTCTTCTTGCTACCTCTTGAGCTTGCGTTGTATTCCCTCGAAGAGGAAAGGGAGATGCAACACAGTAGCGTAAGTATTTCCCTCAGGTTTTGAGAACCAAGGTATCAATCCAGTAGGAGACCACGCGCGAGTCCCTCGCACCTGCACAAACAAATAAGAACTTCACAGCCAACGCGATAAGGGGTTGTCAATCCCTTTACGGTCAGTTACGAAAGTGAGATCTGATAGAGATGATAATTATATTTTTGGTATTTTTGGTTTAATAAAATAGCATAATAGCAAGAAAAGTAAAGTAGGTCTAGATTGATATGTTAAGAATAGACCCGGGGGCCATAGTTTTCTCTAGTGGCTTCTCTCATGATAGCGGTATTCTACGGCGGGTAAACAACTTACTGTCGAGCAATTGATAGAAAAGCGAATAATTATGAGACTATCTAGGCATGATCATTGTATATAGGCATCACGTCCGAGACAAGTAGACCGAAACGATTCTGCATCTACTACTATTACTCCACACATCGACCGCTATCCAGCATGCATCTAGTGCATTGAGTTCATACGATTAGAGTAACGCTTTAAGAAAGATGACATGATGTAGAGGGATAAACTCAAGCAATATGACGAAAACCCCATCTTTTTATCCTCGATGACAACAATACAATACGTGCCTTGCTACCCCTACTTTCACTGGGAAAGGACACCGCAAGATTGAAACCAAAGCCAAGCACTTCTCCCATTGCAAAAACTATAGATCTAGTAGGCCAAACTAAACCAATAATTCGAAGAGACTTGCAAGGATATTATGAGCACACATAAAAAGTTCAGAGAAGAACCAAATATCTTTCATAGATAACCTTGATCATAAACTCACAATTCATCGGATCTCGACAAACACACCGCAAAAAGAGATTACATCGAATAGATCTCCTCGAAGACCGAGGAGAACTTTGTATTGAGATCCAGAGAGAGAGAGAGAGAAGAAGCCATCTAGATACTAGCTATGGACTCGAAGGTCTGTGGTAAACTACTCACAACTCATGGTGAGGGCGATGATGATGATGATGAAGGCCTCCGTGATGGATCCCCCTCCCGGAACAGGCTCCAAGATGGGATCTCCACGGGAACAGAAGCCACGGCGGTGGAATTAGGGTTTTCTCTCTGCGTATGGAGTTTCTGGGGTACGTAGTTATATATAGGAAGAAGGAGGGCACCAGGGGCCATGTGGGCCAGCCTCGAGGAAGGGGGCGCGCCTTGGGAAGGTGGGCTTGCCCCCCACCCTTTAGGGAAGCCCAGTTGTCCCCTGACTTGGTCCTGACGTTTTCCGTGCGTGGTTTTCTCCAAAAATATCTCTCGCAAAGGTTTCATTCTGTTTGGACTCCGTTTGATATTCCTTTTCTGCAAAACCCTAAAATAGGCAAAAAACATCAATCTGGACTGGGCCTTTGGGTTAGTAGGTTAGTCCCGAAATGATATAAAAGTGAATGATAAAGCCCATTAAACATCCAAGACTTCATAAATAATAGCATGGAACAGTCAAAACTTATAGATACGTTGGATACGTATAAAATATGAAGTGCATCATCCGGGAGAAAGTGGGTGGAGCATTTGCAAGCCCGAAAGACATGACCGTGTATTCATAGGAGCCATAACTCGTTCAGAATGCGGTCTTGGGAATATCCTCTTCACAGATACGAATCTGATGGTAACCCATCCGGAGATCGAGCTTCGAGAAAACCTTGGCTCCTTTGAGATGTTCGAACAATTCATTGATATTGGGGAGCGGGTACTTATTCTTTATTGTCTTCTTGTTCAATGGCCGGTAATCAACGCAAAGGCGTTCCGTGCCATCCTTCTTCTTGACAAATAGAACACCACAACCCCAAGGAGAAGTACTTGGTCTGATTAGACCCATACGTTCTTGCTCATCGAGTTGTTTCTTCTGCTCTTTCAACTCATCAGGAGAAAGTTTGTACAGACGCCGACAGGCTGGCTCGGTACCAGGTTCAAGTTCAATGACGAATTCAACTAGACGGTTGGGAGGCATGCCTGGAAGCTCTTCAGGGAATACATCCTCATATACGCAAACCACCGAAATCTGAGAAATGGCATTAATCTTGCCCTTGTCGTTGAGAGAGAATAGCCTGGTTGTGTTATCTCGAGCTGCGAAGATAATCACGTCTTCGTCAGGATGAGTTAGCTTGACCTCCTTGTTTGCACAATCAATATTTGCATCATGCTTAGAGAGCCAATCCATCCCAAGAATAAGATCAATGTCGGAGTTACCGAGAACAACCGGTGAAACCAAAAAATTGTAGTCACACATATGAATAGATTTATCCGGAACATGCACTCGAGATGACATTTGCAATCTGGGAGAAATAATATTCAATGTCTTTGGCAACACTTGAGTGACAAATTCATGCTTGGCAACAAATGGTCTTGAAATGAATGAAAGCGTTGCACCCGAATCAAACAAGACTTTTGCAAGAATTGAGTTAACTAGAAGATTACCAATTATCACATCAGAAAAATTCTCTGCTTGAGCTGCATTCATCAGGTTCACTCTTGCTGACTTGGGATTGTGCTTGACAATAGCATTGCTGATAGGTGGAGGAGGCGGAAGGCGCCTTGGGTTGGGACACTTGTTTGCATAGTGACCCTTGTGACCACACTTGTTGCAAGTAACTTCTGAAAGTGGCCGATGATAAGGACCGCTTGGTCTTGGAGCTTGGAACTGAGGCTTGGACTGGTTGCTTGGGTTGGGTGGGTGGGAGAATCCATGACCACCTGAGTGCTTGTTGTTGTTTGGAGGATAGAGCACTGGAGGAGGCGGTAGCCAGAACTTTTGCTGCTTGGCAACCACTTGAGAGGAAGAGGAGGAGTGAACATCATCTCTTATCCTCTTTTTGGAAGCTTCACACTTAAGCTGAGCTGCCTCTTGCTTGCGAGCCATATTGTAGAATTGATCAAATTCATCCGGCTCGAACAAGGTGAGAGCTAGTTGGACTTCATCTTTCAGACCACCTCGGAATTGGTAGATTTTGCTCTTGGCATCGGGGATGTCTTGCTTTGCGTAACGGGAAAGATTCCGGAACTTGACATTGTATTGATACAAAGACATGGTGCCTTGCTTCAGGTTGCGGAATTTCTCACGCATGCCTTCAATGACACTGGTTGGAATGTGATGAGAACAGAAATCTTTGCAGAAATCAGTCAACGAGATCTCATGACCACCTCTGGAGTCTTTGTACTGTTGCCACCAATCTGCAGCTTGATCTTTGAGTTGGAAGCCAGCAAACTGGACATAATCTTCAGTTTTGACGTTACTGCATTCAAAGTGCTTTTTGATGTCTGTGATCCAATCTTCAGCATCTAGCGGGTCCACACAGTAACTGAAAGACTTTGGTTGGTTTGCCAAGAATTGGTTGAGAGTTGCAAAGTGAGGTTGAATGAACAGATTGCCTTGGCCTTGGTTCCCATGATTGCCTTGATTTTCTTGGAAACGCTGCATCATTTGCATGAGCATTTGAGTGTTCTGGTTGGTTGCTTGCATAATCGCTCTCCATGCCTCAGACGGAGGAGGAGGGGATGGAGGACGCTCTTCTTCACCCTCTTGGTTTGGGTTGGGAACCTTCTTAGGTGCCATCCTGAAGATGATGACAACCGCTAGCCATTGATGCAAATAATAAATAAGCTGAATCAACGGCTAGATATTTGCAACATATAGTCTTCACAAAGAACATTCGAACAAAATTGAACGAATGAATTCCATAGCTTAATGGTACAACAACTTGTCGAGAAGCCACTTGGGAGAACAAAATGATAAAATAAAACAACAAGGTACAGATGGATCAAATACATAATAGAGGTTTCGTCCCACATGTTCGTGCTGAATGCCCCATGGTACGTGTTACAAAGGGTCTTGCAATCCCCGGATTAGCATAGCCAAGTACCCTTTAAGATGCAACTCCCAATTGGCACAACGCCCATGAAACCTCTTCAATAGATGTTGAACCCCAAACCTCATACCATGCACCCGTTGGAGGATTACCTACGAGCTACTTGAAACCCACCGATTAATTCCCGAAGCTTTCTGGTTATGCAATTTGGTGTTGGGGATACAGGGGAAGCACCGCACACTCAACTCTAAACCTACATCCAGCTATATCCATCCGTCAACACATAACCAGTGATCTTCGAAAACTGTTTACCTCGGAACTTCGAAACACATCCGCTATACTAGGTGTGGCAATACCCCCGAACTATCTCCCCAGTAATGGGTGACGTCGGGGTTATATCACCACCAGATATGCATATAAGAGTTTTCGATGTCGGCCGCCTCTGGTATTCTAGAACCGCTACGATACATTTGTGATGACAACACCTCGGAGCTCAACTCCCCGGGACACTACCACAACCCCTAAATGACAGGAGGCATCGAGAAAAATGTTCTCGTCACAAAGATATCGGAACAATCCAAACAATACCCGTGTGATCCTAAAAAAATTGGTGAAATATTTGAGAGTAAAGGAGATAGAACAACATCAGGAGTCCTCACCAAAGCAATGAAGGGGATGAGGAGTAACCGAAATCCTACTCTTCGATATATATATAGGACTCAAAACATTTTGTGTGTGTGCCTAGACTCAACTGTCAGCGGTTCAATCAATCAGGGGGCTCCTAGGTCGGAGAAGGCTCTGATACCAACTTGTAATGCCCAGGATGCGACTATGTCTCCTACGTGTCGAGGCACGACTTAAAGACATAAGTGCATTCTGGAATGATCTCAAGTATGGTATCTTTGCACATCTCATGTAAAAGTTCAGGGATGAAATAGAAAAGATAGTTGGCTTACACTCGCCACGTCACACAATGAATACAATAACATACAATCATCCGAATAACACAGGGTCCGACTACAGATGAAATCCAAATGAGAAAGATACCATAAACACAAGGCCTGATCACCCCTAGTAGGAACCACTACTGATCGTCGGGGTACGAAACATAGTAACGACCACGCTCTTCATCGAACTCCCATTGAATTTCTAATCCATCTCCTGCATCGTACTCGGCTGTACCTGCATCTGGTGTGTGTAGTAAACTGTGAGCCACAAGGACTCAGCAATCCCATTCTCGGGTATCAAAACTAGCAAAGCCTTAGGTGTGGAAGGGTAATAAGGTGTTTGCAGCAGCGCTAAGCAACTAGCTTACGAGTTCAGAGCGAGATGAGTATATGTGCCAACGATCGCCAAGTTGATCAAGAAGTGATCCTACCTACTCACGGTCAAACATAACCCCACCGTGTTCACTTCCCGAAGCCCTTCGGAAAGAGTCCATCACGGTTACTCACACAGGTAGTGTATTCTTATGGATATGGTGTCAAGTTATCTACAACTGGATATTAACAAATTCCCATCTGCCACATAACCGCGGGCACGGCTTTCGAAAGATCAAAACCCTACAGGGGTGTCCCAACTTAGCCCATCACAAGCTCACGATCTGCGGAGTCACAACTCCAAAGTGGGAAGACCCGAGTATTCTCGGAATGCCGTGCTCAAGATATTTTGACAAAGGTAAAACTAATCCAGCAAGACCTCCCGGCGTGCCGACACCCTGATAGTAGCCGCGCGCATCTCGTCTCAGGCCACGACCGGATGAGCAGTATGTACGGCAACCAAAGACCCCAGAATCTGGGTGGCACCGCAAGTGGCTCTAGTTTGGACCAACACTCATTAGGAGCACTAGCCCGGGGTTGTTAATTTAAGTCCTCGGGGTAGCTAGTCCCTATGAAAATTTTAGTTGTTAGGCAAAAGGAGTACCAATGTTGGGCCTTGCTGGAAAAGCTTTAACCCGTGCAAATTATCAAGGGGGGCCCATAAACCCCAACCGTGTTAGGAACGCAAAGTCAAGGAACATAACACCGGTTTATCGAGTCCTAAGGTGGCATGAGTGGAACAAAACACCAAGCAGAAGGCCGAGCCTTCCACCCATTACCAATATATAGGTGCATTAGTATTAAAAAGATATATATTGTTTTATCCCATAAAACAAGTCCAATCGTGGAGCAATCTTCGAAACTTCACCTGCATCTAACAATGCTATAAGAGGGGCTGAGCAAAAGCGTACTTAGCCAGTCAACGGTTTGCTAGGAAGGCAGTTAGAGTGTTTCATGGCAACAATAGGAGGCTGACATATCGGAATAGACATTGAGGCATAGCTAAAGAACGAGACAACTACCATAGGCAAAGATAGATGTGATATCGGGGAACGATCATCTTGCCTGGTAAGTCGTGGGTGGGATGGTAAGACGGCTCCTCGAACTCAGTCTCAACAAGATCCTTGAACTCGGTATTGGCTCCCGGATCTTCCCAACACAAGAGCCCAACAACGGCACAATATCAAACATGGTGCAATGCACAATCAACATGATGCAAGACATGTCATGGGATGCAAGTATGATGTGCGTATGCATGAGGATGCTCTCGAGCCTAAGGAGAAGGTGATGGAAATGGCCTCATCTTGGGCAACCAAGCAAGCCACTGGATAGAGGGGAAGATTTCGGTCGAAAATGATATAAAGATCACCGGAAACGAATGCACGGTTTGCAAATGACAAGCAAAACAATATGCAATGCAAAACTGCAGTTATCAGCAACATGTCATCTTTGGAGCAAGAAATAAATATACTACATCACCCAAACATGAAGACCAAAGGCATGGATGTGAAATAGACATGATTCTTAACAAGCATGAACTTAGAGCACACCCAAAACCTTGCTGGAACACAATTAAACAAGCATGGCAAGATTAAATAAGTTTACAGATTTCTCAGAGTTAGTGATAATTTACAAGGCATGGAAGAAATTACAACAAGTAGGCATGTTTGCAAGCTTGTGCAACTCAACTCAAAGCATAGCATGGCATGTGAAGATAACCAACATCACGAAGACATATTTGAGAAGCTACTCATGGCAAGAACATGGTCATAGGATGCATACAACACTAGCTATTCACATCGCAAAACTGAACTTGTTGATAACATGCTGACAGAAACAATTTATAGCATCTTGAGAGCATAAGAACAACAAGCTACAGTCACTCATCATGGCAAGATCATGGATAGCGAGAGCATAACATATACATCAAGGAACACCCACTGGACAAATCTAAACATGCTCAACAACGACGGTGGCATCATGAGAACATGGCATAAAAATCAACAGATTCACACTTAGCAGAAATTTAACATCATGATGACATGTTAACAAGCTTTTTGCACTCATCTCAAGACATATCATGGCATGAAAATGAATCTATCATGTAGAGCACATTCCAAAGAGAAAAACTCATGTTGACACCTAGCTCATATGACACATGGATTAATATACACAAGCAAGACAAAACATCATCTCATAACAAGTTCAGAAACTTATCTGCCAAATGCACTTTTACAATAGAGATAAACATGACATAATGCATCATATCATGCAAGCAAATACCTCCATCTTGAAGAGCATCGCAAGACGAACATCTGGACATATCATTCACTCCAATCGAACCAATATGCACAAAGTTACTAGCTCACAAACATGCCAACAAATTTACACAGACAACAAGTGCTGAAACAGTTACATCACGATGCACTCTTGCCACGAAGATTAAGCCAACTAGATGATCACTATCATGCATGAAACTGATGCTACCATGTAGAGCATGACGCAATGAACATTTCGATATATCATATGTTCAAAATGGATGAACGTGCACAAAGTTATCCCCACTCAAACATGCATACGAATTAACAGGTTTTACAGACTTAGCAGTTTTGAATGGATAACAGAGCGACATATAGCTACCGGGCGCATGGACGAGGGATAGGGGCAGCTCACTTCTGGGCTCGGCCCAGGTCGCGGAGGAGCTGGGCCGACCGGGCCTTAGCGGCGCGCCGGGCTGGAGCGAGAGTGGCGAGCCGAGGGAGGAGTGGGCCCACAAGGGGGTCAACGCGAGCGGGAGGCGGCGTTCGTCGTCCTCCCGACGAGGAGGATCCACGGCGAGGTGCCTCGGGGTCCGTGCGAAGTCCGGTGGGCGGCAGCGTCGGGCGCCGGGCGCGGAGAGGCGGCGGGTTGGCGAGCAGAGTGAGGGCCGGGCGGAGGCGAGATCCGGGCGGCGCGGGGGCCGGCCGAACGGATGAGGCGGTAGCGAGGCGAAGCTCAGGCGGCGGAGGAAGCTTCGGGTGGCGGTAGAAAGGATCTGCGGCGGGGAGCTTCGAGCGGAGGCGACTGGCGGCGATGGCGCGTGGCGGCGGAGGAGCTCTGGCCGTGTCGGGCGCCGGCGCGCGGATAGAGGCGCGAGGGTGCGGGTCTCGGGCGCGGGCGGCGGCGGCTCGGGCTGCGGGGGCCGAATCCGGGCCGAGCAGGCCCGCGGTGGCAGCGGAGACACGTGGCGGACGCAGAGTGGCTGTGGGGGGCGGAGCGGACGTGTCCAGCACCGGGCGGACGTGTTTGGCGCGGCGCGGAGGGAGAGAGCTTGGGTTTCACCCGAAAATGGATGTGGGGAGGCCTATTTATTGATTCTGAGAGCTAGGAGTGTCTAATTGGGGTGCGGTTTTCGCCCACACGATCACGATCTAACGACCGAGAGGATGGGGGTGGTTGTGCTGGGTTAGTGGGCTGTTGTGGAGGGATGTTGGGCCAAAAGAAAGAGGAGCTTTTAGCCCACGAGGTTAACCGTTGGTGTATCAAACGACCTCCAAACGCGACGAAACTTGACAGGCAGTATCCACGTACTAAAACAACAACATACGACAAGTCTGACCTCATTCCGAGAATGTTCTAGGGCCACATACGAAAGAAGGACTCGGAGGTGCCACGGACACGTGTGTGAGTGTCGGAACTCGAAACGAACAACGGGAAGAGACGAGCATGACCGGGTGCAAGTGATAACACGAATGCAATGCAATGCACTTGATGACATGACATGGATAATATGCACACAGGCACACGGCAAAACGAAGAAACCCAAAATGAAGGAAGAGCCCAGAATGGAATTGATTAAGTCAACGTTGCATATATTGCCATAAATGGAATTGTTACATCCGGGGCGTTACACAACGCAAACGAGAAGCCACGGGATGCGATCATGGCACGCGGCCGACTTGGCCGTTGTGCGTTGGACGTGACGCGAGCCACTGCCATCGGGCTGAGCTGGTTGGGAGAAGCTGCAGACCCGGTTCAGCAATGAGAAAAATAGCCAGGAAAAATCACTAGCATGGCAATGCCAGTTGGACCTAACAATTGTGACCGACCGGTCAGAATGCTCACAAAGCTTTAAACAGGGTAAATTGTGTCAAAATTTTTGTTAAATGGGGTAAAACAGATGAAATTATGCTAAATGAGGTAATTAGTGTCAAAAATGTCAAAATATGGGGTAAAAATACAAAATTCACTCTTTTTATAATTCATTTCTAACAATCCGTGATGCGACGAGGACACCTACAACTTATGTGCTTCCACATGCTCACGTATCAAATTGTTTACTAATGGCTGAATTAAATATTAGGTAAGTGAAAACACTTTTTTCTCCATGAACTTGAACACACCTTGAATCTTTGATGCATTATGTTTTTTACGATTGTGTAGTTGGTAACATCGGTACATAAAAATGCTTCTGAAATTATCATTATTTTCACTTCTGCACTGTACTATTGATATTGGCTTCATATGTACTTTTCTAAGAATAACATTTTATGTTTCTAACTTTGGGTAGTAAAAAAATATTTGATTAGAAAAGGCGGAAATATGATAAACTGATTTGTGATAAAAATGTTTTCCATATAGTAGATCGATATTAGAAATTTATGCGTGATGTTAAAGGTTCATATACAAGCTGGTCCATTATTCTGGACACTTCAGGTTTTGAGTTAGGAAAAGGACAGGGTCTACAAGGTCATGATTATCATGTAAGATTCGTGGGCATCATGATTATCGAATCAAGAAGAAATATGGATGTTGATCAGAAATAAGCTTACGGACCCACAAGATGTTATAAAGTATGTGTACAATACTTGGGTAAATGATTCATTATACTGGTTAATCCTTTTTGCAAATTATAAGATGTTTTTTGGTAGGCTACCAGAAAAGTCTTATAACTTGGGACAGATGAATGAAGGTTTAAAACACTCACCTATAATCGCTTTTCTCACAAAACCAAGTTGCGCCACACGATCTTAGCATATACATATGGAGTAAGCCACACTATCAAATCAGTAGACATGCTAGCAAGAACGACACGATTTTATTCCAAACATGTTAAAATTAAGAATTTCTCTTTTTCACAAGAGGCCTTTGCAAAATCAATGATGATATTATGAGATGTCAAAATTTTATTACAAATACATAGTAATTTATTACAATTGGAATGCCTTAATTTACATGGACACATTTCATTAATGGGAAAACATTGTTCATATTCGTAATAGAAATATTTAAAACTATTCGAAGTTATTGGTCAAAATAATATGCGTAATCCTACTTCTTATAAGTATAATGAGGATATATAGGATTATTTTTATTGGATACTTTTGGGGAGTCTCTAGAGTCGACTAGAATTTTCTTTGAGATAAAAACAAAAATACGTAAATCTCAAGGGTATGTGCTTTAACATGTTATAATTGCATTCAACGAGAAAATGACTAAATAAGATGTTGCTTAGTACGACATACATAATAATCAGGTAAACAAAAAATTGTATAACATATATATGGTATGTCAATGTGAAAATAACAAATACTCCCTGCGTCCCATAATGTAAGACGTTTTCTAACACTAGTGTAGTGTCAAAAAACGTCTTACATTATGGGACGGAGGGAGCAACAAATACAAAAATATGTTCGTAGAAGTCTTATATTTGTAATGTCATCACATTTTTTCCCCAATTTTTCTTCACAAAAATCAAAGAATAAGTTATCATTATAAATTTCTGACGTTCTAGCCCACGCATCGAGCGGGCCACTTTGCTAGTTTACTTTTAACAGTGGCATTGCTTCAATTTTCCAGCGGCCTTCTTAGATTTACAATAGCAAAATAGTTCTATGGAGCATGGGAGCTACCAGCACCATGTGCCTTCACACGTATAAATGGGTGGTGCAGAGTATGTTGCCAAGCAGCATATCTGTGTTGGTCCCATATTTGTTCTCTTTGAACCTTTTTCCTATGCGAGGGCAGCAAATCTAGCCCTGCTCAAACTCCCTGACCCCTTGGTTTCTTTCCTTTTTCAACAAAGAGATCAACTCCTTGCAGATGTGTGTACTGGGTTACCCCATTTTTCCCTTTTCGACCAACAGAGCGGCTGGATAGCCAGTCGATACTACTTTCCCTCCCTCCTTTCCTCATTGAGCCACGTCCTAGATTCATGATCCACCCCACCCACCCCACCCTTCTTTCCTCTTTAATCCAAGACCTAGATTCGACGGAACACACTCGAAAAAGATCCAAATGCAGCTAGAGCAATGACGGTTTAAAATAAAGTTATACCTTAGGGTCGTCGGGATGTGGCGAGGCGTGCGGCGGGATGCCGGATCTTCCCACACTACGTACAACAGCGAGGAAGAAGGGGTCGGAGGCCCTCCCGCACGGGTGCTAGGTGGAAGATGACAGCGCAGCCGGCAATGGATTGCCTCCCTCGCCGAAAGCGACAGAGTGAACGCTGCACCTCCTCCCCTTCCCGGTGCGACGGGATCCGGACGGCTCCTTCACCAGCTGTGAGGGAGGAGAGAGAGAGGCCAACTCAGTCTTGTTTAGATCTAATGAAGAGGGTGAGAGATTGTGAATAGAGCAAACCCTAGTAAAGGAACGTTAAGCCTCCGGCGTGTATATATGTAGTGCAGCGAGAGTGTGAAGAGTGCAAACCCTAGCGAACAAGCGATGAGGCTCCAACTTATATAGTATGACTAATCAAGTGGACTGGTTTTCTTTTTCCCTCCATAACAATCACTTTAAATTGTGTACGAAATGAAACTCTTTATTTAACGTACCAGTGAAAAAAAACTATGAACAACTAACGATCCACGCGTCCTAGTCGCACTTCCTGTCGTTCACGTGCGGTACACTACCCTCCGTTAAGTGAACAACCACACACGCGCAAAATTATCCGAAAGGTGTGAGAGTGTGTACAAATAAAGAAATTTAATTTCAATTACATTGTATGTACAATTTGCCCTCTCAATGATTATGGTTTGTTTTGTTCAGCCTAAACTTGGTCAAACTTTACAAAGTTTGACTTCAGTCAAATGTAATACCCCCTCCATTTTTATATACAAGGCCACAATCAAAATTACAATTTGCAACGATACAAGGCCACTATGAAAAATAACTTTTCCATTTATACAAGTTCACTCACAGTAATTGAGACAAAAATTAATGATGTTTCCTTGTGCTACCAACTTGTTTAATACTTGCATGCATGTAGTCATAATGATAATGTACTACTTCAATCTCATTACTTCCTTGCATGCATGCAGACACATTAATGATCCCAGTTAACAAAAACAAAACTTGGCTAGAAAAGCAGTCATTAATTTTTTCCTTAGTACCTGTAATATGAGTTTGTGGCCTTGTATAAGACCATGATTAATAATATAGCCAATTGTTGGCTATAACATCTTGCCATGTCATCTATAGCCAATATAATAGCCAACACGTATAGTAGTGGGATACAAAGTAATACTACTTTTGTATCATATGGCCCACCATACACTCTCACATAGCTTCTTGGGGCACGTGCTACAGTCGGCTGTAAGTCTACATCCCGCTTCTCTTCTCTCTCTTCCAAGTAAGCAAAGATATAATATTTAAATCCCTACAGCCCGCTTACGTCACCTTATTATACCTTCTCTAAGGGAATGCATTAATTATCCCTTGCATGCAGGTGTGTGTGAGAAATTGGCTTGCATGCGCCTCATTAATTAAACAAGAGGAGTGAGAGCATTGGCTTGTTGTAGAAGGTGGGACAGAGAAATATGCATTAACACATTTACTTTTACCTTGGTACCTGCTGTAATATTGCTTTGTGGCCTTGTATAAAAAAATGGAGGGAGTATTCAGAGTAAATAAAAACGGAGGGGTACTACCTCCATCCGAGTTTTTAATCAAAGCCTAACAACATATTCAGTTAAAAGCTGGAGAAATAAAATTACAGGGGAGCTGAAGACAAAGTTGTGAAAAACCTTAGAAATCAATGCAAAACTTTTGCTCATAGTACCAATGTCGATGCTTCTTCGAGAAAACATTTGGTTCATATCCAATTGTGTGATAAAATTGCACCAACGTACACAACTACTGCAAGATGAACTTATGAATGATATCGTCTTTGTGGTAAGACGCAAAGAGCACCGATGGAAGACATCCCTTTCTTCATTGAACATCGATCAGCTTCACCAGCGCATGCAACCATGAGAGGCAACCATGCGCATCGATAGGTCATCATGGTGATGCATCATCGATGTTGGCATCAAGTTTGGGTCAGGCACTAATGAAGTTTGATAATCTTCACTGTGGTTTGTTTCTTCTTGGTAATCAAGCTCGAGAAAGGAAGAACCACTTGGCAGAAGACAGCGAGGACAAACAACAGTTGACATCCAATTTTGTGCAGTTCCACTAAAATTGAGGAAGACACGCCCGGGTATGGAGATACGCATCGCTGTTTGCAAAAATATATAAAAAGGATATTTACTTAGTGTTGTTACTTTCTTTTGGCAGTGGAACAAGATTAACAGCAGCGTCTGAATTGTCAATAAGAATTAATGAAATGTACATGAAAAATAGAAGCATCATGATTATCTTGATGTGAACTAAAGCGGAAAAAATAAACTAAAGCAGGACATAAGCATTTATCGACACCTCTAGATTGGCAGCAGCATTACTTCAAAGGGACGTCACTTTAACATGGGCATTGCTTCATTTTACCAGTGATAGTTCTATATATTAGCAGAAGCAATATGAGCATATGGACAATGACCTCACAACCACCATGTATTGTTGTCGAAAAAAACATTTATACCAACACCGAGGCATAAACCAGGACAACTTCTAGAGTAGGTGATGTTGAACCAGCCGACGAACCCTAGCTCTAGTACATGGGGAGCTGGCGAGTAGTGGTATAGAAGAAAACATGCATGGAGCGACCCGGGGTGTAACTTCAGTAGTAACATCAAGTACAACTCAGCAAATTTGCTTATGTGTCAATGAGTTAATGAGGAGAGAGGTTGTTTTAGTAACTTAGCTAGTTACTGTAACATAACATGTCACAATGCAATATGAGTCTATAACCTAATAAATGAAGCTTTGCATGATACTACCTCCGTCCTGGTTTATGTTTATTACTCGATTTGTAGTTTGTCAAGAACTTTGACCAACGATTTAACTAACAAAATGTTAATGCATGTTAACAAAAATTATATTGTTGGATTTGTACTTGATCATAGTTTTCAATGATATAATTTTTTGTGACATGCACAAACATTTTCTTAGTTAAATTTATGGTCAAAACTTGGCACAAAATATAATAGGGACCAATAAACCAGGACGGAGGTAGTAACAAAATCTAGGAATATGTGTTTGTTACTAGTGTATGTTACTCTCCATTGTGGCTAGTCGTACTATGTCCAGCACCTCCTGTTTGCGACTGTACGGGCTGCTGCCACGCCCACTCCTGACCGCCTTGGCCAATCCGAACCCTCATCATCACCCGCGCGCACTTCCGGCCCGAGACGGTCAGTGCCGCATTCATGCCCGGCCAGAGCGGATGTGACCTCTCACTGGCGCCGGCATTGAAGCGGTGCGCTGCCCGTGCCGCTTTCCGGTGCACGCGACTGCTGTAACACTCCATATGTGATACTTTCCAATTATGGCAATAAAGCAATTCCCATCTTGATCCTTGTCCTTATCCTTGGGAGTTTTTGTCTTTTGAGCTTATTTTATTTTGCATTGTCATTTTATTTTATTTTGCATCCATGCATTGCTTCATCATCATGGCATCCTAGTCTCTTACTTGTTTTGTTTGTGATGTGAGGCCACCTTGTTGATGTTGTGTGATGTTGGTGCAAAGCCATGCCCATGCTAACCTACCCTTCCCTCTTCTTCATGCTTGCACCTCTTCTTCCCCTTCTCTCTTTTCCCTTCTTTAAAATTTTCAAGGGAGTTCTCCTAGCCCCCTTTAATATTCTTTCTTTTCCCAAAAATCTTGCACCATGTCTACACCCTCTCTGCCAAATTTCATCCATTTTGGAGTTGTTTTGGTTGGGCTCAAAATGGCACAAGTTTGGAATATTATTCAAACTTGGATTATTTTTCTGCCTCTAAAATGTCCAGAGTAATTTTATTAAATGTTCCATAAATCCAGGAGGTTGGGGGTATTTTGCTTTTTTCAAACTCCTCTCCTAGCCCCCTATCCTTTTCTTTAGTCAACTGTTTATCTAAATAAATAGAGATGGTAAAGAATAAGTAGTAGGGGACTCACCTGGGCCTCCCGCAGCCCGCAGCCCACCTAGGAGCTCGCAGCCGCAGCAACTCCAGCGGCCCATCTCAACCTCCCGTAGGCCCAGCGAGTCGAGCGCACAGTCGCGCCGTCTCCCTCCCTCGCACCCGGGCCCACATGTCATCCACTCCACTTCGACGCTCACCTGCCCCTTCCGTCGCACCGTGTCCTTCCCCTGTTTCAGAGCGTCGATTCCGTGAGCTCGCCGTCACGCACGCCGAGGCCAGCCGTCGTCGCTCCCCCCTTTTTATAAGCCTCAACGCCCCCTCTAGGGTTCCTCCTTCGTCGCCTCCTCCCAGGGGATCTTCCCCTTCCCTCCTTCTTCTTCCCCGCGAGCACCCGAGCGCAGCCGAGAGCGTGTCGTCGTCGCCGGCGATCATCCGGTCGGGTCCAGCCACCTGCGTCGTGTCCTGCTGCGTCGTTGTCGTCAACTACTTCCTCTACAACACGGACCAGACGCTAACTCGCCTTCGCAGCGCCACCTTCTTCCTCCTCTGCTTCCTGCATCGCCTCGGCCAGAGTCAGCGCAGGAGTTCAGAGCTCGACCCTGACGTCCCCGACGCCCCTTCGACGACCTCTCCATGTCCTAGGGTAAGGAGGTACTCCTTGCTCCGCCCTACGTCTTCCTTGCCTTTCATGGATCCCTGCATACGTTGGCAGATCCGAGACTTGCTCGCGCTCTCCGTGATCAGCCGTTTCTCTGAAACTTCAGAGGACACCTGCCGCGTCGCGTTCTCCGCGCCTGTTTCTCGCGCTCGCCGCTCTCCGTGCTCGCTCGCGTCCGTGCCTGACCGCGCTCATGCACGCCCGAGCCCACACACCCTTTCTACATCGCCGCAGCGTCGTGCTGCTCCACCACCCGCAGCACCACCGCGGCCCGAGCCGAGCCGTTGCTCGTGCTCGAGCAGCTCGTCCTTCCCCTTGCACCATCAGCCTCCCGAGCGCTCCGCAACCGAGTCCCACAGCCACCGCAGTGCCCCGTCGTCACTGTTGCGCTCGCCGCCGTCGATGAGCTTCTCTGGTTCAGTCAGATGGGGATCTACACTTGTTGCAGAATACCTCATAAGGAGCCAAGCTCCTTCTATGTCACAAATGCTCGCCTAGCCTAGTGGCTTGGCTCTCGTCAGATATGCAGGAGGTGCTGGGTTCGAAACCCACAGGGGCCAGTGGTTTTCCCCCTTTTTTGCACTTTCAGAGACGCTGACAGGCAGGCCCCGCCTATTGGCCACTCCGCACAGTTCCACCCCCACGCACACACACAGCCGCCACCACCTCAGCCCCTGATCCGACAGGTCAGTGGCTGCAGCTAGGAGGGCCTGGGTCAGCTTGACCTTGTGCCTGCTTTCTTTTCTGTTTTTGATTTCTTTTTGTTTTTCTGCATATTCCTTGCATATTTAATATCTGTTTATTTATGCATCTGATGGATTTGAGTTATATATGAAACTTTCTTAGTTTTTCATGTAGATTATTAATATGCTGTTTGTTGCCATGTTTAAAACTTTTAAAATGTTGTTTGAATTATTCTTGTGTTTAAATATGCTTAAACTTGTGAAAATCATAACCAAATTTCTACAACTCCAAATTTAACAAACTTTATATGCATTTGGGGTGGAAAAATGTGTAGAATAATGTGGTGATGTTGCTTTGCATGTTTAACAACTTTAAAACAATAGTTTTTCAGATCTGTCCCAAATGCATTTAAATAATTATGGGAGTTTCTGGAAATTGTTGTATGTTCATTCCAGCCCATTTAAATATGCTAGCATGTTTCTATAGTCCTAGTTGCACCCTTTCCATGTTAACCAGCTCCTTTAAACTTGTTGGGTGCTTGTTTGAATAATCTACATGACCTTATTAGTTTTGTTCTTTTGCTTGTTTTCTTTCATGTGGGTGATCTTGTTTGCTATGATTTTAGTGCACTCTTGTGTCCCTAGTCCATGCATCATATCTATTCACGTCCATATGCATCATGATCATGCATCATGTGGTTGAGCATTGCATGATGATTGATTGTTGTTCCGGTGTTGCTTGTTGTGTTGGTTAGAGCCCGGTGAAGATTCGGAGTACGAGGTTCCTACCGAGGCTGAGTTTGAGGAGCAAGGTTACGATCGCTCCATGGAATCAACTGGCAAGATGACCATTCCCAGATATCACTACTATCTTTGCCTATGCTAGATGTTTTGCTCTTTAGACATTGCCTCGATGCCTAGTTCTGTTTGTCAGCCCTCTTATTGTTGCCATGAAACTCTTTAACCACCCTCCTAGCAAACCGTTGTTTGGCTAAGTACGCATCGCTCAGCCCCTCTTATAGCGTTGCTAGTTGCAAGTGAAGATTTGAAGATTCTTGCCCCGTGATGAAGTTTTTGTTGGGATATCATAATATATAATCTGTTAAACTAAATCACTTATATATTGGTAATGGGTGTAAGAGGGGCTGAGCTTAGTGCTTGCTGCAACCTTGTTTACAGCCTTTCCACACCTAAGGCTTTGATAGTTTTGCTACCCGGGAACGGGATTGCTGAGTCATCTGTGGCTCACAGATTCAACACACACCAGATGCAGGTACCATTCAGAACTATACAGGAGATGGTTCAGAGCTGTACTGGGAGTTCGACGAAGAGCGTGGACGTTACTATGTGTCTTATCCCGACGAGCAGTAGTGGCTCCTACTAGGATGATCCGGGCTTGTGTTATTTATGGTATCTTTTCGTTTGGATTTCGTCCGTAGTCGGACTCTGATGTTATTTGGATGATGTATGTTAATGTATTTCATTGTGTGACGTGGCAAGTGTAAGCCAACTATCATTTTACACTTTCATCCCTGATTTTACATGAGTTGTGCAAAGATACCATACTTGAGGTCATTCTAGTATGCGTTTATGTCCTTAAATTGTGCCTCGACGCGTGGGGGGCATAGCCGCATACTGGGCATTACAAGTTGGTATTCAGAGCCTTCTCCGACCTAGGAGCCCCCCTGATTGATCGAATCGTTGACGGTTGAGTCTAGGCACACAAAAAATAAATGTTTTGAGTCCTATATTTATATTGGAGAATAGGATTTCTTTTTACTCCTCATCCCTTCATCGCTCTAGTGAGGACTCCTGACGTTGTTCTGTCTTCTCTACTATCAAAAATTCACTAAATTTTTTTTAGGGTCACGCGAATATTGTTTGGACTGTTCCGATATCTTTGTGACGAGAACGTTGTTCTCGATGCCTCCTGTCATTTAGGGGTTGTGGCAGTGTCCCGGGGAGTTGTGCTCCGAGGTGTTGTCATCACAAATGTATCGCAGCGGTTCTAGAATACTTAAGACGGCCAACATCGAAAACTCTTCTATGCGGTTAGTGGTGAGATAACCCCGACGTCACCCAGTACTGGTGGGATAGTTCGGGAGTATTGCCACATCTAGTATAGCGGATGTGTTTCGAAGGTCCGAGGTAAATAGTTTCCGAAGATGACTGGTTATGTGTTGACGGATGGATATAGTTGGATGTAGGTTTAGAGTTGAGTGCTGTTGGAAATATGCCCTAGAGGCAATAATAAATTGGTTATTATTATATTTCCTTGTTCATGATAATCGTTTATTATCCATGCTAGAATTGTATTGATAGGAAACTCAGATACATGTGTGGATACATAGACAAACACCATGTCCCTAGTGAGCCTCTAGACGACTAGCTCGTTGATCAATAGATGGTTACGGTTTCCTAACCATGGACATTGGATGTCGTTGATAACGGGATCACATCATTAGGAGAATGATGTGATGGACAAGACCCAATCCTAAGCCTAGCACAGATCGTGTAGTTCGTATGCTAAAGCTTTTCTATATGTCAAGTATGTTTTCCTTAGACCATGAGATTGTGTAACTCCCGGATACCGTAGGAATGCTTTGGGTGTACCAAACGTTACAACGTAACTGGGTGGCTATAAAGGTGCACTACAGGTATCTCCGAAAGTGTCTGTTGGGTTGGCACGAATCGAGACTGGGATTTGTCACTCCGTATGACGGAGAGGTATCTCTGGGCCCACTCGGTAGGACATCATCATAATGTGCACAATATGTGATCAAGGAGTTGATCACAGGATGATGTGTTACGGAACAAGTAAAGAGACTTGCCGGTAACGAGATTGAGCAAGGTATCGTTATACCGACGATCGAATCTCGGGCAAGTGCTATACCGATAGACAAAGGGAATCGTATACGGGATTGATTGAATCCTTGACATCGTGGTTCATCCGATGAGATCATCGTGGAACATGTGGGAGCCAACATGGGTATCCAGATCCCGCTGTTGGTTATTGGCCGGAGAGTTGTCTCGGTCATGACTACATGGTTCCCGAGCCCGTAGGGTCTACACACTTAAGGTTCGATGACGCTAGGGTTATAGGGAAAGTATGTACGCGGTTACCGAATGTTGTTCGGAGTCCCGGATGAGATCCCGGACGTCACGAGGAGTTCCGAAATGGTCCGGAGGTAAAGATTCATATATGGGAAGTCCTGTTTTGGTCACCGGAAAAGTTTCGGGCGATATCGGTAACGTACCGGGACCACCGGGAGGGTCCCGGGGGTCCACCAGGTGGGGCCACCAGCCCCAGAAGGCTGCGTGGACCAAGTGTGGGAGGGGACCAGCCCCAGGTGGGCTGGTGCGCCCCCCCACCAAGGTCCAAGGCGCATGGAGAGTGGGAGGGGGGCAAACCCTAGGTCCAGATGGGCCTTAAGGCCCACCATAGGGCGCCCCCTCTCTCTCCCCCCCTTGGCCGCACCCTAGATGGGTTTGGGGGCTGCCGCCACCCCTAGGGAGGGAACCCTAGATGGGGCGCAGCCCCTCCCCTTCCCCTATATATAGTGGGGGTTTTGGGGCTGCTAGACACACGAGAACGTCTCCCTCTTGGCGCAGCCCTACCCCTCTCCCTCCTCGTCTCTTGCAGCGCTTGGCGAAGCCCTGCTGGAGTCCCACGCTCCTCCACCACCACCACGCCGTCGTGCTGCTGTTGGATGGAGTCTTCCCCAACCTCTCCCTCTCTCCTTGCTGGATCAAGGCGTGGGAGACGTCACCGGGCTGCACGTGTGTTGAACGTGGAGGCGCCGTTGTTCGGCGCTTAGATCGGAATCAACCGCGATCTGAATCGCAGCGAGTACGACTCCTTCATCCGCGTTCTTGCAACGCTTCCGCATCGCGATCTACAAGGGTATGTAGATCCACTCTCCTTTATGCTCATTGCTAGATTACTCCATAGATAGATCTTGGTGACGCGTAGGAAAAATTTTGATTTTCTGCTACGATCCCCAACAAGTGCGCGGTGCTTCCCCTGTATCCCCAACACCAGATTGCATAACCGGAAACCTTCGGGAATTAATAGGTGGGTTCTTCAAGTAGCTCGTAGGCATTCTTCCAACGAGTGCATGGTATGAGGTTTGGGGTTCAACATCGAGTGAAGAGGTTTCATGGGCGTTGTTCCAATTGGGAGTTGCATCTTAAAGGGTCCTTGGCTATGCTGATCCGGGGATTGCAACACCCTTTGTAACACGTTCCATGGGGCATTCAGCACGAACATGTGGGACGAAGCTTCTATCATGTATTTGTTCCATCTGCACCTTGTTGTTTTTTAATTTTTTTACCTTTTGTTCTCCCAAGTGGCTTCTCGAGAAGATTGTTGTACCTTTAAACTGTGGAATTCATTCGTTCATTTTGTTCGAATGTTCTATGAAGACTTATGTTGTAATTTTTAGCCGTTGATTCAGCTTATATATTTTCCATCAATGGCTAACGGTTGTCATCAAATTCAGGATGGCTCCTAAGAGGGTTCCCAACCCTAACCAGGAGGGCGATGAAGAGCGTCCTCCTTCCCCTCCTCCTCCGGCTGAGGCATGGAGAGAAATTATGCAAGCGACCAACCAGAACACTCAGATGCTCATGCAAATGATGCAGAACTTTCAAGCCAACCAAGCAAATCAAGGCAATCATGGCAACCAAGGCCAAGGCAATCTGTTAAATCAACCTCACTTTGCGACTCTGAACCAATTCCTAGCAAACCAACCGAAGTCGTCCCGTTACTATGTGGACCCGCTAGATGCTGAAGACTGGATCACAAACATCAAAAAGCAATTTGAATCCAGTAACGTGAGACCTTAGGATTATGTCAAGTTTCCCACTTTCCAACTCAAAGATCAAGCTGCTGATTGGTGGCGACATTACAAAGATTCCAAAGGTGAACGTGAGATCTCGTGGACTGACTTCTGCAAAGATTTCCGCTCTCACCACATTCAAAACAGTGTCATTGAAGGCATGCGTGAGCAATTCCGTAACCTGAAGCAAGGCACCATGTCCGTCTATCAATACCATGTCAAGTTCCAGAATCTTGCCCGTTATGCGAAGCAAGACATCCCCGATGCCAAGAGCAAGATTTATTAGTTCCTTGGTGGTATGAAGGATGAAGTCCAACTAGCTCTCACCTTGTTCGAGCCGGATGAATTTGACCAATTGTACAATATGGCTCTCAAGCAAGAGGCAGCTCAGCTCAAGAGTGAAGCTTCCAAAAAGAGGATCAGAGATGCTGTTCACTCCTCCTCTTCCTCTCAAGTGGTTGCCAAGCAGCAGAAGTTCTGGCTACCGCCTCCTCCATTGCTCCGTCCTCCAAACAACAACAAGCACTCAGGTGGCCGTGGTTTCTCCCACCCACCCAACCCAAGCAATCAGTCCAAGCCTCAGTTTCAAGCTTCAAGATCAAGTGGTCCTTATCACCGGCCTCTCTCAGAAGTTACTTGCAACAAGTGTGGCCAGAAGGGTCACTATGCAAACAAGTGTACTCAAAGGCGCCTTCCGCCTCCTCCACCTGTCAGCAATGCTATTGTCAAGCATAATCCCAAGGTTGCAAGAGTGAATCTGATAAATGCAGCTGTAGGATCGAAGAAGGTGAGAGTGTCTAGAGGGGGGGGGTGATTAGACTACTTGACAAGATAAAAATTCTGTCTTTTATCAAGGACAGATTTTGACAGTTTTTGCAAAGCACACAAGTCAAGAAGCACACTACACATGCAATTCTAGAGTATGAGCAGCGGAAAGTAAATTGCACATATAGTAAAGAGAAGTGGAGAAGATCAAACGCAGTTTGGAGACACGGAGATTTTTGTCGTGGTTCCGATAGGTGGTGCTATCGTACATCCACGTTGATGGAGACTTCAACCCACGGAGGGTAACGGCTGCGCGAGTCCACGGAGGGCTCCACCCACGAAGGGTCCACGAAGAAGCAACCTTGTCTATTCCATCATGGCCTACGCCCACGGAGGACTAGCCTTACTCGGGGTAGATCTTCACGAAGTAGGCGATCTCCTTGCCCTTACAAACTTCTTGGTTCAACTCCACATCTCAAAGACGGAGGCTCCCAAGCGACACCTAACCAATCTAGGAGGAACCACCCTCCAAAAGGTAATAGATGTGGTTGATGATGATGAACTCCTTGCTCTTGTGCTTCAAATGATAATCTCCCCAACACTCAACTCTCCTCACTGATATGGCTGTGGTGGAAGAAAGGATTGAGTGGAAAGCAACTTGGGAAGGCTAGAAATCAAGTTTCATATGGTAGGAATGGAATAACTTGATCTCAACACAAGGGTAGGTGGTTCTCTTCTCGGAAAGTGTATGGTAGGAGTGGTAGACTTTCTGATGGCTCTCCTCACGAATGAAGAGGGGGTGGAGGGGTATATATAGCCTCCACACAAAATCCAACCGTTACACACATAATTGAGCAATCTCGGTGAGACCGAAGTGAAAACTCGGTCAGACCGAAAGTTCAAATATAGTGAACGTTGGGATTTTCGGTGGGACCGAAAATACCATCTCGGTGAGACCGAAAGTGCAAAAGATATGAACGTTGGAGTTTTCGGTGGGACCGAGAAAGAAAACTCGGTTGGACCGATTTGAGAAAGGACAGGAACATGCCAGAATCGGTGAGACCGGAAATGCAATATCAGTGAGACCGATTTGAGCCAAGACAGAAGCTTGCCAATCTCGGTAAGACCGATAATGCAAACTCGGTTATTCCGATATGATGTCAGATGGTTACAGAAGGTTGGCAGTCCACATTTCGGTGAGACCGATCTCAAACTCGGAATGACCGATTTTTCTAGGGTTTGGAATATGGCTGAAGTGGTTCATCTCGGTGGGACTGAGTTGGAAGAATCGGTTTGTCCAAGATTACTTATGAGTGTGTTTAGTAGTGAAAGGTGCTGATAGTTGAAGGAGCTAAATCACTAAGCACTTGAGCAACCAGATCATCAACACAACCTCATCCCCTTTTAGTAGTATTGGCTTTTCCTATGGACTCAATGTGATCTTGGATCACTAAACCAAAAATGGAGTCTTGAGCTTTTGCCAATGCTTGCCTTAACATTTGAGGGGTCCACTTCTTCAGTCATCTTGCCATACCAATGTGATTGGATTTCCTGAAACATACTTGATAGAAGCATTAGTCCAACCACAAAGTATGTTGTCATTAATTACCAAAACCACCCAGGGAGCAAATGTGCTTTCAATCTCCCCCTTTTTGGTAATTGATGGCAACACACTAAAATTATACTAAACAAGACATCAAAGCTTATTGAAAGAAAGACAGAATTATCATGAAAGCTTTGACAAGCATGTAGTACACAGGCTCCCCCTACAAGTGTGCAAGATTTTCATAGATTATGGTTTTGGACTACCACAAGCACACAAGAGAGATAAGCAAGATGTGCTACATGCAGCTTGGCTATATGCATCAGAGCAGATGAAAGGAAGTGAGTGATAATGCATATGTGCATGGTGATTTCTTGCAAACAAGTATTTACAAGCAAGTCACCATCATGCACATTCTGCAAGATGCATATACTTACCTTGAGGTTCCTTGGCATTGTACCTGAAGGGATAAACTTGAGAAAACAAGGTTAGATAACACAAGAGTATTCCTTCAACCAACTGCAAGAACATCAAGAGTACCAAGCCAGGGAGAACATGTACAAAGAGTGTCTCATATTGAGCACAAGCTTGAATCAGCAAACATGTCTCCGAAACTAAAAGATTTTCAATGAACTCTGAGAGATTTTGCTTTCCATAAGATATCAAATGTGAAGATTCCTCTAATTCTTCTCCCCCTAAATTAAAAGATTCCATAAGATATCAGAACAAGGGGTTTTGAAGAAAAGAGCAAAATCAAAAGAATGATGCCAATTGAGAATGAATTCACTGTAAAACACGGCAAAGCTTTGATGTGATTCTCTCCCCCTTAAGATAAGATTGCTTTTCTTCTTCCCTAAGTGTTCTCTTCTTCCCTTACTCCCCCTAAGTCTTCTCCCCCTTTGACATCAAGTGCCGAAAAGGACAGCAAACTAGGTAGGGCAGGAAAGATGGAAAAAAGAAAGAGGTGGGATCCTTAAGAATCACAACAGGGCAAATAGAAACATGCACAGAGAAACAAATTGAATTTAAATTTGAGTCTTCTCCCCCTTAGGATTTAAATCTGAGTGGAGCTGCAGAAGATGATATCCTGGAAGATAAATCGGTGACACCGAATTAGATGGATCGGTGGGTCCGAATCCTTTTCGGTTAGACCGAAAATTTTAAATCGGTGACTCCGAGTTTAATTCCAAGGACATACAGAAATAATTCAGCTCACTTTGCGAGGAATGTTTCAAAAGATTTGCAATGAATTTGTAAAAGATTTTCAAGGAATTGATCAGAGCCAGAATGATATATACAAAGAAACATAAGAAATAGAAATAAAAAGATTCTTTTTTTTTGTTTAAAGAAAACTCAATGAGAGAACATAAGAGAAAATAGAAAGACTCCAAAAACATATGTACTTCATCTAGATAAAGGTCGGCGACAAGGTCACCTATGTTTGAGTATATTGACTTAGGAGTCAAATGAAGACATTTGATCATAGGTCATACTCATCATTTAAGCTCAAAATGGGGTTGCCATTTTCCGATTAAGCGTTTGATGTGATCACATCTTATGAAGCTGCTTGTACTCATGACTTTGAGCAAAGCTTCTTAAAGATGTGAAGAACATACCTTGGGCTTGTTGATGCTTTGCTCATGTAGGTAAGCTCGATGTAGGTGCTCATTGAATGTGAAGTTGGAGCGCCATTTCTACTTGTGTAGTTCATCTTCCTACATGGGTTAGGCAAGCAAGGAAATACTCGAGGATATCCAAGATGACAAGAGTGAAATACTAGATGTATAAGGTGTCAAAAAGGATATGTGGAATTTTGTTGCTTGAACTCAACATCCCAAAGGGCTAGATACTTGGTCAATGACAAGATTACTCAGGATTTGAGTGTGTGGTAATCTTGTGAAATGTAGATCATCCAAGTACCTGCAAGGAGTTAGATGCAATACAAGGAGGCAAATGTGTCCAAGACATATGATCATCATCATAAGAGAAATATCAAGGATTAGTCAAGAGGCTCATGCCTTGCATGCATCAATGGAGTTATCACTCCAAGTTTGAAGCATCAATGATGTTCAACTCACTCCTCAAGCGACAAAACACTTTCTCATCAAGAGGTTTTGTAAAGATATCAGCAAGTTGTTTGTTAGTACGAACATGCTTAAGATTAATGTCACCCTTGGCAATATGATCACGAATAAAATGGTGACGAACTTCAATATGCTTTGTTCGAGAGTGTTGCACTGGATTGTGTCCAATCTTGATTGCACTCTCATTGTCACAAAGCAATGGAACACGTCTCACATGTATCCCATAATCCTTAAGCGTTTGTGTCATCCATAGTAATTGAGCACAACACGAACCAGCAGCAATATATTCTGCTTCGGCAGTGGATAATGATACCGAATTTTGTTTCTTGGAGGACCAAGATACAAGGGATCGACCAAGAAATTGACACGTACCTGAAGTTGACTTTCTATCAACCTTGTCACCGGCATAGTCCGAGTCGGAATAGCCAACAAGGTCGAAAGAGGCCCTCTTAGGATACCAAATGCCAAAGTTTGGTGTGTGTATCAAGTATCTCACTATCCTTTTAACAGCTTTAAGATGACATTCTTTAGGGGCTGCTTGATATCGCGCACACATGCAAACACTCAACATTATATCAGGACGAGAAGCACAAAGATATAGTAGAGAACCAATCATAGAACGGTAAACTCTTTGATCAACGGGTTCTCCATCTTTTGTCAAGTCATTGTGTCCACTAGTAGGCATGGGGGTACTCATACCTTTGCTTTCTTGCATGTTGAACTTCTTGAAGAGATCCTTGGTGTACTTTGTTTGTGAGACAAAGGTACCCTCCTTAGATTCCTTGATTTGCAACCCAAGGAAAAATTTGAGTTCACTCATCATGGACATCTCATACTTCTCCGACATGAGCTGTCCAAACTTCTTGCTAAAATGAGGGTTAGTTGAACCAAAGATAATATCATCAACATATATTTGGCACACAAATAGTTCACCATTAACCCTTTTCGTGAATAGCGTTGAGTCTATCTTTCCAATTTCAAAGCCTTTTTCAAGAAGAAAGCTAGTTAAGCATTTGTACCAAGCTCTAGGAGCTTGTTTAAGACCATAAAGAGCTTTGTGCAGCTTGTAAACATGATTAGGCTTTTTGGGATTCACAAAACCGGGAGGTTGTTTCACAAATACTTCCTCCTCAATTTCACCATTTAGGAAAGCACTTTTGATTTCCATTTGATAGAGAGTAATATCATGATGATTGGCATAAGCAAGAAGAATGTGAATGGACTCAAGTCTAGCAACGGGGGCATAGGTCTCACCATAGTCCATACCTTCGACTTGTGTGTAACCTTGAGCTACGAGACGAGCCTTGTTGCGGATGACTTGTCCATCTTCATCTTGCTTGTTCCGAAACACCCATTTGGTTCCAATGATGTTTTGATCATCGTTGGGCTTCTCTACCAAAGTCCATACCTTGTTCCTCTCGAAGTTGTGTAGTTCTTCGTGCATAGCGTTCACCCAATCCGGGTCTTCAAGTGCTTCTTCTACCTTCATAGGTTCAATACTAGAGATAAATGAGTAATGCTCACAAAAGTTAGCTAAGCGAGTTTTAGAGCGAGTAATTCTCCCGGAGTTGATGTCGTTCATCATTTGTTCCACTGGATGATTTTTCTTGACTCTTGCTCGGACTCGGGATAGCTTTTGTTGATGCTGTGGCTGAGCTTCCTCATCATCTTCATCTTCCTCTTCTTCTTCTTCTTCATTGTTGTTGGTGTTGTCTTGAGGTGGTGGAGAAGGAGGTTGTGGTGGATCTTCTTGTTGCACTTCCTCATCTTGGTGAGTTCCACTTGTGGAGGCCTCCATGTTGCCTTGAGGTTCATCTCGCCGTGAGGTAGGTGGCTCCACATATGTAGATGAGGTACTCTCCTTCACTTCCATGGGACGGATCTTTCCAATAGATAAATCTTGGATAGCTTCCGATGGGTCCTTGTCTCCTACATCAATAGGCATTTGCTCTACTTGCGAGCCATTAGATTCATTAAACTTCACATCTACCGTCTCTTCAACCTTTCGGGTGAAATTATTGTAGACACGGTAGGTGTGGGAGTTTGATCCGTAACCAAGAAGAAAGCCTTCATGAGATTTAGGAGCAAATTTAGACCGACGATGCTTATCAAGGATATAGCATTTTGAACCAAAGACACGAAAGTATCCCACTTGGGGTTTGTTACCGGTGAGGAGCTCGTATGATGTCTTGCCGAGAAGCTTGTGAAGATAAAGCCTGTTGATAGCATGACAAGCTGTCTCGACCGCTTCTCCCCAAAAATGCTTCGGTGTCTTGTATTCATCAAGCATCGTTCTTGCCATCTCTATGAGCGTTCGGTTCTTCCTCTCAACAACTCCATTTTTTTGAGGAGTGTACGTAGCCGAGAACTCATGTAGAATCCCTTCCTCATCGAGAAAAGAGTCTACATTGGCGTTCTTGAACTCCGTTCCATTGTCACTCCGAACTTTCTTGATCTTCACCTCAAATTGATTTTGGGCCTTTTTGGCAAAGGTCTTGAAGATCCTCTGAACCTGCGATTTATCATCAAGGAAAAATACCCACGTAAATCTGGAATAATCATCAACTATAACTAGACCAAAGGAGTTACCACCAAGGCTTTTGTAAGCATTGGGACCAAAGAGATCCATATGAAGAAGCTCAAGCGGTCTCCTAGTGGTCATGATGTTTTTCACGGGATGACTTCCACCAACTTGTTTTCCTGCTTGACAAGCACTACAAAGTCTATCTTTGTCAAAGAAAACATCTTTAACACCAAGAATATGATCACCTTTGATTAGCTTGTCTAGATTACGCATACCAACATGTCCTAGCCTTCTATGCCATAACCAACCTTTAGAGGATTTAGCAATGAAACAAGCTCTAGGTTGGGCTTTCTTAGTGAAATCAACAATATATAGATCACCTCTACGGATAGCAGTAAAGGCCATGTTTTGATTATCACGACGAAAGACTTGGCAATCTACTTTGGTGAATAGCACATTGAATCCAAAGTCAGCTAATCTAGACACGGAAAGTAAATTGTATCCAAGAGATTCTACAAGCATGACATTTTGAATAGAGCTATCATGAGATATGGCCACCTTACCAAGGCCAAGTACCTTACCCTTGGAGTTGTCTCCAAACGTCACATACTTGCGTGGGCCATCGTTTTTTGCAAGATCTCGAAACATGTCTTTATCTCCGGTCATGTGATCGGTGCATCCACTATCAAGAATCCACTCTTTTCCGCCGGACATGTAGTCTCTCATATTTGCCATAAGATTGAGACTCTTCATGACCTTGTCTAGCTCGGTGTCCGAATCGGAGTAATCATCATCATGCTCGTGCTCATCATCATATTGACCCATAGATTGTTCATCATCAACACCTAGGTCAATTTGATAAGTACTTGCATTAGTTTGGTCAATGTGACAATAGTCTTCGGAATGCAATGCAATAGCATTTCTAATGATAATATTGATAAGACCGGGATCACCCTTCTTTTTCATAAGATCACGAAGCTCAAAAAAGCATTTATCAAAGTTGGGATCATTGGGGTGCAACTTATCAAATTCAATAGTCTTGTGTAGAATTTCATCAAGACTTCTCAAAGAGTAGTCCGGATAAAGTTCTTCCAAGAATTTCCACATAGCATAGGCACACTCAAAGTTTGTAACAAGATTAAGCAAGTCATCGGGTAACCCTCTAATGATAAGATTTACAGTTCTAAGGTTACGAAGCAAATCAAGCTCTTCATCCATGGTAGGGTGCAAGGGATCATAAGGAGGCACATAGGGGGTCTCAACATATTTGCACAAATTGTACATTTTAAAGATACTAAGCATTTCAGACCTCCAAGAGTTATAGAACCTTCCATTAAGAACAGGCACTCTATGGCTAACACTCCCATCCGTAGACACGTCCATCTTCCTCCAATGGTGTGTAAACCAAAGCAATGGAGACCAAGGCTCTGATACCAATTGTAGGATCAAAGAAGGTGAGAGTGTCTAGAGGGGGGGGGGGTGATTAGACTACTTGACAAGATAAAAATTCTGTCTTTTATCAAGGACAGATTTTGACAGTTTTTGCAAAGCACACAAGTCAAGTAGCACACTACACATGCAATTCTAGAGTATGAGCAGCGGAAAGTAAATTGCACATATAGTAAAGAGAAGTGGAGAAGATCAAACGTAGTTTGGAGACACGGAGATTTTTGTCGTGGTTCCGATAGGTGGTGCTATCGTACATCCACGTTGATGGAGACTTCAACCCACGGAGGGTAACGGCTGCGCGAGTCCACGGAGGGCTCCACCCACGAAGGGTCCACGAAGAAGCAACCTTGTCTATTCCATCATGGCCTACGCCCACGGAGGACTAGCCTTACTCGGGGTAGATCTTCACGAAGTAGGCGATCTCCTTGCCCTTACAAACTTCTTGGTTCAACTCCACATCTCAAAGATGGAGGCTCCCAAGCGACACCTAACCAATCTAGGAGGCACCACCCTCCAAAAGGTAATAGATGTGGTTGATGATGATGAACTCCTTGCTCTTGTGCTTCAAATGATAATCTCCCCAACACTCAACTCTCCTCACTGATATGGCTGTGGTGGAAGAAAGGATTGAGTGGAAAGCAACTTGGGAAGGCTAGAAATCAAGTTTCATATGGTAGGAATGGAATAACTTGATCTCAACACAAGGGTAGGTGGTTCTCTTCTCAGAAAGTGTATGGTAGGAGTGGTAGACTTTCTGATGGCTCTCCTCATGAATGAAGAGGGGGTGGAGGGGTATATATAGCCTCCACACAAAATCCAATCGTTACACACATAATTGAGCAATCTCGGTGAGACCGAAGTGAAAACTCGGTCAGACCAAAAGTTCAAATATAGTGAACGTTGGGATTTTCGGTGGGACCGAAAATACCATCTCGGTGAGACCGAAAGTGCAAAAGATATGAACGTTGGAGTTTTCGGTGGGACCGAGAAAGAAAACTCGGTTGGACCGATTTGAGAAAGGACAGGAACATGCCAGAATCGGTGAGACCGGAAATGCAATATCGGTGAGACCGATTTGAGCCAAGACAGAAGCTTGCCAATCTCGGTAAGACCGATAATGCAAACTCGGTTATTCCGATATGATGTCAGATGGTTACAGAAGGTTGGCAGTCCACATTTCGGTGAGACCGATCTCAAACTCGGAATGACCGATTTTTCTAGGGTTTGGAATATGGCTGAAGTGGTTCATCTCGGTGGGACTGAGTTGGAAGAATCGGTTTGTCCGAGATTACTTATGAGTGTGTTTAGTAGTGAAAGGTGCTGATAGTTGAAGGAGCTAAATCACTAAGCACTTGAGCAACCAGATCATCAACACAACCTCATCCCCTTTTAATAGTATTGGCTTTTCCTATGGACTCAATGTGATCTTGGATCACTAAACCAAAAATGGAGTCTTGAGCTTTTGCCAATGCTTGCCTGAGCATTTGAGGGGTCCACTTCTTCAGTCCTCTTGCCATACCAATGTGATTGGATTTCCTGAAACATACTTGATAGAAGCATTAGTCCAACCACAAAGTATGTTGTCATTAATTACCAAAACCACCCAGGGAGCAAATGTGCTTTCAGCAGCTCAAGCAGAAAATTCTTCAGATTTGACACTTAGTAATCTTCCAGTTAACCTTAAACCTGCTAAAGTATTGTTTGATTCTGGTGCATCACATTCCTTCATGTCATGTGCATTTGCATCCAAGCATAATGTTCGCACCGAAGCCTTGCCTTCAACTTTGAGTGTCGTCTCTCCTAGTAAGAGATTGAGTTCTAGTTTGGTGGCCCCGGATATATCTATTCATATGGGTGATTACAGTTTTCTGGGTTCTCCGGTTATTCGCGGCAACTCCGACATTGATCTTATTCTTGGGATGGATTGGCTCTCCAAGCATGATGCAAACATTGATTGTGCAAATAAGGAAGTCAAGCTTACTCATCCTGACGAAGACGTGATTATCTTCGCCTCTCGTGATAACACAATCAGGCTATTTTCTCTCAGTGACAAGGGCGAGATTATTGCCATTTCTCCGATTACGGTGGTTAATGAATATGAAGATGTTTTCCCCGAAGAGCTTCCAGGCATGCCTCCCCATCGTCAAGTTGAATTCGTCATTGAACTCGAGCCTGGTACCGAGCCAACATGTCGGCGTCCGTACAAGCTTTCCCCTGATGAGTTGAAGGAGCTGAAGAAACAACTCGATGAGCAAGAACATATGGGTCTAATCAGGCCTAGTACTTCTCCTTGGGGTTGTGGTGTTCTATTCGTCAAGAAGAAGGATGGAACGGAACGCCTTTGTGTTGATTACCGACCATTGAACAAGAAGACAATAAAGAACAAGTATCCGCTCCCCAATATCAACGAATTGTTCGAGCAGCTCAAAGGAGCAAAGGAGTTCTCGAAGCTCGATCTCCGGATGGGTTACCATCAGATCCGCCTCCGTGAAGAGGATATTAGTAAAACCGCATTCAGAACGAGTTTTGGTTCTTATGAATACACGGTCATGTCTTTCGGCCTTGCAAATGCTCCACCCACTTTCTCTCGGATGATGCACTTCATATTCAACCCCTACACCAATGAATTTTTCTCATCTATCTGGATGATATCTTGGTATTCTCCAAGAATGAAGAAGACCATGCCAAGCACCTCCGTTTGGTCCTCGACAGGCTCCGTGAACACAAGTTCTATGCGAAGTTCTCCAAATGTGAATTTTGGCTGGATAAAGTCCTATATCTTGGCCATATTATTTCTGCCGAGGGCATTTCTGTAAACCCCGAGAAGGTTGAAGCTATTATCAACTGGGAACCTCCTTAGAATGCCAAGCAACTCTAAAGCTTCCTTGGTCTCGCTAGCTATTGCAGAAGGTTCGTTGAGAACTTCTCCAAGATTGCCAAGCCCCTTTCCAACATGTTGCAGAAGAATGTCAAGTACTCATGGACTCCTGATTGTGATGTGGCATTCAAAACACTCAAAGAGAAGCTCATTTCTACTCCAGTTCTTACTCCTCCAGATGAGTCCAAGCCTTATGAAGTCTTTTCTGATGCTTCATTGGAAGGTCTTGGTGGTGTTCTCATGCAAGACAAGAAGATTGTGGCATACACTTAACGTCAGCTGAAACCAAATGATAAGAATTACCCCACACATGATCTTGAGCTAGCAGCAGTTTTACATGCCTTGATCACGTGGAGACACCTTCTGTTGGGCAGAAAAGTGGACATCTTCACTGATCACAAGAGCTTGAAGTACATCTTGACACAGCCAAACCTTAACCTTCGCCAGACTCGTTGGGTTGAGATGATTCAAGAGTATGATCTAAGCATTGAGTACACACCTGGCAAGGCCAATGTCATTGCAGATGCCTTGAGCAGAAAGGCGTATTGCAATGGTCTCCTTCTCAAACCGTTCCAGCCTAAACTTTGTGAATCATTCAGGAAGCTCAACCTCCAAGTTATTCCGCAAGGTTTCTTGCAAACCTTCAAGTTGCTCCTACCTTGGAAGATCAAATCCGTGAGGCCCAGCTCAGTGATGCTATGGTGTAGAAAGTGAAACATGGTATTGCTACGGGTACCTCGAAGTACAAGTGCTATCGCGTTGATAAGAAAGACAACTTGTTCTTTGAGGACAAAATTGTGGTTCCCAAGGGTGATCTCCGGAAGCTCATAATGAACGAAGCACATGACTCCCTCCTCTCGATTGATCCCGGAAGTTCCAAGATGTACCAAGACCTCAAGCAATCATATTGGTGGACTCGCATGAAAAGGGAGATTGCCCAATTCGTGAATGAATGTGATGTCTGCAGAAGAGTGAAAGCAGAGCATCAACATCCAGCCGGTCTCCTTCAACCTCTACCTATTCCCGAGTGGAAATTCGATCACATTGAGATGGATTTCGTCACTGGGTTTCCCAAGTCCAAGAAGGGAAATGATGCTATCTTTGTGGTGATTGACAAGCTAACTAAAGTAGCTCATATTCTTCCCATCAAAGAATCCATTAACGCAGCTCAGCTGGCAGAGCTGTACACCTCCATAATTGTTTCTTTGCATGGCATTCCCCAAGTGATCTCCTCGGATCGTGGAAGTTTGTTCACCTCCAAGTTTTGGGATTCTTTCTTGTTAGCCATGGGCACAAAGATTCGTTTTAGCATTGCGTTTCACCCTCAGACTAGTGGTCAAGTCGAAAGAGTGAACCAGATCCTCGAAGATATGCTAAGAGCTTGTGTCATCCCCTTCGGCATGAAATGGGAAGATTGCTTTCCATTTGCCGAATTCTCCTACAACAATAGTTTCCAAGCAAGTGCCGGCAAAGCTCCTTTTGAAATCCTCTATGGCAGAAAGTGCCATACCCCTCTCAACTGGTCCGAGACTGGTGAACGTCAGCTTCTTGGAAATGATTTGATATCAGAAGCCGAAGAAATGTGCAAAGTCATACGTGAGAATCTCAAAGCCGCTCAATCGCGTCAAAAGAGTTACTATGACGGCAAGCATCGTGACTTGGCTTTCGACATTGGAGACCATGTCTATCTCCGTGTTTCTCCCATGAAGGGCACTCAGAGGTTTGGTATCAAGGGCAAGCTTGCTCCAAGATACGTGGGCCCTTTCAAGATTCTTGGCAAGAGAGGCGATCTAGACTACCAACTCGAGCTTCCCTCCAACTTTGCAAATGTTCATGATGTGTTTCACGTGTCTCAACTCCGTAAGTGCTTCAAGACGCCTGAACGCACCTTTCCGTTTGAAGAGATTGATCTTCAACAAGACTTGTCTTATCGTGAGAACCCCGTTGCTATTATTGAAGAAACTAAGCGCAAGACCCGCAACAAGTTCATCAAATTCTTGAAAGTGAAGTGGTCACACCATACTGACCGAGAAGCTACGTGGGAACGAGAAGATCACCTTCGTTCCGAGTATCCCTCCTTCTTTCAGTCCTAGATCTCGGGACGAGATCTTTTTGTAGTGTAGGAGAGTTTGTAACACCCCATATGTGATACTTTCCAATTATGGCAATAAAGAAATTCTCATCTTGATCCTTCTCCTTATCCTTGGGGTTTTTATCTTTTGAGCTTATTTTATTTTGCATTGTCATTTTATTTTATTTAGCATCCATGCATTGCTTCATCATCATGGCATCTTAGTCTCTTACTTGTTTTGTTTGTGATGTGAGGCCACCTTGTTGATGTTGTGTGATGTTGGTGCAAACCCATGCCCATGCTAACCTACCCTTCCCTCTTCTTCATGCTTGCACCTCTTCTTCCCCTTCTCTTTTCCCTTCTTGAAAATTTTCAAGGGAGTTCTCCTAGCCCCCTTTAATGTTCTTTCTTTTCCCAAAAATCTTGCACCATGTCTACACCCTGTCTGCCAAATTTCATTCAAACTTGGATTGTTTTTCTGCCTCTAAAATGTCCAGAGTAATTTTATTAAATGTTGCATAAATCCAGGAGCTTGGGGGTATTTTTGTTTTTTCCAAACTCCCCTCCTAGCCCCCTGTCCTTTTCATTAGTCAACTATTTATTTAAATAAATAGAGATGGTAAAGAATAAGTAGTAGGGGACTCACCTGGGCCTCCCGCAGCCCACCTAGGAGCTCATAGCCGCAGCAGCTCCAGCGGCCCAGCTCGACCTCCCGCAGGCCCAGCCGTCGCCGCTCCCCCCTTTTTATAAGCCTCAACGCCCCCTCTAGGGTTCCTCCTTCGCTGCCTCCTCCCAGGGGATCTTCCCCTTCCCTCCTTCTTCTTCCCCGCGAGCACCCGAGCGCAGCTGAGAGCGCGTCGTTGTCGCCGGCGATCATCCGGTCAGGTCCGGCCGCCTGCGTCGTGTCCTGTTGCGTCGTTGCCGCCGACTACTTCCTCTACAACACGGACCAGACGCTGCCTCGCCTTTGCAGCTCCACCTTCTTCCTCCTCTGCTTCCTGCATCACCTCGGCCAGAGTCAGCGCAGGCGTTGAGAGCTCGACCTCCACGTCCCCCGCGCCCCTCCGATGACCTCTCCGTGTCCTAGGGTAAGGAGGTACTCCCTGCTCCGCCCTGCGTCTTCCTTGCCTTTCGTGGATCCCTGCATACGTCGCCAGCTCCGAGACTTGCTCGCGCTCTCCGTGATCCAGCGTTTCTCTGAAACTTCAGAGGACACCTGCCATGTCGCGCTCTCCGCGCCTGTTTCTCGCGCTTGCGGGCTCCCCGTGCTCGCTTGCGTCCACTCCTGACGGTGCTCACGCACGCCCGAGCCCGCGCGCCCTTTCTGCGTCGCCGCCGGGCCGTGCTGCTCCACCACCAGCAGCGCCACCGTGGCCCGAGCCGAGCCGTTGCTTGTGCTCGAGCAACTCGTCCTTCCCCTTGCACCATCAACCTCCCGAGCGCTCCGCAACTGAGTCCCGCAGCCACCGCAGTGCCCCGTCATCGCCGTTGCGCTCACCGCCGTCGATGAGCTTCTCTGGTTCAGCCAGATGGGGATCTGCACTTGTTATAGAATACCTCATAAGGAGGCAAGCTCCTTCTATGTCAGGAATGCGCGCCTAGCCCAGTGGCTTGGCTCTCGTCAGATATGCAGGAGGTGCTGGGTTCGAAACCCACCGGGGCCAGTGGTTTTCCCCCCTTTTTTGCACTTTCAGAGACGCTGACAGGAAAGCCCCGCCTGTCGGCCTCTCCGCACAGTTCCACCCCCACGCACACACACAGCCGCCGCCACCTCAGCGCCCTGACCCCACATGTCAGTGGCTGCAGCTAGGAGGGCCTGGGTCAGCTTGACCTTGTGCCTGTTTTCTTTTCTATTTTTGTTTTTCTTTTTGTTTTTCTGCATATTCCTCGCATATTTAATATCTGTTTATATATGCATCTGATGGATTTGAGTTATATATGAAACTTGCTTAGTTTTTCATATAGATTATTAATATGTTGTTTGTTGCCATGTTTAAAACTTTTAAAATGCTGTTTGAATTATTCTTGTGTTTAAATATGCTTAAACTTGTGAAAATCATAACTAAATTTCTACAACTCCAAATTTAACAAACTTTATATGCATTTGGGGTGGAAAAATGTGTAGAATAATGTGGTGGTGTTGTTTTGCATGTTTAACAACTTTAAAACAGTAGTTTCTTAGATCTGTCCCAAATGCATTTAAATAATTATTGGAGTTTCTGGAAATTGTTGTATATACATTCCAGCCCATTTAAATATGCTAGCATGTTGCTATAGTCCTAGTTGCACCCTTGCCATGTTAACCAACTCCTTTAAACTTGTTGGATGCTTGTTTGAATAATCTACATAACCTTGTTAGTTTTGGTCTTTTGCTTGTTTTCTTTCATGTGGGTGATTTTGTTTGCTATGATGTTAGTGCAGTCTTGTGTCCCTAGGCCTTGCATCATATCTATTCATGTCCATATGCATCATGATAATGCTTCATGTGGTTGAGCATTGCATGATGATTGATTGTTGTTCCGGTGTTGCTTGTTGTGTTGGTTAGAGCCCGGTGACGATTCAGAGTACGAGGTTCCTACCGAGGCTGAGTTTGAGGAGCAAGGTTACGATCCCTCCGTGGAATCAATAGGCAAGATGACCATTCCCAGATATCACTACTATCTTTGCCTATGCTAGATGTCTCGCTCTTTAGACATTGCCTCGATGCCTAGTTCTGTTTGTCAGCCCTCCTATTGTTGCCATGAAACTCTTTAACCACCCTCCTAGCAAACTGTTGTTTGGCTAAGTACTCATCGCTCAGCCCCTCTTATAGCATTGCTAGTTGCAGGTGAAGATTTGAAGATTCTTGCCCCGTGATGAAGCCTTTGTTGGTATATCACAATATATAATCTGTTAAACTAAATCACCTATATATTGGTAATGGGTGGAAGGCTAAGCCTCTTGCTTGGTGTTTTGTTCCACTCATGCCACCCTAGGAACCGATAAACCAGTGTTATGTTCCTTGATTTTGCGTCCCTAACACGGTTGGGGTTTATGGGCCCCCCTTGATAATTCGCTCTGCGCTAAAGCTTTTCCAGCAAGGCCCAACATTGGTTTTACATTTGCCTAATAACTAAAACTTGCATAGGGCGTTGCAAACCCGAGGTCTTAATTAACAACCCGGGCCAGTGTTCCTCATGAGTGTTGGTCCAAACTGGGCAACCTACAGGGCCGCCTTGGGGAAACCCGAGGTATCTAGTATACACCCGTAGCTTGTCCCATCCGGTCGTGGCCTGAGACGAGATACGCCGGGAGGTCTTGCTAGATTAGTTTTACCTTTGTCGAAATATCTTGAGCATGGGATTCCGAGAATACTCGGGTCTTCCCACTTTGGAGTTGCGACTCTGCAGATCGTGAGTTTGTGATGTGCTAAGTTGGGACACCCCTGCAGGGTTTGATCTTCCGAAAGCCGTGCCCGCGGTTACGTGGCAGATGGGAATTTGTTAATATCCGGCTGTAGATAGCTTGACACCATGTTCATGAATACACTACCTGCGTGAGTAACCATGATGGTCTCTTTCTGAAGGGCTTCGGGAAGTGAACACGGTGGGGTTTGATCGTGAGTAGCTAGGATCACTTCTTAATCAACTTGGCGATCGTTGGCACTTGTTTTCTTCTCGCTCTAAACTCGTAAGCTAGTGCTTAGTGCTTGCCGCAACCTTGTTTACAACCTTTCCACACATAAGGCTTTGATAGTTTTGCTACCCGGGAACGGGATTGTTGAGTCCTCTGTGGCTCACAGATTCAACACACACCAGATGCAGGTACCATTGAGAACTATACATGAGATGGTTCAAAGCTGTACTGGGAGTTTGATGAAGAGCGTGGACGTTACTATGTGTCTTATCCCGACGATCAGTAGTGGCTCTTACTAGGATGATCCGGGCTTGTGTTATTTATGGTATCTTTTCGTTCGGATTTCGTCCGTAGTCGGACACGGATGTTATTTGGATGATGTATGTTAATGTATTTCATTGTGTGACGTGGCGAGTGTAATCATTCTAGTATGTGTTTATGTCCTTAAGTCGTGCCTCGACACGTGGGGGACATAGCCGCATACTGGGCATTACAACTGCTCAGCGTTCAAACGTCACCATGGGTTGCCATAATATACAATGGAGTAAAAAATTTATTGGGAGTCCATTCTACAGCT
The DNA here is from genome assembly GCA_902687465.1 of Secale cereale. Lineage (NCBI taxonomy): Eukaryota > Viridiplantae > Streptophyta > Magnoliopsida > Poales > Poaceae > Secale > Secale cereale. The sequence goes on from LR738710.1 coordinate 280,096,225, forward strand.
AGCTGTCATCCTCCTCCTTGTCTATCTCTTCCTGTCATGCTATTACTCCATGGCACGATCCATCCACAAGCAGGCGGGGAAGTTTGACTATAATCGGTTTGCGGTGAGTGGCATGCCGAGCAACGAAGCATGTGGGTGGAGGAGGGTGACACATGAACACGAAAGACTTGATTTAAATGTTGGTTTTGCTTGATGGCGCGATCCAATGAAATGAAACATTGGTTTCCAAAAGAATATTGTACTACATGAGGGAGAAGCGGATTCAACGAGGAGTGATGGTTTGCTTCTTCCGTCCAAAAGAATATTGTACTGAATGCAGCTCTCTCTCTCCGGTTTTGCATGCATGCGACGCGACTCTCTCTCTCTCTCTCTCTCTCTCTCTCTCTGTGCAAGCATGGCTTAAGCATGGTTAATAATATAGCCGGTTGATGACTAACATGTTGCCGTGTCATCTATAGCCGATGTAATAGTCAACATGTATAGGCTACAAGAAAGTACTACTCCCTCCATTCCCTTATACAAGAAAGTACTATTGCCTCGATTACTGTTAGTGGCCTTGCATATATATACATGCAAAATGTATTTTTCATATAGTACTACTAGTCGCCAATGTAATATTCAACATGTACAGTAATGGGCTACAAGAAAGTACTCCCTCCATCTTAGTTTACAAGTCGTGCACGTGTACCTAGGTCGTTAATTTGGGAATAGCAAACACGCTAATGTGAAAGAGAATTAAAGAAGAAAGAGAGGGAGTAATATAGGTAGATATCGTATCGTGCTAAATGTTAGGCTACTCCCTCCGTTCCTAAATATAAGTCTTTTAAGACATTTCAAATGAAATACAACATACGGATGTATGTAGACATGTTTTAAAGTGTAGATTCACTCATTTTGCTCCGTATGTAGTCAATTTTTGGAATCTTTAGAAAGACTTATATTTGGGAACGGAGGGAGTACCTTGTAGTATCATGTTGGGGAACGTAGTATTTCAAAATTTTCCTATGATCACGCAAGATCTATCTACTAGAAGCATAGCAACAAGAGGGGAGAGTGTGTCTACGTACCCTCATAGACCGAAAGTGGAAGCGTCTAGAGACGCGGTTGATGTAGTCGAACGCCTTCGTGATCCAACCGATCCAAGCACCGAACGTACGACACCTCCGTGTTCAGCCCACGTTCAGCTCGATGAAGTCCAACGAGCTCTTGATCCAGTGAGCGTCACGGGAGAGTTTGGTCAGCACGAGGCATGGTGACGGTGATGATGAATCTACCAGCGCAGCGCTGCGCCTAAGCACTGCAACGATATGACCGAGGTGTGCATCTATGGAGGAGGGCACCGCACACGGCTAAAATCAACTTGTGTGTCCATGGGGTGCCTCCTGGCCATGTATATAAAGGATTGAGGGAGGAGGAGGCTGGCCCTCGTAGGGCGCGCCAAAGTGTCGAGACCTACTAGGACTCCCTAGTCCTAGCTAGTAGGATTCCACCTCCCACATGGAATAGGAAAATGGGAAGGGAGAAGGAGAAGGAAGGAAGGGGGCGCCCCCTTTCCCTAGTCCAATTTGGACCAGTTCATGCGGAGGGGCGCAGCCACCCTTGAGGCCTTTCTCTCCTTTCCCGTATGGCCCATTAAGGCCCAATACGAATTCTTGTAACTCTCCGGTACTCTAAAAAATACCCAAATCACTCGGAACCTTTCCGATGTCCGAATATAGCCTTCCAATATACCGATCTTTACGTCTCGACCATTTCAAGACTATTCGTCATGTTCGTGATCTCATCCGGGACTCCGAACAAACGTCGGTAATCAAATCACATAAATCATCATCGAACGTTAAGCGTGCGGACCATACGGGCTTGAGAATTATGTAGACATGACCGAGACACATCTCCGGTCAATAACCAATAGCGGAAACTGGATGCTCATATTGGCTCCTACATATTGTACGACGATCTTTGTCAGTCAAACCGCACAACAACATACGTTGTTCCCTTTGTGATCAGTATGTTACTTGCCCGAGATTCGATCGTTGGTATCATCATACCTAGTCCAATCTCGTTATCGACAAGTCTCTTTACTCGTTCCGTAATACATCATCTCGTGACTAACACATTAGTCATTTGCTGGCAAGGCTTATTATGATGTGTATTACTGAGAGGGCCTAGAGATACCTCTCCGACACTCGGAGTGACAAATCCTATTATCGATCTATGTCAACACCACAAATGCTTTCGGAGACACCTATAGAGCATCTTTATAATCACCCAGTTACGTTGTGACGTTTGATAGCACACAAGGTGTTCCTATGGTATTCGGGAGTTGCATAATCTCATAGTCAAAGGAACATGTATAAGTCATGAAGAAAGCAATAGCAGTAAAACTAAAAGATCATAGTGCTAAGCTAACGGATGGTTCTTGTCCATCACATCATTATCTAATGATGTGATCCCGTTCATCAAATGACAACACATGTCTCTGGTTAAGAAACATAACCATCTTTGATCAACGAGCTAGTCAAGTAGAGGCATAATAGGGACTTTCTGTTTTGTCTATGTATTAACACATGTACTAAGTTTTCGGTTAATACAATTCTAGCATGAATAATAAACATTTATCATGATATAAGGAAATATAAATAACAACTTTATTATTGCCTCTAGGGCATATTTCCTTCAGTCTCCCACTTGCACTAGAGTCAATAATCTAGCTCACATCGCCATGTGATTTAATACCGATAGTTCACATCGTTATGTGAATAACACCCATAGTTCACATCGCCATGTGACCAACACCCAAAGGGTTTACTAGAGTCAATAATCTAGTTCACATCGCCATGTGATTAACACCCAAAGAGTATTAAGGTGTGATCATGTTTTACTTCGTTAGAGAAGTTTAGTCAGCGGGCCTGTTACATTCAGATCCGTATGTATTTTGCAAATTTCTATGTCTATAATACTCTGCATGGAGCTACTCTAGCTTATTTCTCCCACTATCAATACACATCCAGATAGATACTTAGAGTCATCTGGATTAATGTCAAAGCTTGCATCGACGTAACTCTTTACGACGAACTCTTTATTCACCTCCATAATTGAGAAACATTTCCTTAGCCATCCAGTAACTAAGGATAATTTGATCACTGTCCACTGATCTACTCCTGGATCACTATTTTACCTCCTTGCCAAACTCATGGCAAGTTACACAACATATTTGGTACACAGCATGGCATACTTTATAGAACCTATGGCTGATGCATAGAGAATGACTTTCATTCTTTCTCTATCTTCTGCCGTGGTCGGGTTTTGAGTCTTACTCAACTTCATACCTTATAACTCAGGCAAAAACTGCTTCTCTGACTTATCCATTTTGAACTACTTCAAAATCTTTATCAAGGTATGTACTTCTTGAAAATCTTATCAAGCATCATGATCTATCTCTATAGATCTAGGTGCCTAATATGTAAGCAGCTTCACCAAGGTCTTTTATTGAAAAACTCTTTTTAAACAATCCTTTATGCTTTCCATAAAATTCTACGTCATTTCCGATCAACAATATGTCATTCACATATACTTATAAAAAATGTTGTAGTGCTCCCACTCACTTTCTTGTAAATACAGGCTTCAACGTAAGTCTGTATAAAACTATATGCTTTGATCAACTTATCAAAGCGTATATTCCAACTCCGAGATGCTAGCACCAGTCCATAGATGGATCTCTTGAGCTTGCACATTTGGTTAGCACCATTAGGATTGACAAAACCTTCTAGTTCATCATATACAACTCTTCTTTAATAAATCCATTAAAGAACACAGTTTTGTTATCCATTTGTCAGATTTCATAAAATGTGGCAATTGCTAACATGATTCAGACAGAGTTAAGCATCACTACGAGTGAGAAAAACTCATCATAGTCAATACCTTGAACTTGTTGAAAACCTTTTGCAACAAGTCGAGCTTTGTAGACAGTAACATTACCATCGGCGTCACTCTTCCTCTTAAAAATCCATTTATTTTTAATGTCTTGCCGATCATCGGGCAAGTCAACCAAAGTCCACACTTTGTTCTCATACATGTATCCCATCTCAGATTTCATGGCCTCAAGTCATTTTGCGGAATCTGGGCTCATCATCACTTCCTCATAGTTTGTAGGTTCATCATGGTCTAGTAACATGACTTCCAGAACTGGGTTGCCGTACCACACTGGCGCAGAACGCACTTTGGTTGACCTACGAGGTTCAGTAGTAACTTGATCTGAAGTTTCATGATCATCATCATTAGCTTCCTCGCTGATTGGTGTAGAAATCACTAGAATTAGTTTCTATGATGTTCTACTTTCCAATTCGGGAGAAGGTACAATTACCTCATTAAGTTCCACTTTCCTCCTACTCACTTCTTTCGAGAGAAACTCCTTCTCTAGAAAGTATCAATTCTTAGCAACGAATATCTTGCCTTTGGATCTATGATAGATGGTGTACCCAACAGTTTCCTTTGGGTACCCTATGAAGACACATTTCTCCGACTTGGGTTCGAGCTTATCAGGTTGAAGCTTTTTCACATAAGCATTGCAGCCCCAAACTTTAAGAAACAACAACTTTGGTTTCTTGCCAAACCATAGTTCATAAGGCATCGTCTCAACGGATTTAGATGGTGCCCTTATTTAATGTGAATGCAGTTGTCTCTAATGCATAACCCAAAACGATAGTGGTAAATCGATAAGAGACATCATCGATCACACCATATCTAATAAAGTATGGTTACGACGTTCGGACACACCATTACACTGTGGTGTTCTGGGTGGCGTGAGCTATGAAACTATTCCACATTGTTTTAAATGAAGACCAAACTCGTAACTCAAATATTTGCCTCCGCGATCAGATCGTAGAAACTTAATTTTCTTGTTACGAAGATTCTCTACTTCGCTCTGAAATTCTTTGAACTTTTCAAATGTTTCAGACTTGTGTTTCATCAATCAGATATACCCATATCTGCTCAAATCATCAGTGAAGGTCAGAAAATAATGATACCCGCCGCGATCCTCAACACTCATCCGTCGACATACATCAGTATGTATGATTTCCAACAAATCAGTTGCTCGCTCCATTATTTCGGAGAACAGCGTTTTAGTCATCTTGCCCGTGAGGCATGGTTCGCAAGCACCAAGTGATTCATAATCAAGTGATTCCAAAAGCCCATCACCATGGAGTTTGTTCATGCGCTTTACACCAATATGACCTAAACGACAGTGCCACAAATAAGTTGCGCTATCATTATCAACTTTACATCTTTTGGCTTCAATATTATGAATATGTGTATTACTACGATCGAGATCCAACAAACTATTTTCATTGGGTGTATGCCCATCGAATGTTTTATTCATGTAAACAGAATAACAATTATTCTATGACTTTAAATGAATAATCGTATTGCAACAAGCATCATCAAATCATATTCATGCTCAACGCAAATGCTAAATAACATTTATTTAGGTTCTACACTAATCCCGAAAGTATAGGGAGTGTGCGATGATGATCATATCAATCTTGGAACCACTTCCGACACACATCGTCACTTCACCTTTAACTAGTCCCTGTTCATTCTGCAACTCTCGTTTCGAGTTACTAATTTTAGCAACTGAACCGGTATCAAATACCCAGGGGTTGCTATGAACAGTAGTAAAGTACACATCAATAATCTGTATATCAAATATACCTTTGTTCAATTTGCCATCCTTCTTATCCGCCAAGTATCTAGGGCAGTTCAAGTTCCAGTGACCATTTCCTTTTCAGTAGAAGCACTTAGTTTCAGGCTTGAGTTTAGCATTGGGTTTCTTCACAGGAGTGACAACTTGCTTGTCATTCTTCTTGAAGTTACCCTTCTATCCCTTTGCCCTTTTCTTGAAACAAGTAGTCTTGTTAACCATCAACACTTGATGCTCTTTCTTGATTTCTACCTTCTCCGATTTCAGCATCACAAAGAGCTCGGGAATTACTTTTGTCATCCCTTGCATATTATAGTTCATCATGAAGTTCTACTAACTTGGTGATAGTGACTAGAGAACTTTGTCAATTACTATCTTATCTGGAAGATTAACTCCCACTTGATTCAAGCAATTATAGTACCCAGAAAATCTGAGCACATGCTCACTGGTTGAGCTATTCTCCTCCATCTTGTAGGCAAAGTACTGTCAGAGGTCTCATACCTCTCGACGCGGGCATGAGTACGAAATTCTGATTTCAACTCTTGGAACATCTTATATGCTCTGTGGCGTTCAAAACGTTTTTGAAGTCCCGATTATAAGCCGTAAATCATGGTGCACTAAACTATTATGTAGACATCATACTGAGCTTTGCCAAACATTCATAACGTTTGCATCTGCTACTGCAATAGATCTGTCACCTAGCAGTGCATCAAGGACATAATACTTCTGTGCAGCAATGAGGATAATCCTCAGATCACGGACCTAGTCCGCATTATTGCTACTAACATCTTTCAACTTAGTTTTCTCTAGGAACATATCAAAAAACATACGGGAGCTATAACGCGAGCTATTGAGCTACAACATAATTTGCAAATACTATAAGGACTAAGTTCATGATAAATTAAAGTTTAATTAATCATATTACTTAAGAACTCCCACTTAGATAGACATCCCTCGAGTCATCTAAATGATCACGTGATTCAAATCAACCAAACCATGTCCGATCATCACGTGAGATGGAGTAGTTTTCAATGGTGAACATCTTATGTTGATCATATCTACTCTATGATTCACGCCCGACCTTTCGGTCTCCAATGTTCCGAGGCCATATCTATATATGCTAGGCTCGTCACGTTTAACCCGTGTATTCTGCGTGTGCAAAACTGTTTTACACCCGTTGTATTTGAACGTAGAGCTTATCACACCCGATCATCACATGGTGTCTCGGCACGATGAACTTTCGCAATGGTGCATACTCAGGGAGAACACTTGTACCTTGAAATTTTACAAGGGATCATCTTATAATGCTACCATCGTACTAAGAAAAATAAGAAGCATAATAAGATAAACATCACATGCAATCAAAATATGTGATATGATATGGCCATCATCATCTTGTGCTTTTGATCTCCATCTCCAAAGCATCGTCATGATCTCCATCGTCACTAGCTAGACACCATGATCTTCATCGTAGCGTCGTGGTCGTCTCGCCAACTCTTGCTACTACTACTATCGCTAAATCATAGTGATAAAGTAAAGAAATTACATGGCCTTTGCAATTCATACAATAAAGAGACAACCATAAGGCTCCTGCCAGTTGCCGATAATTTACAAAACATGATCATCTCATACAATAACGTATAACTCATCACGTTTTGACCATATCACATCACAACATGCCCTGCAAAAACAAGTTAGACGTTCTCTACATTGTTGTTGCAAGTTTTACGTGGCTGCTACGGGCTTAGAAAGAATTGTTCTTACCTACGCATACAAAAACCACAATAATTTTTCGTCAAGTATGTGCTGTTTTAGCCTTCACAAGGACCGGGCCTAGCCACACTCGATTCAACTAAAGTTGGAGAAACTGACACCCGCCAGCCACCTGTGTGCGAGGCACGTCGGTAGAACCAGTCTTGCGTTAGCGTACGTGTAATGTCAGTCCAGGCCGCTTCATCCAACAATACCGCCGAATCAAAGTATGACATGTTGGAAGTAGTATGACTATTATCGCCCACAACTCATTGTGTTCTACTCGTGCATATCATCTATGCATAGACCTGGCTCATGATGCCACCGTTGGGGAACGTAGTATTTAAAAAAATTCCAACGATCATGCAAGATCTATCTACTGGAAGCATAGCAACGAGAGGGGAGAGTGTGTCTACGTACCCTCGTAGACCGAAAGCGGAAGCGTCTAGTGACGCGGTTGATGTAGTGAAACATCTTCGCGATCCAACCGATCCAAGCACCGAACGTATGGCACCTCTGCGTTTAGCACACGTTCAGCTCGATGACGTCCCAGGAGCTCTTGATCCAGTTGAGCATCACGGGAGAGTTTCGTCAGCACGACGGCGTGGTGACGGTGATGATGAAGCTACCGGCGCAGGGCTTCGCCTAAGCACTGCAACAATATGACCGAGGTGTGTATATATGGAGGGGGGCACCGCACACGGCTAAAATCAACTTGTGTGTCCATGGGGTGCCTCCTGGACACGTATATAAAGGATTGAGGGAGGAGGAGGTTGACGCTCATAGGGCGCGCCAAAGTGTGGAGTCCTACTAGGACTCCCTAGTCCTAGTAGGATTCCACCTCCCACATGGAATAGGAAAATGGGAAGGGAGAAGGAGAAGGAAGGAAGGGGATGCCCCCTTTCCCTAGTCCAATTCGGACCAGTCCATGGGGAAGGGGCACGGCCACCCTTCAGGCCTTTCTCTCCTTTCTCGTATGGCCCATTAAGGCCCAATACAAATTCCCGTAAATCTCCGGTACTCCAAAAAATACCCGAATCACTCGGAACCTTTCCAATGTCCGAATATAGCCTTCCAATATATTGATCTTTACGCCTCGACCATTTTGAGACTGTTCGTCATGTCCGTGATCTCATCCAGGACTCCGAACAAATGTCGGTCATCAAATCACATAACTCATAATACAAATCGTCATCGAACCTTAAGCGTGCGGACCCTACGGGTTCGTGAACTATGTAGACATGACTGAGACACATCTCTGGTCAATAACCAATAGCGGAACCTGGATGCTCATATTGGCTCCTACATATTCTACGAAGATCTTTATCGGTCAAACCGCACAACAACATACGTTGTTCCCTTTGTCATTGATATGTTACTTGCCCGAGATTCGATCGTCGGTATCATCATACCTAGTTCAACCTCGTTACCGGCAAGTCTCTTTACTCGCTCCGTAATACATCATCTCGTGACTAAATCATTAGTCATTTGCTTGCAAGGCTTATTATGATGTGTATTACAGAGAGGGCCCAGAGATACCGCTCTGACACTCGGAGTGACAAATCCTATTATCGATCAATGCCAACACCACAAATGCTTTCGGAGACACCTATAGAGCATCTTTATAATCACCCAGTTACGTTGTGACGTTTGATAGCACACAAGGTGTTCCTACGGTATTCGGGAGTTGCATAATCTTATAGTCAATGGAACATGTATAAGTCATGAAGAAAGCAATAACATTAAAACTAAACCATCATAGTGCTAAGCTAACGGAAGGTCTTGTCCATCACATCATTCTCTAATGATGTGATCCCATTCATCAAATGACAACACATGTCTATGGTTAGGAAATATAACCATCTTTGATCAACGAGCTAGTCAAGTAGAGGCATACTAGGGACATTCTGTTTTGTCTATGTATTCACACATGTACTAAGTTTCCGGTTAATACAATTCCAGCATCAATAATAAACATTTATCTTGATATAAGGAAATATAAATAGCAACTTTATTATTGCTGCTAGGGCATATTTCCTTCATATCATGCATGGCAATAAATAGGATCATCTATGATACTACACACTCTATGATACTATGCACTATGAAGGTAGTATCATACACTAGTATCATATGCATGATACTAGTCTATGATACTAATCCCCACTATACGCATACAAAAACGGTCCGGAGGGAGTACAAAGCTTTCAGATTTTGTTTCGTTTATATGTATCCTGACTCCAAGGTTGCCCTGTTACAAAATTCCATCAAATACAAAGGAAAACTAACACAGAAGCTGATGCATCTCAATGATTCACATACCATAGCTAATATTTACTTCACAACTAAAGACAAAATTTGCGAGTGTGTGTACAATTTTTTTACTGATGGAGTCCCTAGGCCTTAAACCCTAAACCCTAAACAGGATTTAATTTCCTGGCTAGGTAGAACATGTTGAAGGAAAGAAGCCTGGCACCCTTGGATCATAGGATTCTTTTGTGCAATTCCACTAAAATCGATCTGAGCATCCCTGTTGGCAAAGATATTGCATAAGTGTGATTAGAGTAATAGTAGTGGCACTAGTTCATGAGACATAAACTCATAACAAACAGAAGCCGGTAGAAGAAGAGAAAGATCCCCCCCCACAAAAAATGCTTAACCTGGGACATTGGGTTGTAGCTAGAAGGCCGGTGGGAGGCGACATCAGCCCATACCGCGGGGACACCCGACCGAGGCGCACTAACACTGTCCCTCGCCGCTGCCGACCACATCTACACACAACATCCTCCCATTCCCCCAGCGGTGGGATCAGGCCGGTTATGTGACCAATGGTGTGGCCACTGTCGTTCTATGCGAGAGAGTGTGAAGAGAGTAACCCAAGCGAGCAGGCTTGTAGCTTAGGCTTCTACTACTGTATATAGAGAGGACCGGTTTTCCTGTTCTCTCCATATCAACCTTTTTTATATTGCGTACGTGTCATTCAATCAAAGAGTGAAATGATGGTTGCTTCGTCCGAGCAACTTACAGTGTGATTTGACGCTCATTTAGTCATATTACCGCGGCCCCTGCACGTACTCCCCCTACATGCTTGGCCTTTCCCGAGTCTCACTTGTACTTATCTCTATTTTCTTGCATGACACGTGACCCGGATGCTGGATGTCCAGCAAGACATGATAGCTTTGCAGAGTATTAATATCGGCAATAATGCATGCATGAACAACGAAATAGCATACCTTGCATGAAACGTTTTGACAAAGCTTTGAAATATGAACATGTGAATGTGAGGGACTACAATCTCGTGCATGCATGCAACAGTCACAAGTACACATGCACACAAAAACGCGTGCGGCGTCCTAATGCATGCATGCCCGAGCACATGACGGAACACACATGCTCACGGTCAAGTGCTCAACCTACACATGCATGCACACACGTACTCAGCCAGGGTGAGTTAGTGACAGTATAAACACCAGAACACGTATTATATTGACCGCAATGAGCATATTATGAAGTCCACTGGCTGTATTTTTACAAATATACAGTGACCGAGCTGTATTTATCTCATTTCAAATTGTGCCATATTAACCCAAAAAGGAGGCAGTATGGACTAGCATTACTTTGTTTTGCCCCATCAACTCGCAGAACGAGGAGAAGCTTGCAGGATGTGGAGAAGCTTGTGGGACAAGATGAAGCTTTTGACTAATGCAAGCTCTCCCTCTCTCAGGCGGTGGACTTGCAACAGTTAATTTGGTGTCAGATTGCCAGAAGCATACACGTACGTACCATCATTGTTCGACTTGACGTGAAGATCCAAGTGCAAGGTTTACTACATGTACTACTACAAGGAACCGCATGGTGGAGCGTCTGCACTCTTATTTTATTTTAATTTGTAATCAAGCATTCTTCAACACATTTGCTTTTCTTTGAGAGGGTTCTCCCATGTGATAATGGAAATTTATGGCATGGAGTTGGTGACACTCTGGAACAGTCTCCACAATACTCGCTTAATTCTGGCTCCTATCCTATTGGAAATACGAGAGCTGATTAGTAATAATTTCTCTTCTTTTGTTATTCAGCATGTAAACAGGCCAGCAAACCTTCCAGCGCATCTTTGTGCGATGCGTGCATGCACTTTGAATGTGACCGAGAGCTAGCTTGATGAATCACCTAGCTTCCTAGTGACCAGTCTCTTGGCTGATTGCCCTATGAATGCTTTTATATGAATAAAGCTCTCTCATTTACCCGCCAAAAAAATAAGCCATATCACGGACTAGCACTACTTTGTCGTGTCCCGTTAACTCGCAGGAGGAGAAGCTTGTAGGTCGAGGTGAACCTTGCTTTATACAGTACTACTCCCTCTCCGTCTACCACAAGCGCGGTGGCTCGTAGGACGAGGATAAGCTTTTGACTAATGCAGCCTCTCCCTTGCCCAGGCAGTGGACGTGCAGCAGTTCATTCAGTATCAGATTGCCAGAGGCATACACTGTAGTACCATCATTGTTCGACTTCCCGAAGAGGCAAAGAGCCAAGCGCAAGGTTTTAGTAGTACGAGTAGTACAATTTACTAGTAGTAGTAGTATCCAGGTACTAGGAACCCCTTGGTGGAGCGTCTGCACTCTTATTTTAATTTGATCTATGATAAAGTACCATTTATTCTGGAGAAGTGCGTCAAACTACAGCCCAATGAAGTGGTACAATTAATCAAAAAACATCAAACATGTAATGATGACAGCGATCAACCATGATCTAATATTTCTTTGCCTTCGTGCGACACCTAGCCTGTTTGTGTTCTTGCTCCTCGTGTCTCTCAAGGAGCACCGAGTTGGCCATTTTGCCGTCAATTGAGATCGGTTTGCTCACACTCCGGTCCCACATGTCGGTGATATGCTAAGAGGAAGCGCGTTTACCGACATGCCATACACGCACTTGTTAGTACTAGTAGGAGCAGATTCAAAGAAGAGTGTATTGATGGTTGCTTCGTTTGAGCAACTTACTGTGGGAAAGGTGGGGCCTATGATTTGACAGCTCATTACTACTGCTCACTATTGGTGCGGCGCGACGACCGGGTTATTTGGTGCATGGCACATGGACCTGAACCAACATTTCTCTACTTATTTACTTATCTCTACTCTTATAAAAAAATAGAGTTGGTGATGATGGTGTGCCTGCCATCCTGCAATATAGGCCGTCCGTTCTATATCTGACGGATAGGAAGGAAACTATGACAATTTTGCAAAAATATACCTGCACTCCTCTCCACATTTGCAGATAAGGCCTTCCCTCGTCCATCCTTATCTCCCACAGGATATATAAACTACTCATATAAATGCATCTTGATGTTCAGTGCAATGCACATGCATCTTGATGTTCCGTGCAATGCACGAGCATCTTGCTAGTGTTTACATAATTGACGTACACATAATTTTCCAGCAACATGAAATTGTACAATGCTTTCAAGCTTTCAGCTTTTGTTTCATGAGTCTTACCAGTTGGAAGGTTGTCTCGTTACAACATCTATCAAATACGGAAACTAACATCCAAGCTCTTTCGCAAAAAAAAACTTCCTGCTAATGCATCTCAATGGTTAGCATATCAGAGCTAATATTTACATCACAACTGAAGACAAAGTTGTGAGAAGGTGTTATAAAGGAAAAAATAAAATTGATCCATGCTTTCATTGGCAACAACTTTCCCGCAGCTCTGTCTAAATCAACAAGACATTTTGGGAAAAAAGTAGGAAGTCAGGAGGATGGAACATTCCGACCATTTTGTGCAGATTCACTAAAATAGAGCTGACCGTCCCTGTTCCAAATATTTTGAGTAAGTGTGATTATAATAATATAGGACTGTTGATGAAACAATAAACACACAAATAGAAGCCAGTCACCTTTGGAGTCTCTCTTAAGACTAACTAGTTGGAGAAGATTAAGCAAATAGTTGGAGAAGATTAGCCACAGAGTTGGATGAGGAGAATAGAGCAAAACCAATCTCCATTTGTGCAGTCCCACTGAAATATAGAAACGTTTCCCATGTGACATTTCAGCAAAACCATATAAAACACTCTTAAGAAAAAAGTGATTTGTGTAGTTCACCAAAAGATGGCAATAGCAACGAGGTGAAATGGATAGCCCTGTTTTCAAAAGCGGTAGAAAGGAAACAATTACTAGCCAATAACATTTGAAGACACATACGCCGACAAAAAAGAAGCATATTCCTTGTCCTAAGGGAAGATAACATGACGGTTGTTTATCTAAAAAGGGTGTGAGGACGAGATTGCAACATGGAAAGTAGGTCGGCCGAGCTATGTTTTGGGAGAAGAACTAGGGAAGATCCACATGCAGCGATGTGGGGAGATGCCAAGATAGGCTGTGGAGCAAGGCCGAAAGGGGTGGAAGATGTACCTGGGGGTAGTTTGGATGTAACTAGGAAGGCGCTGGCAGGCGGGATCTGCCCTACCGCACCAGAGCTTGGTCAGAGAGAACAACCGGTACCTCAGATTGAGATGTGCTACCTCAATGCGTCGAACAGAGCAATGATGCACGTCCTCCCTTTCCGCCGGCGGATGGGATTGGGCTGGATTCTATGACTAGCGGTGAGAGAGAGAGGCCACCATCGTCTTGTGTGAGAGAGTGTGAATACAGATCAACCCGAGCAAGCAAGCTCTGTTGTATATCGTGGAGCGGATTACATTTTTCTTCATAACAATCGTTTTATGTTCTGCACGTGCCACTTAGCAATGTAACTTTATTTAAAAATAATGCACTAACGCGCCAAGTCGAACTTTTGTTTCATGCACGCGTGGTAGACTACCCTCATTCAAGTAAACAAACGCTACACGAGTCAAATTAGCACGTGGGCAGCCTTTTCATACAGAAATGAGCTCCACCATGTGTACCCACGCGGGTGTTGTTGGGAACGAGATGTGAGTACGTGCATCATGCGTGCACCTCTCATCTTCGTGTACATACCCCGCCTATGTGGGTGTGTGTGAGAGAGATGGTGTGTGGGTCGTGCGTGAGAGATAGACACGGAATATGTGTTGATGATATCTCAAACAACAAATGTAACATATTTAATGTGTGTGAAATAGAGGCATGGATATATCATATCTAGAGGCGGCGATCCACCAGAAGAGAGTGGAGGGATCACCGTCGTGAGATATCAATAGAATCAAAGAGAGGGATGAAGTGTATGGGTGCACTAAGGACGACAAAGAAAGCCACCGAGATTGTGTGTGCCCACGTCAAAGATATAGGGCGGCTGGACTACTGGAACGTTAGTGGGGAGAGCTACAGTTTGTCTGTGTGGCATGGATACCTATCTACAATGTTCGACAGTCGGTGTGTGTGTGTGTGTGTGTGTGTGTGTGTGTGTGTGTGTGTGCGTGTGAGACAGAAGTGTGGGGGCAGAGACCTGACTATATAGAGGTAGATTGACTGGTATATGTGCGGAGAAGGAGAGAGACCCGACTATGAATTGAGGGAGATCGATCGACATCCATGCATATATGTAGGAAAGGAACATGGTTGGGAGAGAGATGGAGCTTGTGCCGACGTGGAGTTGCTTGTCGAAGAGGGTGGGAGAGGCCTACTAGACAAACAGAGGGGACAAATGCAATAACAATAAGATAGGGGATGTGTCTCTGTGTGTGCACGTGCGTGTGAGAGATGGGTCGGGAGGCATGCATGGATGATGCGGGCGAACGATGTGTGTCTGGTAAGCAGACCCAACTAGATAGGTAAATTAATCGATGTATGTCGGAGAAAGTGAGAGACATAACTAGTGAGTAGTGAGGTACATCGGCCGGTGTGTGGGGAAAGAGAGTTATAGTCGACCTAGCTATATGAAAGGAGACCAATCGGTATACATGCATGTGTTAGAGGCAAACAAGGCCCGGAGAGATGGACACAAAGAGAGGTATGCGGCTAGAAGGTGGCCGGTGTGAGAGACCTACTATGTCGAGAGGGGAAGGAGTGTGCGAGTGCGAGATCATATTAGACACATGGAGGCATGGACGCTAAGAAGAGAAGAGGGAAAACATGTGTTTGTGGTACCCATACCTGGCTAGAGAGGTATAAGGATCGGTGTGTGTGCCGAAAAGAAGGGGGTGGGGAGATGTGCAGACACCATGGGAGAACGACCTAAGAAAAATAACGAACATGCAAAACGTAGAGGATGCCGAGGGAGGATTCGAATATTTAATTTGAATAAGAGATCATAGTGTTTTTAACCCACGCATGCATGCATATAATGGCGATACGTGATATGTCCATATTGCATCATGCTTTTATATTGATCTTTATTGCATTATGGGCTGTTATTACACAATATGTCACAATACTTATGCCTTTTCTCTCTTATTTTACAAGATTTACATGAAGAGGGATAATGCCGACAGCTGGAATCCTGGACTGGAAAAAAAAGCAAATCTGAGATACCTATTATGCAAAACTCCAAATGTCCTGAAACTTCACGGAGAATATTTTTGGAATATATAAAAAATATTAGGCGAAAGAAGCACCAGCAGGGGGCCACCAGCCATCCACAAGGGTGGGTGACGCGCCTTACCCCATGGGCGCACGCCCTACCTTGTGGGCCCCTGGCAGTCCCTCGACGTCCATCTTCTGCTATCTGATGTGCTTTGACCTGGAAAAAATTATAAGGAGGTTTTCGCGATGAAGCGACGCCGTCTCGAGGCGGAACCTGGGCGAAACCAATCTAGAGCTCCGACATGGCTGTTCTGCCGGGGATACTTCCCTCCGGGAGGGGGAAATCGAAGCCATCGTCATCACCAATGATCCTATCATCGAGAGGGGGTCAATCTCCATCAACATCTTCACCAACACCATCTCCTCTCAAACCCTAGTTCATCTCTTGTATCTAATCTTTGTCTCAAAACCTCAGATTGGTACCTGTGGGTTGCTAGTAGTGTTGATTACTCGTAGTTGAGGCTAGTTGGTTTATACGGTGGAAGATCATATGTACAGATCCTTAATGCTATTCAATACCCCTCTGATCATGAACATGAATATGCTTTGTGAGTAGTTACATTTGCTCCTGAGGACATGCGAGAAGTCTTGTTATAAGTAATCATGTGAATTTGGTATTCGTTCGATATTTCGATGAGATGTATGTTGTGTTTCCTCTAGTGGTGTTATGTAAACATCAACTACATGACACTTCACCATTATTTGGGCTTCGGGGAAGGCATTGGGAAGTAATAAGTAGATGATGGGTTTCTAGAGTGACAGAAGCTTAAACCCTAGTTTATGTGTTGCTTCGTAAGGGGCTGATTTGGATCCCTATGTTTCATGCTATGGTTAGATTTATCTTAATACTTCTTTCGTAGTTGCGGATGCTTGCGAGATTGGTTAATCATAAGTGGGAGGCTTGTCCAAGGAAGGACAGCACCCAAGTATCAGTCCACCCACATATCAAATTATCAAAGTACCGAACGCGAATCATATGAGTATGATGAAAACTAACTTGACAACAATTCCCATGTGTCCTTGAGAGCAGTTTGCTTTATATAAGAGTACGTCCAGGCTTGTCCTTTGCTAAAAAATGGATTGGGCCACCTTGCTGCACCTTGTTTACTTTTGTTACTTGTTACCCATTACGAATTATACTATCACCCAACTATCTGTTACCGATAATTTCAGTGCTTGCAGAGAAAACCTTGCTGAAAACCACTTGTCATTTCCTTCCGCTCCTTGTTGGGTTCGACACTCTTACTTATTGAAGGGACTATGATAGATCCCGCACACTTGTGGGTCATCAAGACTCTTTTGTGGCACCGTTGCCGGGGAGCGAAGCACCTTTGGTAAGGAACATTTATATAGTATGCAGAAATTTACTGTCACTTGTTACTATGAAAAATAATCCTTTGAGGGGTTTGTTCGGGGTAACTTCACCCCGACCGGAAGAACAAATAGTTGATCCTCAACCTACTTCACCTACTGAAAATATTTACTTTGAAATTCCTTTGGGTATGGTAGAGAAACTGCTAGCTAGTCCTTGTGCAGGAGATGGAACATTGCATCCCGATTTACACCTAATCTATGTGGATGAAGTTTGTGGATTATTTAAGCTTCAGGTATCACAGAGGATGTTGTCAAGAAGAATGTCTTCCCTTTATCTTTGAAGGGAAAGGCATTTACAGGGTAAGGATATGTGATGATATTGCATCATGGAACTACAACCGATTGAAATTGGAATTTCATCAGAAGTTTTATCCTATGCACCTAGTTCATCGTGGTCGGAATTATATATATAATTTTTGGCCTCGTGAAGGAGAAAGTATCGCTCAAGCTTGGGGGAGGCTTAAGTCAATGTTATATTCATGCCCCAATCATGAGCTCCCAAGAGAAATTATTATTCAAAAAATTTATGCTCGACTCTCTCATAACGATCGTCCATGCTCGATACTTCTTGTGTTGGCTATTATATGAATAAGACAATTGAATTCAAATGAGATTTATTGGAAATAATTAAATGCAACTCTGAAGATTGGAATCTCGAGAAAGGTAACGAGTCATGTATAAGCCTTAAGTTCGATTGTGTTAAATCTTTTATGAATACCGATGCTTTTGTCACACCCTGATTTCCATACCACAACACTTACGCTAATAATCATGATAAAATATGGCTTGACAAAAACTTTTGGGCGTTTTGGACTTTGCTTGGTTTGTTTTTTGTTTGCTGTTTGCAAGTGCTCTAAAAATCAAATAAATCCTCCAACTCTTTTACTTCATCTCCTTGCTCCAAACTTCTGCCCAATGATCATGCCATGTGTATAGGACATAATAGTATTTTCTTACACAAATATTTTGGCCAAAAAGTATTTTCTAAAATAGCTATTCCAAAATCCCCTGAATTGAGACTTGAACTACAAGTACTTAATTAAGTGTGTGAAAAATCTTTCAAAAATTATATTTGACTCCTATTAGATATAGGACTACCAAAAACAACAAAAATATAATTTTAAAAGTTATTTTCCTATTTTGTTAAACATATTTTTCTTTAGGCTGGAAATGGTCTTTAATAGGTTAAAATTAGTTAACAGTTTCAAAAATATTTGACAAACTTTAGGGAAAATCATAGGACATAAATTGTGTGTACATAAGAGTTTCAACAAATGGTCATGTTCAAAATATTGATCAAATCCATCAAAAACCCTTTCTGGATATTTCAAGCTTTTGAAATATTTACAAAGGAAACATTCTCTAAAAACTCCAATACAATTCTAGCATGTCACATATGACATATTTGATGATCTTGCCAAGTCTCATGCCTTGAAGATCAAGAGAACTTCATCAAAGCCCCTCAACACCATTTCTGTTCATTTAGGAGTTTGAGAAACTTTACATTGCCAAACATGTCCAAATGCTCTCAAACTTGGTACACATATTAAAATGGTCTAATTATGCATCTAGACCAAATGGCACAAGTTGGAGAAAAGGATATCATGATCATAGTGTTCCAAAACCCTCTTTGTCGAGATCTAAGTTTGAACAACTCTACATTACCAACTTTTTACTTGTGACCTTAAATTTTGTGGACATGCTCACATATCCAAATGATGACACTACACCAAGTGGTGCATCAAGGAGGAATGAGTTGCATGACTAAATCTTGGAAAAACCATTTCTATTGATTTCTAGGGTTTACCAAAGTTACATTGGCAACTTTGCCCAAATGGGCTCAAACTTGGTGGAACACCTTGTCTCTATGTGCCATTTGATTCTGTTAATTTTCATACCAAGTGGAATCCATTTGATAGCCCAAAACCTTATCAAACACCTTCTGTCATTTTACCAAAATACTATTTTGACCCCTTCGACTATTCTCCTTGAGCTCAATTTTTTACCAGGGCTTCATCTAGTCACCCTCTACCTCAGGTAAAACCCATTCAACTAGAGCTCAATGATTGAGGGGTGAAAACCTCACTTTACCCCTCTGGACAGCTCACTTTCTTCCCTCTCTCAACCTCCCCTCTCCTCAAGTGGTTCTCCGGAGCATCCAACGCCCCTCTCCTATAGTTTACTACCCCCTAGGGCCGTTGGACACGGGAGGACACGGCCAGGATGCAAATGACATGCCCATGCCGGCCAAAGTCGTGCTCTAGAGTGCGCTACAATGCGCCAGGGCACTGTATCTCGGCCCTCTCGAGGCAACCAGGCGGCATTGGGGAGAGCGAGCGTGTCCGTCGAGGACGCCTCGACGTCCGCAGCTTGGTAAGATGTCCGGCCCCTCTTGGCCCTCTCTCCTCTCCCCGCTGTGAGCTCGCCCGAGCGCATCCTGGACCGTGCTTACGGTGTACCGGCACCCCCTTTTTATAGAGACACCCCCGTGATCTCTCTCACCTCTGCTGATTCGTCTCTCTCCCGTGCATCTCCCAGAGAAGCTCTCTCTCCCCCTCGTGCTCTCGTGCCCCTCCATGGCCGGGGTGCCACCACCGTGCCCCCAAACCAATTCGAGCCCCTCTGATTCCCCGCTCCGGCTAACCACCCTAGAGGACCCCCATGGCCATCAGGAAGCCTCGCCGCCCTCCAATGCTCCCTCTCCACCACCGGACCGCCGGTTCCATCATCACCTTCGCCTTCCTCTGCCTCGGACAACGACGGGATCACTGTTGAGCTCGACAACAACCCTATCAACCCCGATCGGGCGTGGTGCGGTTCCTTGAGCGTGCCCTTGCCTCCAGCACCTCCAATGGTGGCAGGTGGCGCCGACCATCGCCGCAGATGCCGCCCCCTCTGCCTCCCGTCGAGGCCTGCGCGAGGAAGAAGAAGGAGGCCAGCGAGCGGGCTCTGCCTCCTCTTCTGGCCCACATGTAGGCTACTCAGCGGGCGGGCCCCACTGTTTAAGTGGAGACGGGGCTAGCTGAAGCCGCCTCCCTCGCGGGGAGACGTACTGCGCGGAGTACATCTTCGACGTTGCACAAGCGCCGTGCGGCTTAGCCACGGCGCCGGCCCAGCGGCTAACCTGCGCTCTGTGCACGATTTAGGTAAAACCTCAATCCTTTCCTTTTTATTTTCCAGAGATATTGTAAAATCCATAAACAATTCAAGTGGACTCCAAATTTGGTGATTCAAATTTCTAGTGACTCCATAAATCAAGCTCTATCACATGGTGCTAATTGCACCTCTTTCCAGAAACATTTCCATCACAAATATTTACGAAATCCCACCTTTTCCGTTTCTGTGATAAACTTTGGAAAATTACAGAGAGCCCATTGTTGATCCAAATGCCATGATTTAAATTCCTAGATACTTATATGTCCATAACTTAGTTTTTGAACATATTTCCCAATACTTTCTTTGCCACTTGGAATATTCGTCCATTTCTCCATGTATAGATAACTTTGCAAATTTCAAGGAAATTCGTTTGAACTCCAAATCATGTGAAACCAACTCCTAGATGCTTCAAAAACCAAGCCTTGTTAAATGGGTGCCTTTGCTCATTTTCAGAATAATTCTTCAGTACACTTCTTGCAAGTCCACTAATGCATTGGATCCTTCATATAGAAATGTTCCAAAGTATCCATTGATCCAATCTCAATGAAACCACTTTGGTCATCCTTAATATGACCAGAGGTATCTTAGAAAAGTCCAAATCACATTTTTAGAGCAATTTTATTGGGTTGTGTTGAGTTGGGTAACCACTTGATGACGAAGTGGTGTACCGAGGCAAGCGGGTGTTGTTTTAAAAAATGGACTGGTTTAAGTTGCGACCGTTACTCCAGCCTTACATGTACAACCACTCTACCCCTTTATGGGACGAGGCATTACTGATTACTTAGGCCGATACTAGCATGGTGCCCGCATTACTAGTGACGGGGGTGACATGAGGTCACTCTTGGGACATGGTCGTGCTTGGATAGGCGGCCATGACTGTTTTTATAGGGCACCAGACACACCGTTGGTACCCCGTGCTTGTGGTATGTGATGGATATGGGAGCGTGGCTCCACGAAATTATTATGAAACAGTGTTTGGCATGGGGATTGCTACCAATCGAGTGGACCCTATGTTAGTGTCGCCTAGGGAAAGATAATGATCGGGTGCTTCCCCCGAGTACTTGTGGTACTACGGGATTGTGGATGACACGAAGGCTTCCCGAATCGTGTGGGTAAAGTGTGCAACCTTTGCGGAGTGTAAAACTATTTGAATAGCCGTGTCCACGGTCAAGGAAATTTGGTTAACCGCTCTTGGCCTATGTCCAATGTTTGCGAAACTTGGTGTGTGTGTGTGTGTGTGTGGAAAGAGCGGGTGGAGTCAAGTCAAATGACTCGACATGTTGACTAAGTTGTAGATGATCTAAACTTGGTTTATGTTAATATCTGTAACCTATTCACATGGATAAGTAGACTCTTATGATGCATGCCTCACAAGTAGTTAGTACATAACGTTGCACTCAATTTTTTTGACTATGTACAGTAGGGTGAAAAAACCCACTACTTAATATTAATAAATGAAAAGAGTCACAAGGACAAACCAGCCTACTAGAGCTTGAGGGAGCTATAAAGGACAGAGCTAACACTAAAAAAAGAAGAAAGTCAGCTCTGGGGAAAGATAGAGCTACAAAACAAAATGAACTAAAGAACTAAAAAAACTAAAACACTAAAATACTAGGAAAAGGAAAAAAAACTAAAAAAACTAAGAAACCAAAAAAGGAAAATTACACCATAGAGTCCAACCAAGCGTTAAATGAAGGAACATGCTTCTGCTTCATTCTATAATTTAGCCATCTCGGCTCTTCAAAATAAATTTGCTTCCATCTCTGGAATGAAGGAGCAATGCCTTCAATTTTTTTGTTATTTCTGGTGATCCAGATTGCCCATGATCCAAGAATTATGATCTCCATGTAGAATGGTAACTATAGCTTTTCTTTCAAATCTTGAAAGGCCTCCAATACGGAGAGATTATGAGTTTTGTTTGGGCAACATAGTTCGAACACATTTTGGCAAAAGGACAACCCCAGAATAGGTGGTGTAGAGTTTCCTAAAATTGACAGTTTGCAACAGCATAGTTATAATTTTCCAGCACCATGGTCTTCCTTCTCAGGAGATTTCTTGTGTTTAATCTATCATGAAGAAGCATCCAAAAGAACATTTTATGTTTGGGTTGACATGTAGATTTCTAAATCCATTTGAAATGAGGTGCGGTAACTCTCTAGCCAATCAATGCTTTGTATGCGTTAGCAAAAGAATAATTTTTAGATCCCCAAATATAGCTCAAGTATCAGTACATGTGAAGAATTCAGAATGCCTGAGAGATATACAAATATCCTCTAGTTGCAGAACTGATCATATGCTTGAGTAGACAGTGGTAACTGAAACAGGTCCTCCAAAAACTCAGAAGTAATAACCACGTGTACTGTCAGCCTTTCATCAACAACAAACGAATATAAGTGGGGGAGTTTTCTCTCCATTGTGGAGTCATCCCAGAGATCAGCCCAAAAAATGCAGTTTTGCCATCTCCCACATTACACTTAGCTATTGATTTATATTCATTGAGTAGTTGTGTATTTGCTTTCCACCAAAAGGACCCAACTTGTTGTTCTCCTGGTAATTGGCCATCAGAATAGTATGTTTCCCATACTAGATTTACCTAAGGGATGTCATGCCTGTTGAATAATTTGTGTAGATTTTTCAGCATTAGTGTTTTATTGTGTAAAAGAATATCCCTGACTTCTAGGCCCCCTTGATCTTTAGGTCTGCAAACCGTTGTCCAAGCTACAAAAGCATGTCTTTTGTCCTCGAGATCGGATCCTCTACACAAGCAATGCCTCAGATATTTAAAGACTTGTTGTTTGATTGTAACAGGTATATCAATGCAGCTCATAAAGAATATGGTCAGTAAAGCCAGAACTGATTTAACCAAATGATGTCTTCCTGCTGTTGTCATGAATATTGCAAGCCCAACTATCTTTTTTACTATTCTGTCAACCAAAGGTAAGAACTGTTCCACCGAAGGTTTATATAAGCCCAATGGCATACCAAGGTAAGTGAAGGACAAGCTACCCCCAGTGCAATTAAGAATGCCAGTATATAAGTGCACTCTATCTTCAGGAATGTTTAGAGGTACCATAGCAGACTTCTGGTAGTTAACTTCGAGGCCTGTAGCAGTTGCAAAGGTATTCAATAATGCCTTAAGGCATAGAAGCTTCCTTGTGTCTGCTTGAATTAAAACCAAGGTGTCATCCGCATACTGGATCACTGGAAAGTCAGGGTTGCTTTGGACCTGAAGAGGTGATGATATAAGTCCTTGTGACATGGCCTTATTGAGGATTGTCTGTAGAAGATAAGTAGCTAATACAAAAAGAAGTGGTGAGAGGGGATCACCTTGTCTCACCCCTCTCTTGCAATAGATTTTTTTTCCTGGCACCCCATTAAGAAGTACAGTTGAGGATGCAGACTTGAAGAGCATTTTAATCCATGAGAATGACTTCTCCCCAAAACCTTTTGCTCTTAAAATATCAATGATAGTTTGGTGCTAAATTGTGTCAAAAGCTTTTTCAAAACCCATTTTGAGAATTAGAGTTTATTTCTTTGATTTGTAGCATTGGTGCAAATATTCAAAAGACCAAGCTAAGGAGTCTTGGATAACCCAGCCTTTAAGAAACCCATACTTGTTGATGTGAATCAGCTGCAAGATGATCTTTTGTAATCCGTTGGCCAGGAGTTCGGTGATCATTTTTAAAATCCCATTTAGGAGAGATATTGGCCTCAAATCATTTGGACATCTTGGTACCTCTTTATTTGGTGTGAGGGTAATGAAGGAAAATTTAATGCTTTCAAGATCAACTGTTCCAGCATGAAAAGCATGAATAAGCCGCCTCATGTCATTGCCTATAATGTCCCAACAGGATTTCAAAAATTCATTGTTAAAACCATCTTGCCCAGGTGATTTATCTGGTGGAAGATTTGTGACCACTTCATTGATTTCCTCATCAGTAAAAGGAATTTCCAATTCTTGAAAAATCTCAGGGTTGACATTCTGGTTGTATAGCCGAGGTAGATCGAAATGCATATTATGGCCCTCTGAATGCCCCAATCTCTTTTTGAGAGAGTCCCATAGAATGGCAACTTTACCTGCATGGTCAGTAATTTCAACATTATCCTCATTGTGCAAAATAGAAATATTGTTGTGTCTATGATTGATTGTAGCTTTTCTGTGAAAGAATTTTGTATTCTCGTCCCCAAATTTTACTCCTTTAATTTTTCCTCTCTGTTTCCAGTAGATTTTTTGGTGTTGTAGAAGATTCAACAAAGAGTCTTTGAGTAATTGTCTGTTGTTCCACTCGAATGTGCTCAAATTTCAGAATTCCTCAATGAAGTCTAAGAGAAAAATGCATTTATTCAATTCTACAATTTGCTGTTTAAGACAAGAGAGGTTTTTTGCCCAGTTCTAAATGTCTCTTCTTAAAACCTTGAACTTAGCAGTAATGTTTTTTGCTATATCAGAACTTCTCAAAGGAAGATCCCATGCTTTCCTCACTACATCTTTGAAGGAATCATGATTTAACCAGTAATTCCCAAATATGAAGATCTTTGACTTTGGAATTGTTGTTCCTATCTTGATCATACAAGGCAGGTGGTCTAAAATTAGCCTAGCAAGTGATAGAGCAGTAGTATCAGGATATGATGTCATCCAGGAGGCAGAAGTAAAGAACCAATCAAACTTTTCCAAGAGAGGATTAGCTTGCATATTACTCTAGCTATATTGCCTACCTTTGAGAGGTAATTCCAACAGACCCAGATTACTGATTGCTTCATTAAAAAGGGGCATTTGATTGACATGTCCCCTAGGTTTATTTCTATCCTCTAGTTTTCTAATGAAGTTAAAGTCACCCATCACAATCCAATCAACATCATCGGGCATAAGAATGTTAGAAAACCAAGTAATAAACTCTTCTTTGTCTTCCTGGCTACATGGTCCATAAATGTTTGTTAAAATCCAAGATTGGGTAGTAGTGTTGCAAGTGAATTTCATTGACAGGGAGAATCCGTTTTGAAACATGATTTCTCCAGAGAACATATTTCCATTCTAGGTTGTGAGCGGCCCTCCTGAGGCCCCCACATAGGGGAGAAAACTAAATTTATTAATCTTGTGAGGGAAAAAATTCTTTATGAAGTTCAAGTCAAATTTCTCTCTCTTAGTTTCTTGCAGACAAATAATGCTTGTTGCACTCTCCTCAATTTTCTATTGTAGAGGAGGCCATTTTTCTTTGCCATTAATCCCCCTTATATTCCAGTTGAGAATATTCCATTTTCTATTATTATTCATTGGGAAAATAAGAAACAGACATATGACCAAGCACCAGCTCTTGATCCCCAGATTTTACAACCACAACACAATACCACAAGATGATTATCACATGCAAACATATAATTTTCATAATAGCTGGAAAGGTTCTGCAACAAGTAGTAGAAAGATGTCTATGCCACCAGTACACATTATTACTGCATGAAGTCCCCATTAGGAACAAAAGGAGCCAAATCCAAGAGTCCAAAACACACAACTGTTTCCTAACACTAGGAAGGAACATTGCCACACCCTTAGAACTAATAACTTGATGTAGGCAGAAGATCATTGAGCACTATCTTCTGGTTTGCTGCCTTCCATGGCCATGGAAACCTTGGCCATCTCCCTCAGGTCCTTCTTCTTAGGCTTTTTGCCCAGCTTTCCATGTAGCTCCTCCTCACACACCTTGCAAAATTTACTTGTGAGGTTCTTAACCACTTTGGAGTTTATAACAGGAGGATTGTCATTGCAGGGTAAACATTTAAAACCATTATTCTCTTCTCTAATTCTCCCACTCCTTCGTACCTCAGTTTCCACAAGTGGCCCTTTGTCTCTTCTTTTCCTGGAGGTTACTTCTCCCAATGGCAGTAAAATGACATTTGGTGTTGCCAAGTTTAGAGGGCTTTCCACTGTACTGGAGGAATGTGCAGCTGGGCTAATTCCCTCATTTTATTTGTCTTGCCCTCCTACACAATTTTACATATTGGTGCTTGAGTAGTGTTATAGCAGTCAGGTATGTGGAAGATAAAGCATTCTTCTGATCCATAATTTGATGTGAGAGTTTGCGAGAAGTGTGACTTCAACAAATGGAGTGTCCAGGCAAAATTATCTGGTGTAAGTAGCAAGTTGATGATGAAATTAAACCAACTTACAAGGATAGAAGCTTCAAAATTATTTCCAGTGTTTTGTTCAGCTGTTGAAAAGTGCTTCACCCATAAATCTAGACCTTCTTCACAAATCAAGTGAGAGCCATCAATAATGGAAAGAGCATGACTTTGAGCAATATCATGTAAGTTAAATAGATTTTCACCTTCCTCTCTATATGACATACCTTTTTGTATTTGTGGCTCGGGAGAGAGGGTTGTCTGTCCTTCCATGCTCTGCTTTGAGCTCTGTCCCTCAAAATTCATATGCCCAGGAATTGGGGCAGCCACCTCATGACCACCAAGAGCACTAACAACTGGCACTGAGACCACAACAACCACCTATGTAGTTTGAGCATTATTCTCCTGGTGTCCAGCTTCCTGATTGACTTCAATTTCAGGATGACGGTTGTTTGGGCCAATTTCTTCAAAGTCTGGAGGATAGGCCTGAAGAATATTCTGAAGACCAATACCTAAACCCAAAAGTTGAGTAGGTGGCTCTAAAGCTCTATGGTTTACCTCTCCATTATTCTGAGCAGTAGGCAGTACCTAGGTTTTTTGAAAAAATCTCCTTCAGAGAGTGAAACTGTGGTGGTTATGCTGTTGTTAGGAATCTCATCTACTCCTCCCAGGTTTAGCACTTCTTGGATCTGTGCAACATGTTTTATATTAGCTGGCTGAGGGAAAGCCCAGTGATTTTCCTCCCTCTAATCCCATTGCTCATCCTCCTCATTGTTCTATTCCATCTGATTAATAGGGAGATGAAAACCAGGGAAGTCATTTGCATTTTGTGGGACTGGGTGTGGATCGACATGGGGTGGTGGTATAGGATCCTCATCTGCAGCCCCCCAACATTTCCTCAAGGAGAACTTCCACAGAACAAGTCCATGATCCCCCTTCAATTTTTTCTCCTTCAGACCATCTGATGCTCTTGGGAATATTGACAAGATCTGTCACTCTGGACTTTACTAATATTTTTCCTTTTCTAGCCTCTTCTTTTTCCCAACTGATAATCTTGCCCCACTTTGAAATGGTAGTGGCCACATCCTCTGAGTTGTAATGGTCAAATGGAACTCCAAGGAAAAGCAGCCAAACAACCCTATTAAAATGCAATCTCCTCCAGTTTCTGCTTTTGTCATGCTTCACAAAAGTAATGAAAACATCCCCAAACACATGAGGGCTCTGAGAAACCAGTCTATCCGTATCTCTGACATGGGCATAATGAACATAGGCTTCTCCGAACAGGCAAGGCTGAATGTCAAGGACACCTACTTGCGGATCTAGATCGAAATACTCATGCATAACTTCCTGAACATTTTGAAAATGTACCTCATCTGGAAGCGGCTGGATTAGGGCAATTGCCCAGTCCTCGTGTCTCCTCTAACGACGAGGGAGGATCACTCTAGCAACCTCAACCAGTTGGGACAAACGGAGCCGAATCGATGGGGATGTTTGCCACTGTACCGTCGTTGTGGTTAGGTGAGGGAGAGGTGGCGAGCAAGACAAGGAAGAAGTAGAGTTATGGGAAGAGGCAGAATGTGAGGAGTCCACCCGCGGTCTAGGCTAAAAATTAGTAAAATACCCGTACACTAGCTCCTTGAATGATGCGGCATTCCTAACTTGCAATGTCACATCCGTGGGCTCAAACCAACTCTCAACTTCCCCGGGGCCCAAGCCTCAAAAGGTGTGCTTTTGAAGCTATCAAAGCAAAAGAGAGCCCAGAGCCCAGTCAGCCTTGGTTTGGTACAAAAACAAGCAAAGTTGCCCTATTCTCCACACGAGAAACATGCAAAATCCCGCGTCGGTGCACCCACGTTGTTATGAGGCTTAACGCGCGGGTTGACATTTTTAGGCACAATAACTAACTCTTGATGACCAGAATTATTGTCCTGTGTGCCCTGATCCCTCTCATCATTAATGGCCCTAGAAAGGCCCTGGAAACCGATTTACCATTTTTCATCGGCACTGGAATCAGCCGGCGATCACCACCGGCCTTGATGGGTCTACCATGTCTACCCACCGAGGTCCATTGGGCATCTTCCTCTTTGTAAAAAACAAATTCTTCTCTACGCTATTAGGGCCACCGTTACCCCAGAGATTGAACACAATATTAAAGTGTTGTTCCCTGATTCTACCAGCATTGTAAATCTAAAAACCAACTGCTTTTGAGGCTACCAAAAACTTGAAGTAATGATCCTTGAGATGTGAGACACGAAAACCTTGCGGGTAACCACCAAACGATGCATGCAAAGTAGTACTGACTGTAAATATGTCTAGCTTGAAGGAGGCTCGAATGAAGGACACCACCAAGGCGAATTCTCTCTGTCTGAACCCCGGCGAGAAGACCATGGGATGCCCAAACTTGCTCCTCACCTCAGCTTGAAATTCCTTGCCCCGGCCGAGGTTAAGTGCAAGTGACGTCATGATGGTGGTGATACAAGATCTCCACACGTGCACGACCAGAGAAGAAGTTGGTCGCCAGGACCGGAGTGGTCGTCGGCGAGAAGGTGGTGGCTGTCGTGGCCGGAGTGACCACCGGCGGGAGGAGGTGGCCGCCTTGGCCGAGTGGCCAGAGTGTCCACCAACGTGGTGGATCCTAGAGAGAGCCTATATAAACCTAGAGGAGCCTAGCCCAAGTACGACCAACCTAGAGGAGCGGGGGGAATTGAGGGGCGATAGAAGCGGGAGAGTCTAGCAAGCGGCAAAATTTGCACTCAAAATTAGCTTTCTGCAAACACTTTCCTATTTACTGCTACATCATGACTTGTCATACTTGTTCCAAAACATGGGTTTCTTGCGAGTTCAAAGTACTCCTTGGCTTGTCATTGGTTATTTAATTGGCCAGGCATGGAAGGGCAGGTATACGAAGAAGAGTTCTTTGGTGACGATCATGCACACTAGGACACTTCCCAGTAAGAATGCCTGTAGTGTTAAGGCAGATGGCATGGGTCCAAGTTTCAACAAAGATTTCCGCTGCGATGATTTATACTCAAGACTTGACCATAATGGTCACAATTTGTGTAACACAGTATGTATGGATATAAGACTCTTGTTATTCAGCTTCTGTGTGTTAAGTGAGCATTGATCTCCGGGATCATTGTACATGTGCATTCAGTGATCACGACTAATGAGTCGGGATCCCCACAAAGCTGGTATCAGAGCCATCCTGACTGCAGGAAGCCTTAGTTAGCATCATCGTTAGGTAGGATAAAACTATTTCCAAAACTATTACTAGTTTTCAGAACTATCTATACTTCTCTTCCCTTCTTGGTTTTTCGAAAACTGAGGTATACTTTCCTTACTGATCTCTTCCCCGTCAAAACTTTTGGTCGCTTCAACTCTTATGACCCTGACCATTGGATTCCTTGAAATCCTTGTGGATAATCTAGAAGGAAGACACCTTGCCAAACATCCACCCACATCTTCTGAACACAAGTTAGACGACACCACGCCAAGATGATGCCAACCGAGATACTATCAAGACCCAGAGGATGGTGACACCTTCGGCATTACCCCAAGATGATGCAACCTTAACCTACAATGACCAAGGCACAAGATATACACGATCATGATATACATCGCTAATAGAGTAACCATGTCACTACCGTTGTTGTATCGGCAACCACCGGTGGATGAGAACCTCGCCATTTGCTCCGCCTCACTATAGTGAGCAGGAAAATGGTTCACCTCATCCCCGCTCTTGGTGCCGATGTTTTCATCAACGGAACTGACAGGTTGTACCTCTACTATGCCTTGTTAATATCGTTGCATAAAGGGTTGCCTACCTGGTACCTTTGACGCCTTAGAAGGCAAAAGGGATCGTCATGATTAAGAAGTCAACAGAAGACCAAGTCAAAGCCAGCTACGAGGAGCCACCTTCACCCCATCACTTCAGTAGGTGAGAAGTTGTTGAAGAATCTTCAGGCTCAACCTGGATAATTTCATCAAACAACTACAAGAGACGTAGCAACACCTGAGGAAAACCCAGAAGACTGCACGAGGCATGGAGCAAGGCACGACTATTGAGTCCGGGAACCCCTAGGGTAGGATGAGTCGTGTACCCCTATGCACAGTCGAGTCTGTATGATGTTTCGAACAGAACCATGATTGTGTGTTGCTTGTTTTTATTTGTCTGTGTTTTGATATAAGTCGCACTTTTGCCCTAGGCAACAAGTACGTGACTATATCACCTTCCTTGTTTTCTTTTGTTTGGCCCCTTTTGCACCTGTTTGTTTGCACTTGCACAATAGAACCCCCTTTAGGAATTCCCCCTTTTATGCTATTTCTCCCTCTCTCATTAACTGAAGACCAACAAGATAAGACACACCAATGATTCTACTTCGGCAACCAACTGGCACTGAAGCCTTTTGCTGCAGCCTCCCCGACCAAGTGCAACCCCATGGAGTTATGGTTTCTCCTCAAGATAAGAAACCCATCCCCAGACCCTTTGAGACTTCATGAGATACCCCAACTCGAATCCTTAACCATGTGCTTAACCCACAGAATTGCAAGAGAACCAGTTAAGCCTCCGTAACCCTGCATAACACTGGGTTCATTATGGAACTAGTGGGCATAGTGAACGAGCACACTGTCATCCTAATATAGCACAAGGACTAACGATGCCATAGGGAAGACCGGTTTAAGGATATAGTAATAGATGACAGATGACTTGATGAGTTTATATCAGTGACCTTGAGGAATTATCAGAGACTGGTGGATTATGAGACTTTCATGTTGGTAGATGAACTTGTGGGATCATGTTAATAGAGTAGCATAGCTTTCATTACCCTAGATAAATTGGATTTTTGTAGGAAAATTATGATCGCAAGATGAAATTCTTGGAAGTGTGAGGTTTTGACTTCATTGGAGGATATTGATAGGAGAGAGTTGATATTACAATATTGACCTAGGGGAAAGTGTAGAAATTCTCGTTGGACATGAGATTTGGATTTAAGTAGGTGATTCTAGTTGAGTATAGATGCTTAGTATGCCTACATGGTTCGGAGTGAATAGGTTTATAATGATGATATGGATCATAGTACCATGTTTTCTCAGAGGACGACAAACTAGGATATTGGATTAAGTGTCAGAGTTGATTTATGGTTCTATATAAACTTGACCTTGGAGTTATCATATCACAATGACGGGGATTGGTGGAGTGACTATAGTAAGGTAGCCGTTTCAAGTATTTGGGGATTATAGGGACTTTAGGAGATTGTGTGGAACACCATAGATTTCAGATATGTAGAAATAATGGATTATGAAGTGATTGACGAAAGTTAACGGGCTGTTGGAGTTGATTCATAGGAACGAAACACGATCTTGGAGTGGCATATGACGTGTTTCCTTAGGATAGAAATGCACTATCTTGGACCTTAGAAGGATAGGCTGAGCACTTGGATTGTGATGTTTAAATCAAGCCTAGCAACTTGTATGCCCTACCCATGGATTCTTAGGGGTAGCCATACATATGATTTTGGGGATCGTAGACATGCATGATTCTATTAAACCTCCTCTCGGGAGCCACAAGGATAAGGATAGCACGAGTGATGATTGAAGTTGACCTATACGATATGATGCTTTCGGTGGTATAACGTTATCCATTTGAAAGACTAGGTAGAACTATTGGCATCTCAGAAACTGTGCTCAAGGATAAGATAATAAATGTTCACTCGCACACTAGAATCCTTGAAACCATTAAGCCCCACCAAGCCACAACGTTGTTGGATCATGACCACGGGCTTTGGCTCTAGGTCGAGAATACATTTGCCAATACTCAACCGAGACCACCACCAATACCCCAGCCTACCTTGCGTACCCCATATACTTCATGGAGTACTTGGACAAGTTAGTTGTCATCTTTATTTGGCGACTTACTTGTCTACCTGAAGACGGAAGAAGAGCCGTTCAGCTGGTTAGAAGACATTTGAAGACCGCCATGTCAAGAAGGAAGAACTACACCAACCACCATCATCAAGAAGTAACTTCCGCGTCGAAGACTAGATGTATCTGCAAGCCACTCCTCTCGAAGGAACCAAGCATTTCCATGACGAAGGGAGCTCACACCAAGATTTGTCGACCCTCCCCAAGATCACTGCAAGACGAAGAATAGACGGCTACCAGCTAGAGTTACCACCTGAGTCGCCCACTGTGCACAATGATTTTCCACATGACACCACTCCGGAAACATTTCCAACTTCCTAACTAACCCAATCCCTACAAGGACATCGATCACCAAGCCATTGACGTCTAGCCCAACCTGACCCACACGACAGACCCCTCAGCAATGTGCGTCGAAAAGGATGGCACATGCAAAGCCATGCCATCAAGTACTTCAAGGTTCAATGGAGCACTACTCGGAAGTAGAAGCAACATGAAGAAGTGAAGACTACCCTAGATCCAAGTTTTCGTACTCCTTTCCGTGCCTTGTTGGGGAATCTCGGGGATGAGATTCTTGTAAGGGGTAGGTATGCCACACCCTGATTTCCATACCACAACACTTAAGCTAATAATCATGCTAAAATATGGCTTGACAAAAACTTTTGGGTGTTTTGGACTTTGCTTGATTTGGTTTTTGTTTGTTGTTTGCAAGTGCTCTAAAAACCAAATAAATCCTCCAACTCTTGTACTTCATCTCCTTGCTCCAAACTTCTGCCCAATGATCATGCCATGTGTATAGGATATAATAGTATTTTCTTACAAAAATATTTTGGGCAAACATTATTTTCTAAAATAGCTTTTCCAAAATCCCCTGAATTGAGACTTGAACTGCAAGTACATTAAAGGTGTGAAAAATCTTTCAAAAATTATATTTGACTCCTATTAGATATAAGAATCCCAAAAACCACAAAAATATTATTTTAAAAGTTGTATTCCTATTTTATTTAAAAGATTTTTCTTTAGGCCAGAAATGGTCTTTAATAGGTAAAAATTATTTAACTGTTTCAAAAATATTTGAGAAAATTTAGGGAAACTCATAAGACATGCACTATCGCTGGATGATCCAAACGCGACACTACGATCAGAGACCCTTCGACGAAACTGTGTGTGATGCCATAATCACAAACGGTGGTGTAAAAAACCCATCAAAAAGGTGCAAAATGTTTGCGATGACAGATGCATCAAACACGGTTCAGAATTTAGTTGTGTGTGCGATGCAGGGCATATGGTTCAGCTCAATTAACTGTTTGGGATGAGGAGGCACAAAAGAAACAAGCAGCCAGATGAAGGCGTGTGTGATATACAACATACGGTTCACTGGGATGAACCGTGTGTGATTAGGCAACACAATGGAAACGGTTCAACTGAACAAGATGTGTGTGATACGCGGCAAATATGTCCGTAATCTGAAATGTGTGCGAAGACCAATAATAACATAGACGATTACTGCTAATAAGCCATGTGAATTGCTCTGTCTATAGTAGAATAACATGTGTGTATATATATAACTAAAATAAACATGCAATTACATAAGTGACTATACAGATCATTCGCACGCACCTCAATAAATAATTGCATGCATTCTAAGGTAGGAGAAACGATCGTCTAGTCATCTACTTCTTGTGATGCTCCCGCCACTGCTATGTGGCCTGATCCCTCGTTTGGGTTAGGAAGAAGACAATTCCTCATGTCAACGATCCGCCTGTACATCTCGTAGCTTGTGTATGCGTCCATGGCTGCGTACTTGACATGTTGTTCATCCAGTCTCTTATGCCACATACTGTGCCATGCGTTCTTGTCCTTATTTCTCTCTTTCTTCATCTTCGCACAGTAGGGATCGATGATGGCCAAGGCGAGGTCAACCAGGGAGTTCAGTTTGCTTTTGTCGCTACCCCAGACCTTGTAGTGGTGCTGGATGATGACAAGATTCGGGCATTTCAGGTCCGAAACCTTGAGCACTTTTAGGTCGTTGGTGGTGTCCACTATAGCGAAACTATAGTCGCGACTATTGATAAACCTGGAGAAACACTCGCAAGGCCTTGTGGAAAGGTGGAAGTGGTACACGAGGATGTCATGTCGCACGCACAACTGGGCGACGGCAACCTTCTGATCGTGCCCGACATGACCGATGGTGTACTCAAGGTCGAAGCCGACCACTCGGTACTTGTCCTCGGAAAGGAACTACTCTATAGTTCAGATGGAGCTCTCCACCGAGACCAGGTTGTTCGTGTACACCACCGAGAGTGCTTTCCCCCTCATGTGGGTGTCCACTATGTGATGCATGGTGAACTGCCCGCTCTTGTCGTCGTCGGCTGCTGGGAGCGCCATTGGAACTGCTGGATGTCCTCTCTGTATGTGTCCTCGTGGATGTGCTTATTGTGTCGTGTGAGACGGTAGATGAAGGTAAATGGCTGCAATAATAAAAGGGGTCCGGGCGGTGTGGATTCTCGGCGCGCCCGCATGGCAGTTTTTGCAGCGGGTAACTGCAATCGTGCCGCCCCCGGCGCAACCGCTTGCACACGAACGTGCGTGATCGTGCACGTGGAGGGACGAGGGCAGAGCACCCGGAGGGACGCGAGAGCAGAGCACGCGCGGCGGGACGCGAGCAGAGCGCGTCGCGGCCGCTTGAACCACAAGCAACCACATGCATAGACCAGTTGAACATGCAGGAAATGGTCGCCTACAAGTCGGCCGACAGTTGCGTCGCTATGTAGAGAGCGGCCGTGTGGTACCACCACTGTCTCGTCTATAGTCTCCTTTATATTATGTGCCATACTTTGCCCTCAAATTTAACCAACAAAATGTTAATGCATGTTTTAAAAATTATATAATTGGAAACTATGTTCAAATACAAATCCAACTATATAATCTTTGGCGACATGCATTCGTATTTCATTAGTTAAATCATACTTATAAATCAGGATGGTGGTATAGTAGGTAATTAAATCGCAAACATTTTTTTATTAACCGTATGTGTACGTGGCCTTTCGTCCTCCTCTCGCACGTTTTGTCACCCCGCTGCCGCAGACGGCTTACAGCGCAAGCTTGCACAGCGCGCGGGGGCGTTCTTTTTGCCAAACGGCGGCGCCAATGAATCGTCGGTGAGCCCGTTCCCGCGCAAGCTTGCGGGTTCCCATGCAAGCTTCCCGTCTGACTCGATGAAATCCCCCAAAATCCCAATGCTTACCAGCCTGCTATAAAAACCCTCAGGGCCGACGAGTCCTGCGTTGCATTTCCCCCTCCATCCCTATAGCTTATCTCGTCTGCTTCTCCCACACTCGCCAATGGCACCGGTCCATCATTGTCGCTCAGCCACTCCGTCGTCATCAGAGGATAGCTCCAGCTGGGAGGCTACACCACGGCGGCGTCGTAGTCCCTAGTGTAGTGTAGTGCGCGCGGCATCCCTATTGGATGTGCGCGGAACACCCACCACACACTCCGCCGCTGGGGGCCGTCGGCAGCTGTTGCCGGCCGCCATTGCCGCCACACCACCGTCAAAATCCAGGGCCATCGCCTGCTCTACTACCGCGGCCCAAAGGAGGGAGATGGCCGTCGTGGCCGCCACCCCACTGCTGGCCACTCTGGCCATCACCCGCTCCGACACCGCGGCCCAAAGGCGAGAGGTGGTGGCCGTGGCCGCCACCACGTCGTCGGCCGCCGTGGCCACCAGCCCACCGTTGACCGCCGGGGTCATCACCCGCTCCGCTACCGCGGCCCAAAGGCGGGAGGCAGAGGTGGATGCCCACACGTGCGACAACGACCTTGCGCGCTACACCGAGTTCTTGCGGGAGGAGGAGGAGCGCCTCGTCGAGCATGCAAAGAGCCTTACCGCCGAAGTGTCCGCGGCACACGCCGCCTCAGAGGCGAGGAATCAGGAGATCTACGAGGAGAACCACCGCTTCAAGAGGGGTCGTCTGGAGCGGCAGAGGGCGTTCGAGGTGAGCGTCGCTGAAGCTGCATTAGCGGCAGGCACCGTATTGCGGTTGCCCAGCTCGTCGGTAGTCTCCTCCTCCTCCGCCTCTTACTGAGCGCGCTCGGTCGAGAAGAGGCAGCCGGAAGTAGTACAAAGCCCCTCCGCAGTAGTAGTAATAGTAGTATTTAGCGGCTATTTTGTTCAGTTCATCTGATTATAGATGTGGTTGAAGTGTACAACAAACTTAAAATTAGCTAGTATATATATGTAGTTGAACTAGCTATTTCAGTACGTGGTTGGCAACAGTTGGGGAAAAGTTTGGTTAGTTCAGCTGTCGAGTTGAACTGTTTGTATAAATTAAGAATGACTGCTTAATCTTTGAATGCATTCTATGCTTAATTACTGAATTTTAGTTGCAGAAATTAGATACTGCTTGTGATTTTTAGCTTCATATTTTGACAAATAGAAGTGTTACAAGGATTGACAAATCTTACCAAATTGTATGTACATGGTTGCAAAAGTTCACACAACACTCCTGTTGTTCTATGTTGACACGAGGAAAAGAAGAGACAATGTATATCGTTTCGTCCCCAAAGGTGGGACGTTCCCAACCAAAAAAGCATCAGGCTTGTTGTGAGAAGCTCCGGTTTGTGAGAAGCATATACCCTAACCTACCCCAAATGGGACAAAATTTGTACCACAGCTTGTTGATGCCACTCCATGATAGCATGCCAAGTTTCATGAATTTTAGACGAGTTTTGGATTTACTAGAATTTAAAAACCAGACATCTCAATGTTTTGCCTGCAATCAACGACGCACCGGTGTTTGAAATTCATTCCCATTTCTTGCATCTTACCTAAGCATGCACCCAAGAACACAGATTTGACTTTTCAACCAATTTATATGCACTAGAGCATGTGCATGTAGTTCAAATTTGAATTATGCACATAAAATGCATTGAAAACTCAGTTAATGCATAAAAATGTCAAAACGAACCCCGAAAAATCACAAAAAATCTCGCAACACTCTTGTTGTTCTATGTGGACACGAGAAAAAAATTGAAAGCAATAAGAGGCAATGTATACCGTTTCGTCCCCAAAGGTGGGACGTTCCCTACCGAAAACCATCATGCTTGTTGTGAGAAGCTCCTGTTTGTGAGAAGCATATACCCAAACCTGCCCCAAATAGGACAAAATTTGTACCATGGCATGTTGATGCCACTCCATGATAGCATGCCAAGTTTCATGATTTTCAGACGAGTTTTGGATTTACTAGAATTTAAAAACCAGGTATCTCAATGGTTTTGCTGGCAATCAACGGTGCCCCGGTGTTTGAAATTCATTCCCATTTCTTGCATGGGACCAAAGCATGCACCCAAGTACACATATTTGATTTTTTCAACCAATTTATATGCACTGGAGCCTGTGCATGTAGTTCAAATTTGAATTATGCACATAAAATGCATCGGAAACTAAGTTAATGCATAAAAATGTCCGAACGAACCCCGAAAAATAAAAAAAATCACACAACACTCCTGTTGTTCTATGTTGACACGAGAAAAAAATTTGAAAGCAATAAGAGGCAATGGATATCATTTCGTCCCCAAAGGCGGGACGTTCCCCACCGAAAACCATCATGCTTGTTGTGATAAGCTCCGGTTTGTGAGAAGCATATACCCAAACCTGCCCCAAATGGGGCAAATTTGTACCACGGCATGTTGATGCCGCTCCAAGATAGCATGCCAAGTTTCATGAATTTCAGACAAGTTTTGGATTTACTAGAATTTTAAAACCAGGCATCTCAATGTTTTGCCGGCAATCAAAAGTGCCCCGGTGTTTGAAATACATTCCCGTTTCTTGCATTGGACCTAAGCATGCACCCAAGGACACAAATTTTATTTTTCAACCAATTTATATGCACTAGAGCATGTGCATGTAGTTCAAATTGGAATTATGCATATAAAATACATTGAAAACTCAGTTAATGCATAAAAATGACCAAACGAACCCCAAAAAATCACAAAAAATCACACAATACTCCTGTTGTTCTATGTTGACACGAGAAAAAAATTTGAAAGCAATAAGAGGCAATGGATATCGTTTTGTCCCCAAAGGTGGGACGTTGCCTACTGAAAACCATCATGCTTGTTGTGAGAAGCTCCAATTTGTGAGAAGCATATACCCAAAGCTGCCCCAAATGGGACAAAATTTGTATCACGGCATGTTGATGCCGCTCCATGATAGCATGCCATGTTTCATGAATTTTAGACGAGTTTTGGATTTACTAGAATTTAAAAACTAGGCATATCAATGTTTTGCCGGCAATCAACGGTGCCCCGGTGTTTGAAATTCATTCCCATTTCTTGCATGGGACCTAAGCATCCACCCAAGGACACAAATTTGATTTTTCAACCAATTTATATGCACTGGAGCATGTGCATGTAGTTCAAATTTGAATTGTTCACCTGAAATGGCTA
This sequence comes from Secale cereale, assembly GCA_902687465.1. Taxonomy (NCBI): domain Eukaryota; kingdom Viridiplantae; phylum Streptophyta; class Magnoliopsida; order Poales; family Poaceae; genus Secale; species Secale cereale. Next base: position 280,135,180 of record LR738710.1, read on the forward strand.
GAAACCCAATTTAATGTATAAAATGTTCAAATGAACCCTGAATAATTCCAATTCTTTTACGACACACATATAGTTGCATGTTCACTCCAGAGAAAAGGTCCAGCAATTCAAACACCGTCTATTGCCACTGTGACCGCAGTATGTAATTCAAATCAAGATGAAAAATCAAGTAGATTGCACATAGTTTATTATCAGCAACCGTGTGAGATGTAGTATAAAATATCTTGGAGCACCGTCGGTGTATAGTACGCCTATGGATTACGCGAGAAGGTGTGTTGGTTAAAGTCCACAGCCGGCATCTCAAGCACACTAGCTCGCTCTCCAAATATCATTTCACTGTTCAATCATTGCCGGTGAAAGATGGGCATGTGGACCCGCGCAATGAGGGCAAGTTCGGTGGCCCACTCCGGCGAGAGCGCGGCCGTAGCCGCCATCCGCGTGCTAACAAGGTGCATGAGCGCGGACGCAATTTGTGACTGGGCGACAAAGGCAGCCCAAACGGCCGTTGTAGCTTCTCAGGTGGCGGCAACAACATTTGCCTCGGGGATAGCAACTAGCGAGAGCGACACAAGAGCTGCCCGTTCCCTAGCGGCGGCCTTAGCCCTGATGGAGGCCGCCCACGAACATGTCGAGGCCGCCCACGCCCAGCTCCTAGCGGTTACCGCACAAATCGAACGAAGCTTCTCCGACAACGGTCGGCAACCCACGTCCGAAGAGTTGGCAATCGCCAAGAGCGTTCGAGCAGCCGTCCGTTCCTTCGCCGCATACCTTGCGACGACGGAGCCATTTCAAGCCCAGATCGCGTCCGCCCACGCCCAGCTCATGGCGGCCTTTTCCAAAGAGATGGCGGACGCGGATGGCGAGATACTTGCTGAGTATGGTGTGATGGATGCCATGGAGCCCCTTCCCCAGGAGATCGTCGGGCGCGAGCTGGACATGGAGGCGGTGGCGGAGATCGACGAGCACCAGCCGTAGTAGTAGTCTTTGTTTTGTTTATGTAACATCCCAAATTTTTCAATTTGAAATGTTATACATAGATCATCATATGCATATCATATTTTGTTTGCATTTTGGTTTTGATCCTAAAAATCCTAAGCAACTCAAGGACCCTCGGAGAGAGTTGGGGATTTTATTATTTTCATATTTGAATTTTCTCAAATATTGAAAAGAGGATCATTTGGTTTTAATTATTTTCTCTCCGAAATATTTCAATATCGAAATATATGAGAGGAGATAATATGACTTCTCCAAAATAAAAGAAATTTTGGAGGAAAAATGTTAAAATCAAATAAATAATTTTTATTTGGATTTTATTGCTATCTTTTTCGAATTAGAAAAATTACGCATTTTTTCAAAATAGCATTTTAGGCCAAGAAAATATTCACTTTGTTCTAAATATTTTATTTAGAGGGCGAAAATTGTTTTTGGCATTTTTATAATTTTTTAATATTTATTTAGGATTTTTTCCCATTCGGGCGATTTTATAAAAAAAGTTTTCCTGCCCGACTCGGCCGAAGGCCCAGCTGAGCAGGGCGGCCCGCTAGCGTCGCCGCCTTCCCGCGCCCACCGCCGTGCCGGACACGGACTCCGCCGGAGTCCCGGCCGAACCCGTCCACCGCCTTCCCCCTTCCCCTAGGAAGGCGGACCCCCCTCTTGATAAGGCCACCGTCCCCCCTCGAGCCCACACCGCCGCCGCCGCAGCCCCGCCGCGCCGCCACCCCGCAGCCGCACCGCCACCTCGCCGTCGCCCCGCACCGTCATCCGCCGCCCCGCGCCGCTGTCGTCTTGACGCCGCCGTTGCCTCGCCGCCCGCTGCCCGATCCATGAGCCGGACCTGATCTGACCCGCGAGGTAAACCGCCGTTTTTTATTAGATCGTTTTTTTAGGAAACCCTAGTTCGTTTTTTTAGATCGGTTCAGTTTTTCTTCTGTTTTTCGGTTTAGCTTATTTAGCGAGCATTCGCTCGTTTGTTCATTTTAACGAATACGTTCGTCCGTTCATCTCTGTTAATGAACATTCGCAAATTAGTCTTTTGTTTTTCTTTTAGTTTTCGTCGAGGACTTATCCGCGATGATTTTTTTTACAGATCGATCCCTGATCCTCAAACCCTCGTAACTTTTTACTCGTTAGTCGGAATTAGACGAAACTAATGCCAATTTCTTTGTTTCGATCTTATCTTTCTAGCAGTATAGCTCAAAGTTGTCTTTCAAAGTTTCAGATTTTGAATTCAAATAGTTTGGTGTTTGAACCTCGTTTGATCGTAATTTGAGTTTTGTAACTCCGTTTGAGTTGATTCTTTTTTGCAAATCGAAGCTCTTGACCTAAACTTTCTGATAAGGCCAAATTCACTTAATATTGGTACCATTAGAATTTTTTTTCTATTGCAATAGTGATTCAAGGTTTACGAAGTCTTTCGAGTTTTGTTCTTCGATTTTGTGTCATGATTGCTTATGTATGCTATAGTTTGACTGCTATAGAACTTCAGGAGTGAAAAGCATGCTACTATGAGTCTTTAGGTTTCAGCGATCGTCACCAAGGCAAGTTCATACTTTGATCAAACTTTACAATACCCAGTTTTCATTGCATTAGTTGTATCCTCAAATACTTGCATGATTAGGACTGGTTACATAATATGATGCTTTGTAGTTGAGGTAGGAACCCAATGACTTGAGATCAACCCAATGGAATATACACTTTGTTACATATTGCTTAGCCATGCGTAGACATGGATTGGTATGAGGGATTTCATGAAAGCTGTGAGTGTAATAACAACTAAGGGATTCTTTAAGGTGAAATTTAATACACATCTGGGTGGATTGGTTGCAGGGCACCTGGAGAATCCAGTGTTGTCCTAGGAAATCCCGGAGGACCCGTGTGATTATCCTATGGAATGCCACCCAGGCTCAAAGGGATCATATATCATTCATGCCTAGAAACTTTCGTGTGCAGCCTCAATGCCATTATGGGCTCTGGCATAGTTGAGTATGTTGTGTGACCTCTTTCTGTGGTAGACTAGAAAATCTAGCGGATGTAGGTGGTACGGTCTACCCAGGGTTAAGAGTTGATGCTACTGAAAGACTGTGTCTCGGTCATCCGTTTCTCAAACACTATGTAGTGCGCGAAATCAAACGGAGGAGATCGAGTCGTGTGGGGAAAAGTGCACAAACCTCTATAGAGTGTACACACTATTCATGAGTAGCCATGTCCTTGGTTATGGACATCTTGAGTATCTTGGTATTTGAATTATGGACTGATCTAATCACTTTACTAATTTGTTGGGTTAATAATGACTTTGGTTTGGGATTGAGATCGAGGAACCATACTCAATTGTTCATGCTTAATATTTAACAAGGTAGTTAAATAATTACATTCCTTTGTTGTAGGGAAAAACTATCTTTATGCAAAAATAAACCTTACAGCCTCCACCAGCCAAATATGCATGTAGTTGTAGGCTTTGCTCATTATCATTATAGTGTGTTCTTGCCAGCATATTCAATGTGCTGACATACATGGCTGCAACGTATCATGTTGCAGAGTTCTCAGACGAAGATTAAGGTGCGATAGGTCGTTGTCATGCACACAGTGTTTGTCGTGGAGTTGGATGGACTCAACTACTCTTCATTGCTTCCAGAGTTTATTGTTTTAGATGGCCTTTAGCCATTATCGTGTAATGAATTTTGCCTCTTAAAGGACTTTTGATGTAATAAAGTGTGATTGAATCTCTGTTATAAATCCTTGAGTACTGTGTGTGTCAGAATACCGATCCAGGGATGACATTGAGCACAGAGACTTCGGTTCATTGGAATCATGGTCACTACAAGATGGTATCAGAGCACACGTTGACTGTAGGACACAACCACTAGGATAAGCCATAGGATGTTCTTCTCTATTCATTCTACTTCTTCTCTACTCATTCTAATCCTTCTCTATTTCTCTCTATAGATGTCAGGCCCAGTGAGCAAGTTCACTCAACCAAACGATGACACCCCATTCGGAAAACACTTGAAGGAAGTCGCTAGATACTTGCACATTGGAATACCAAGTATCAATGGAGATCTCTACGCAGCATAGCCGGAAGAGGAATGCTGGAAGATCAAAGTTAGTGTACCTGGGAGGACTATTGCACCATTCACGCAGCCACTGGCGTTAGAATTTGACACACCGACATGGAACTTGCGAAAGAGTATGGCAGCTCGCATCACCTTTGGACGCATACGTTAAGTCTACAACAAGGACCTTGAAGACACCATCTACCAGATTTGTGGATGTCGAGACCAGCAATGGGAGATGCTATAGACCAGGAAGGACAGATCTATTGCAGCTTATATCCAGGAGATGGACCAACATATTCGATGCTATGAGAATCAGATGTGCGCACTTATGTAGAAGACCAACACGGTGATAACCCGGAATGTGAAACTGGAAGAACAACTCAAGGCAGTACGTGATGGATATGAAGAAGAAATCGCCGTACTATTGGAGAAGAATTAAGCGCTGAAGAAGACGGTTGGAACGGGCGCAGTGAAGCCAGAACCAGAGATAGGAATTACTATGGAGAACTACATTCTGATAGACGACACCGACAGAGATGAAAGTGACTATGAAGACGAAGCTGGAGCAGATATCATGGAGTCTTCAGATGAAAGTGATTAGATGACCACCCTGTAAACATTAGTATTATTCCGAGTAGTTAGGATCGTTTGCTAGCTTTGTAATAGGATCTTTGTTTGCTCTTGTTTGAAATTCAATGATGATATGAAATTGTTTGTCTCGTGTGCATAAGGGTAGTGATTTCCCCTAGACCTCATTCTATTCTAATCTCTCCCCTCTAAACCCCTCAGATGCTTCCGAGACGTGAGCCCGGATTTGAGTTTCCCCCTGATCTCACCCAGTTGATCCAGCAGCAGAACACTTTGATGCAACTTCTTGTCCAAAACGAGAAGAAGAAGAAGAAGAAGAACAGCAACAACAACCCTCCTCCACCTCCCCATGACAACTTGACCCAGTTCTTAAGGTTGCAACCGCCGGTGTTCTCTAGTAGCATCGAGCCCATAGTTGCAGATGACTGGCTCCGTAAGATGGACAGAGAGCTAGCAACTACAGGATGCACATATGCACAGAGAGTGTGCTTTGATACACATCAACTTGACGGACCAGCAGCCGCTTGGTGGGAGAACTACACCGCCACCTACCCACTTTTTGAGATTACTTGGGATCAGTTTTAATAAGCTTTTCGCACTGCACATGTCTCAGTAGGAGCCATGAGCCCGAAGAAGGGTGAGTTTCGCAACTTGCGCTAAGGAAACCATACTGTGGGGCAGTGCGTGGATGACTTTAGGCAATTAGCTTGCTACACGCCAGATGATGTGTCCACTAATGTCGCGAAGCAGGAGAAGTTTCTAGAAGGACTCAATGATGAGATGAGTATGCAGCTGATGCTAGCAACCTACAAGAACTATCAAGAGCTAGTGGACAAAGCTATCATGCTGGAAGGTAAGCAGCAACAAATTGACAATCGCAAGAGGACGTATGGAGCTTGGAAGTTTAACTCTGGAGCCCAGCAGAAGCCCCGTTATACCCCATACTCAGGAGGACACAACCATCCCACCCACAATCATGGAGACCATTCTAATAATGGAGGGAAAGCACACAACCACAGTGGTGCTAGGAATGGCAATGGGAATGGTGGAAGCAACAATCAGAATCATTCCACTCCCTCAACACCCGCCAAGAAGGATCTGAGTCACATTACTTGTTTCAAGTGCGGGAAGAACATACACTACGTCACCGAGTGCCCAAGTCGAAGAATGGGAATGGAAATGGAAGCTCAGGAAAGAAGCCCAACCCGTTCACCAGAGGACAAGTGAACCACGTCAATGTGGAGGAGATTGACGAGCAGCCCGACGCAGTAGTCGGTAAGTTTTTGATTAATGCATTTACTGCCCTTGTTCTTTTTGACACTTGTGCATTACATTCGTACATATCAAGGGGTTTTGTGGAAAAGTATCAGTTGCCCACCATAGCCCTTAGGACACCCATGTTAGTGAGTTCCCCTGGAGCAGAGTATATGGCAAACCATGGATGCTATCAAGTGCCATTGACCATTGGAAGACATGTATTTCCCGCGGACCTCATTCTTTTGGATTCCCAAGGACTAGATGTGATCATAGGAATGGATTGGCTATCCAAGTTTGGAGGAAACATCGATTGCACCAGTAGATCAACTCTTCTAACCACCCCGGAAGGAAAGAGGATCAAGTATGTGTTGATGCACACACCTAGGAAAGCTCATGTGAATGCACTCACCGGAGTTGTTTTGGAAGAAGTGCCTGTTGTGAAGGATTACCCTGATGTATTCCCGGAGGAGTTACCCAGCATGCCATCGGATAGAGACATAGAGTTCTTAATTGAGATATTAACCGGCACCGGACCAATATCTAAGAGACCATACCGGATGCCCGCAAATGATCTGGAGGAGATCAAGAAGCAAATAAAGGAGTTAATGGATAAGTGTTACATACGACCAAGTTCATCGCCGTGGGGAGCCCCAGTGCTTCTAGTTGAGAAGAAGGATGGATTATTGAGAATGGTTGTTGACTATCGTGTACTAAACGAGGTTACAATCAAGAATAAGTACCCACTGCCGATCATCAACGATATGTTTGACCAGCTGCATGGAGGCAAGGTATTCTCTAAGATCTATTTGCGATCAGGATATCATTTGCTAAAGATCCGAGAACAGGATATACCCAAGACATCTTTTACCACAAGGTACGGGCTTTATGAGTATACAGTTATGCCATTTGGTTTGACTAATGCTCCTGCCTATTTCATGAGTACGATGAACAAGGTATTCCTGGAATTCTTGGATAAGTTTGTGGTAGTATTCATTGATGACATATTGATATACTCCAAGAATTCTCCACCTAGCTCCTCCACCTTGCGCCGGTGGCTACTCCGGCCCCGGCGGACACACATCCACTGCCAGTGGCCACTCCGGCGCTGGTGGCCTCCTCCCACCGCACCATGGCACCTTTTGCCCTCAACTTTGACCGCGGAAAGAAGTTTCAAGCGGATATGAAGGCCACGTTTGGTCACCCGGTGGTGTTCTCTCCGGGTTTTCATCAAAAGGAATTCACCATGGTGGTTTCATTTAGCCGTGCTTCTTTCAGGCTCAATGTGCACACGGTTAGTGTCTCTCTTCTTGCCATGTTTGGGGGTTATGCCCAAGGTTTTCGTGTTCGTTTCTTGAAGGACAGATCCTACAAGTTCTTGGTTGCTTCAAAAGCAGTGGGTTTTGAGATTTACAATGCGGGTAAAATTGTTGAGAAAGATTTTGAGTTAGTCTTTAACCTTTGGAATTTTGGTGGTCCGAATTGGCAAAGGGAAGAAGCTCTTTACTGTGATGAGCTTGACAAGGAATGGACCTTAGTGGGCAGGGCCGGCAAGGCCATAGCTCACCGCCCCGGTGATCACCGGAGTTACTCCACGGTGGTCAGAGATGGTCGATCCGTTTTCGACCGATTATCGAGCCCCATTCAAGAGGGCGCTAATCAAGGCAATAACAACAATTTATTGCACCTTAATCATGGTCAAGGCAAGCCTGTGATGGAGTGCATGATCGTGCAACGTTCGTTTGCACGTAACCACGTTGTATGCCATGCATGCGGAAACAACGGTCACCTAGCCCGTTTCTCTACTACACCTAAGTTGTCTGGGCTTTGGCCTTTTATACGCTTCGACTCTTTCCCGAGCCCACCAGCGGAGGCATGGGCCGAAGGAGATGTGGAGACTTGGTTCCGTTGCCATGGGCCGGGGGCACAAATTCCGCAGGTACCTTCATTTACGAAACTGGTCAAGTATTTTACACAAACTTTCAGCCGAGACCGTCGCTTGCCCCCTCGCATTCCACTACGCCTTCCTTCTCTGCCACCACCTCTACTCCTACCTTGGCAAGCTCGCCGTCGCTGCCATTGTTGTCGGACAAGGTGGTTCTTGCATCCTCGTCTGAGATTTCGATGGCTAACATCCCTATAGACCCCCATCCTTTCGTCCCGCATGGTTTCCAGATACAAGTGATTGAAGGTCGCAATGGGGTTTCTCGAGCAATCGTTCCCCACCGTCCTCGGCGCCACGAAGAGTGCGCGATTGCCAACATCCATCCGCATCCGAACGAGTATTCTTCCCTAACATTCGTGAAGTGCTAGAAGAGTTTCTTCAAGGAGTAGAACAAGTTGGCTTCAGAGAAATTCAGCCTTGCCCCTTTGGGGAGGCATATGTCAAGTTTGCGCATGTCAGGGATAGAGACAGACTCGTTCGGCAGGGCCCGCATGCGTTTGGGGATGTTTTTATCTCCTTTAACAAGCATGATCAAGGTAGAAACTGTTGGAGAACGTAGTATTTGAAAATTTTCCTACGATCACGCAAGATCTATCTACTAGATGTATAGCAACGAGAGGGGAGAGTGTGTCTACGTACCCTCGAAGACCGGGAGCGGAAGCGTCAAGTGACGCGGTTGATGTAGTCGAACTTCTTCGCGATCCAACCGAAAAAGCACCGAACGTACGACACCTCCGCGTTCAGCACACGTTCAGCTTGATGACGTCCCACGAGCTCTTGATCTTGTTGAGCTTCACGGGAGATTTTCGTCAGTACGACGGCGTGGTGACAGATATGATGTATCTACCGGCGCAGGGCTTCGCCTAAGCACTGCAACGGTATGACCAAAGTGTGTTTCTGTGGAGGGGGCACCGCACACGGCTAAAACAATTCAACTTGTGTGTCTTTGGGTGCCCCCTTGCCCCCGTATATATAGGAGCAAGGGGGGAAGCCGGCCGGCCCCTTGTGGCACGCCTAGGAGGTGCAATCCTACTAGGAATAGGATTGCAATCCTATTCCTAGTAGGAACTACCAAAAGGGAGAAGGGGGAAAGGAAGGAGAGGGAGAAGGAGAAGGAAAGGGGCGCCGGCCCCCCCTCCCTCCTTGTCCAATTCGGACCAAGGGGTGGGGGGTGCGCGGCCCAGCCCTGGCCCTCCTTCCCTCTTTCTCCTACGGCCCATTAAGGCCCATAGCTTCCCGAGGGGTTCCGGTAACCCCCCGGTACTCCGGTAAATTCCGAAACTTTACGGAACACTTCTGTTGTCCGAATATAGTCGTCCAATATATCAATCTTTACGTCTCGGACATTCCGAGACTCCTCGTCATGTCCGTGATCTCATACGGAACTCCGAACTACCTTCGGTACATCAAAACTTATAAACTTATAATACCGATCGTCATCAAACGTTAAGCGTGCAGACCCTACAAGTTCGAGAACTATGTAGACCTGACCAGACTCATCTCCGGTCAATAACCAATAGCGGAACCTGGATGCTCATATTGGCTCCTACATATTCTACGAAGATCTTTATCGGTCAAACCGAATAACAACATACGTTGTTCCTTTTGCCATCGGTATGTTACTTGCCCGAGATTCGATCGTCGGTATCTCTATACCTAGTTCAATCTCGTTACCGGCAAGTCTCTTTACTCGTTCCGTAATACATCATCTCGTGACTAACTCATTAGTCTTTGGCTTGCAAGGCTTATTATGATGTGCATTACCGAGAGGGCCCAGAGATACCTCTCCGACACTCGGAGTGACAAATCCTAGTCTTGATCTATGCCAACACCACGAATACTTTCGGAGACACCTATAGAGCATCTTTATGATCACCCAGTTACGTTGTGACGTTTGATAGCACACAAGGTATTCCTACGGTATTCGGGAGTTGCATAATCTCATAGTCATAGGAACATGTATAAGTCATGAAGAAAGCAATAGCAGTAAAACTAAACGATCATAGTGCTATTCTAACGGATGGGTCTAGTCCGTCACATCATTCTCCTAATGATGTGATCCTGTTGATCAAATGACAACTCATGTCTATGGCTAGGAAACATAGCCATCTTCGATCAATGAGCTAGTCTAGTAGAGGCATACTAGGGACGTACTATTTTGTCTATGTATTCACACATGTATTAAGTTTCCGGTTAATACAATTCTAGCATGAATAAAAGACATTTATCATGATATAAGGAAATACAAATAACATCTTTATTATTGCCCCTAGGGCATATTTCCTTCAGAAACTGGCGCAGAGTTCAATTCAACAGAGTCTGCTGGTTACTGTTTGTGGGTGTCCCTTTCGATTTCTGCAATACATAAGATATTGCTTCTGCGATTTCCAAATGGGGCAAGATCATCAGTTGGGAGAGAGAGGATGCCCTGAAGGGTAAGATCCTATTTAAGTCTAGAGTTACAGAGCTTGAAGATATTCCTAAGAGCATTTGATGGTCTCAAGGGGAACCTTTTGAAGAAGAATCATGGACATGCTCTGTTGAAGTTCTGCTTGAAGAAATGCTGGGTGGGGGGCCTGCTGATGAGGATCCATTCCCACCTGAGGGTTTAGACCCACACCCTATTCCACACCATGCTAATGATTTCCCAGGGTTTCAACCACTGCCCAACCGCAACATCCATGCTCCAAATGATGATTGGGATGCTTGGGAAGAATAGGCTCAGCAGGAGGACCACTGGGCCTTCCAACCACCTGCTCCTGGTCCTCCAGAACAGCTTCAAGTGGCAATACCAGTACTGCCCAAAGATGGAGTACCCAACAGCAGCATAACTACCACTATTTCACTTTCTGATGGTCTTCTATCTCTAACCCATTCAGCCAGTGAGGAGGTCAAGCAGGCTTCTTTAGCTCCTCCAATGGGTCAAGGTTTGCTTAACATTGCTTTAGCATACAATGTTGTGGAAAAGGAGAAAGAATTACAAATGATGCAACCAAATGAGGATCAGCCTCCCAATATAGCCATAGAACCTGCTCAACTGAACATAAATGTGGAAGCTACATAGCAAAATGTGCAGATAGCTCATATTCCTGCCAGCAGTACTGATGCCGAAGCTCCCAGCCCTGATCATCAGGCTATTCCTACAGATACCAAGGGCAAAGCAAATGTTCTCATTCCTCACATTGGATCTTCCTCACAAGCAAGCCCTAAAGGTAACTATGGGACTTTTTCACTACCAGGCTCCCCCTCAATACTTGAATTTCATACTTTGGCTCAAGAACATGCTATGCAAATTATTGATGGCTCTCACTTAATTTCTGAAGAAGGACTAGATCTTTGGATACAACATTTTGCACCAGCAACCCAAGGAGCCAAACACACTTTCAAAATTGAAATTCCAGTAAGTTGGTTTAACTTCATAATCCATTTGCTGTTGACTCCTGATAAATTTGGCTGGACTATGCATTTGCTCCAATCTGATATCTGGAAGCTGTTGACTGCTAATTTTGAACAAGAAAAGACAATGCTTTTTCATATCCCTGATAAGTGTACCACCTCCCAGGCACCAACCTGCAAGGATTTCAATCTTGGGCTGGGCAAGGAGAATGAAGCATTAGCCCTGCTGCACATTCCTCCACTGGGGCAAGTAGCCCTCTCCAACAAGTGTCTCCAAACAAAGCTCTGCCACTTGGAGAGGCCATCTCCAGAAAAAGGAGAGACAAAGAACCTATGGTAGAAACTAAGGTAAGAAGGAGTGATAGGATTAAAAAAGATAATAAGGGATTTAGAAGAAAATCATGTGATGCCAAATCTTGTCTGCCATGTAATGCTATGCCCCCAATTATTCAGCACTCAGTGGTTAAAAACCTGACCAAGTCTTTTTGTAAGGTTGCTGAGGATGAGCTACAAGAGAAGTTGTCCAAGAAACCAAAGCAGAAGGGACAAGAAGAGGTGGCCCAGGTGTCCAAGGCCACAAAGGACACAGTCAGCTAAAATATGTGTGTTGATGAATATACAATATCAACATGTAATAGATAGCAGCATGATCTGTTATCCTCTTTTAGTTAAAAGATGTCACATGTTTGGAGTAAACTGTAATCTTTGCAACTACTACTTAATGGATGCTTGCACTGAATGGCACCTTTTACATGTTAACGCTACCCTGCTGGAATGTCAGTTATGTTTTTATACTATGGGAGACACTACTACTATATCTCATGCTGAGAAAACCTTTGAATCACATTTCTGGTTGATAGGGTATTCTTGGCCCTATGACTCTGCTAAATGGTGCCATACTCTCTCTGAATCAAGATATCTTGCTCTTTATGTGAATCTCACTACCATTTAGGCTTGGGATTGTCACCAGGGGATGGGCCCTGATGATCAAAAAATAATTCTTCTAGTTTCTAATGAATAGCAACAGAACTTGGAATATCTTAAATTGGAATGTAAGGGGTATTAATTCCCCAGACAAATGGCTGGCTATTAGACAAAAAATAGAGGAAAGTGCTGCTGGGATTATATGCTTGCATGAAACTAAGATAGAAACCTTTGATTTAACTTATATTCATAAAGTGTGTCCTCAAAGATTCAATAAATTTGAATTCCTACCATCTATTGGGGCTTCAGGAGGTATTCTCACTGCTTGGAATGGATCCTTATTTACTGGAGAACTAGTGTTTCAAAACAAGTTCTCCCTATCAATTAAGTTCACATGTACATCATCTTCTAAAAGTTGGATTCTCACAAACATTTATGGTCCCTGCAATCATGAAGAAAAAATTGAGTTCATTTACTGGTTAGGTAATATACAAATGCCTAATGAAGTAGATTGGATTATCATGGGAGACTTCAACTTCATCAGAACACCTGAAGACAGAAACAGACCTGGAGGGGATGTTAATGAGATGCTTATGTTTAATGAGGCTATTAGTGAACTGGCCTTAATTGAACTCCCTCTCAAGGGCAGACAGTTCAGCTGGAGCAATATGCAGGACAACCCACTCCTAGAAAAACTAGATTGGTTCTTCACCTCTGCTGCTTGGATGACTAGTTACCCAGATACTTTGGCACTTCCCATGGCCAAACCTATCTTTGACCATCTTCCCTGCATGATTAAAATAGGCACAAATATTCCAAAATCAAAGGTGTTCAGATTTGAGAACTATTGGATTAACCATAGCTCATTTAAACAGGTGGTTGAAACAGCTTGGAATATCCCAGTGGGTTATACAGACTGTCCAAAGAAGATCAATGCTAAACTCAATAATGTCAGAAGAGCTCTTAAACTTTGGTCCAAAACCATTGCCTACCATAAGAAGCAAATTTCAGACCTAAATGACTGTATCTTTGTTTGGGATATGATTGAAGAATACAGAGTGTCGGTGTACTAAGATAGGGGTACCTTAGTACCCCAACTTGTGCACGGGCAGTAGCAGCTTCCCGTGGCAGGGCTTACCACGTGCTCGCCAAGAACCGTTCTGGTCCCTATGAAGCCATTCAAGAACAAAGTATACAAGTCAGAAGATCAAGGCCCCGGCAAGAAGAGCTTGCCGGGAAGGCCGCACCAGGCTCAAGGTTATCACTTTAGCACAAGACCCTGGCAGGAGGAGCTTGCCAGGAAGGCCAAGGAACACATACCTCAAGAGATGTCTCAGCGCATCATGCGCCCTGGCAGGACCCGGAGAGCGACAAGCTTCCGGGCCCGGCAAGATCACGACCCCGGCAAGGTGCTTGCCGGGGAAACCTATGCCGTGTGCCCGCGCTCCAGCTTATCTGCCCACGCGTCGCCCTGGGGCCCTTCCAGGGACACGGGGCAGACAGCTGTACAGCCTGGGGCACACGGTGGCAAGCCACGGTGACGAGGCTACCGCCGTGGCGAACGGAGAAGCATGGACGGACGCTTTTGGGGGCGACGGCGACGGGCATTTAATGCCCTTGTCCCCCACTGTCAAAGTTAGGTGAAGACCACTGTTCATATACTGTTCATGCACTGTTGCAACTGCCACCAAATTTACATTTTTACCCTCCTCTACGTTGACACCTGTCGGTGACCCCTTTGAGCTATAAAAGGAGGCCCATGCACAACGTAGGGGGGGTTCGAAACCCAGACAACTCTCTCGCTCGGTGTAGCTAGTACTGTAGATCTTCAAGCTCCCGAGCTCAAGAACTCAATACAACCTAAGCAGGAGTAGGGTTTTACGCGTCCGCGCGGCCCGAACCTGGGTAAAACTGCCCGCGTGTGCTCCTCGATCTGCTCTCCGTGCTCCCTCCGCTCCCTTACCGCAACGTAGAAGGGGCTCCGGTCCCATAGGTGTTCGTGGGCGGATAGTTTCCCCCGACATCTTTGGCGCGCCAGGTAGGGGGCGTCGAGGTTGTGCGAACCTGATCTGGCGCTCACGCGGGCGCAACCTTCAGCAACTTCACCAGCTTCATCAACCTCATTGACAGCATCAACATGCCTCCGAAGAAGAAGGCTTCGGAGGTCGGAGGCCCGTCTGCGTCGATCCCGCCACCACCAGAACCAACGGTTGATGGGGTAGACGCCGGCGGAAGGGTGACCGCCGGTGAGGAGACTCACGGCGCCACCAAGTCCAAGGACAAGACGGACGACCGGGCGAACTCCAAAGCCTCGATGTCAGTACACGCCCCACGTCCCTCCCAGGAGGTGCAAGACCAGCAGCGGCGTGGTACGGGAGGTACCATACGCTTGCTGGGGCGTGGCCAAGCCGGAGGATCGCGGGATGCTTAAGGCCAGCATGCTGGTACGAGCAAGGCGCGGTCACCAGGGCGAGAAACTGCTCCTTCTAACCCTGTTAGAAGTCCGAGCATATCTCGTTCCTCGCACCGCTCGCCGCCGCTCCCCTCCTCTCCAGCAGAAGCTCTAGCAAGAGCACAACTGCTCCTCGACTTCCCTCCAGCGGCAGATAAAGCCGAAGACTGGAGGGCGACGATCCAGAGCCTCATCGCCTTCGCCAACAACGACACGCCGCAGCAGCCGGCAACGTCGCAGCCGCGGCAAGTCGACCAGACGAAGGCCGATGGAGACAAGACCGCCGGGGGTGCAACTACCGTGCATTCCCCGCCGCGGAAGCAGAAATCGCCACCCCGCCGGATCAACGTCGACGACGACTCTACGGCGTCGTCAGATCCGCGGGCTCGCCGCGATCAGCGCCAAGTCCTAGACGACAGGAGGCAAGAGGACGCTCGGACTCGCATCGAGCGTCGACGAGAAGCCCGAAGACAGTCAGATCAGCGTGCTGGGACCGCTGTCGACGCGCACGCGCCCGGTGAACTAGACGACTTGCCGTACGCGGCAGGTTGCCCTGCGTTCACCCGTGAGCTGCGGCAAGTCCAGTGGCCCAGCATGAAGAATTTCAAGCCCGACGTACCCGAGAAGTACGACGGCAAGACGCACCCCTTGGAGTTCCTCAGCATCTACACCATTGCGGTGCAGGCTGCCGGGGGACGCGACGAGAAGATCCTAGCCAACTATTTCCCGCTAGTGCTTAAGCCGAACGTCTGGTCTTGGCTTATGCACTTGCCGGAGAACTCCATCTCCTCATGGGCAGATCTGTGCCACCAGTTTGTTGGCGCCTTCACGGGCGGCCACAAACCCCACGGCCAGGAGAGCGATCTCCACATCCTCGCCCAGAAGGAGGGAGAGTCCCTGCGCAAATACATCCAAAGATTCAGCCGCGTCCAGCACAACATTCCCGACGTCCACCCTGCCGCGGTTATCAGCACGTTTCACCAGAACGTGCGTAACCGCCGGATGAGGGAGGAGATGGCCATGACCAAGATCCGGGATGTCAGCGAGCTCTACGCTCTGGCTGACAAGTGCGCGCGCGCTGAAGAGGGGAGGAGACTCCCCGGAGAGGATACTGGCGCAGGAGGAAGCGACAGCGAGGATGCCGCCCCGGCAAGGAAAAACCGGCGGCGGAATAACAGAAAGAAGAAGAGCAAGGAGGTGCTGGTTGTCGAGCAGTCCGGCAAGGAGGCTCCCGCCAAGAAGGCACATGCTGGCGGTTCCGGCAAGGAGCCCGCCCCTGTAGCGGCAGCCGACAAGCAGGACGGCTCCGACAAGCAGTACTGCAAGATCCACCGCACCAAGGGCCACGATCTCCAGAACTGCAAAAGAGTGGAGTACCTCGTAGAGCAGCAGAAGGCTGAATACGAGCGACGTGACAAGGAGAAGGCCCAAGGAGGCGGAGGCGGAGGAGAACCCAGCAAGAAGCGGTCGTTCAATGGCCGGGGAGGACGCCGCGGCAAGGCCAAGCAGCGGCAAGGTGACAGACCTCCCCGGGGCCGCGACAAGGATGAGGATGAAGACGACGATGATGACATGGAAGAAGGAGACCACAGCGAGCAGGAGTTCCAGAAGGCCACAGAGGTTCTGTGTGTCGACGGAGGTGCCTCTCTGCATACTTCCCACCGCCAGCTCAATCAGTGGGTGCGAGAAGTGAATGCAGCTGAGCCGCCCGTCGAGTCACGCAGGCTGCTGAAGTGGTCCGGCACGCCCATCATCTTTGACCTTGAGGACCACCCTGACCGCACAACTGCGGTCGGGTGCTTGCCGATGTTGGTCTCACCAACTATCCGCAACCTCAAGGTCACCAAGATGTTGGTCGATGGCGGGGCCGGCCTGAACTTGATCTCCTCAGCTGTGATCAAGAAGCTACAGATCCCAGACGGCGAGCTCGAGGAAACCAGGTTGTTCCAAGGGATCAACCCGGGAAGGAGCAAGCCGAAGGGGAAGATCACGCTGCCAGTGACCTTTGGCGGAGAGCTCAATTTCAGGACGGAGAGGATCACATTTGATGTTGCTGATATCCCATTGCCATACAATGGGATACTTGGTCGTCCTGCCCTCGCCAAGTTCATGGCAGCTTCCCACTATGCATACAACGTAGTCAAGATGCCGGGGCCGATAAGCGTCATCTCTGTCCCCGGCGACAAGAAGGACGCGCTTATCTGCGCCGACAAGATCTACCGGGATGCAGCAGCCGCAGCAGAGAGCAACACACTTGCCGCTGAAGCTCCCGGGGGGAAGAACAAGACCAAGTCCGGCAAGAGCTCTGGAGCCCACTCCGGCAAACGCACCTCCTCGGAGTGATGCGCTGCCATCGAGGACGCGCCATCGAGCTCCACCGGCAAGTGCAAGAAAGGAATGGCAGCTCCACCGGCAACCAAGAAGGTGTCCGCCAAGGAGGACGGCACCGGTGGTACCTTCACCATCAGTGCTACACTCGACCACAAATAGGAAAGCGCGCTCGTTGCCTTCCTGCGGGCGAATGTCGACGTGTTTGCATGGCAACCGTCTGACATCCCCAGCGTTCCCAGGAAGGTAATGGAGCACGAGATTGCTGTTTGTCCTCACGCGCGGCCCGTCAAGCAGAAGGTCAGGAAGCCAGCCGTGGAGCGCCAAGAGTTCATAGCTGAAGGGATAAAGAAGTTAGAAGCAGCAGGCCTGGTTAGAGGCGTAATACATCCCACGTGGTTGGCCAATCCAGTTGTCGTGCGAAAGGCTAATGGAAAGTGGAGACTTTGTATAGATTTCACCGACGTGAACAAAGCTTGTCCCAAGGATCCCTTTCCCTTGCCGCGCATCGACCAAATTGTTGACTCCACAGCTGGATGTGAGTTGCTCTCATTCCTTGATGCATACTCAGGTTACCACAAGATTTTCATGGCTAAGGAAGATGAGGAGAAGACTGCATTCATTACTCCATGTGGCACATATTGCTTCATACGCATGCCTTTTGTATTGAAGAATGCAGGCTCAACATTTGCAAGGGTGGTGCACACTGCTTTTGAGCCACAGATCCACAGGAATATAGAAGCCTACATGGATGATATAGTGGTCAAGAGCAAGAGCAAAGATACCCTGATACAGGACTTAGAGGAAACCTTTGAGAATCTGCGCAAGATCCAACTCAAGCTGAACCCCGAGAAGTGCGTCTTCGGAGTTCCCTTCGGCAAGCTTCTCGGGTTCTTTGTGTCCCAGAGGGGGATTGAAGCCAATCCCGACAAGATAAAAGCCATCGAGCAGATTGAAGCCCCGAAGCGCGTCAAGGACGTAAGAAGACTTGCTGGTTGTGTGGCTGCCCTCAACAGGTTCATTTCAAAGTCTGCAGAGCGCGCCCTGCCTTTCTTCAAAATTTTGAAAAAGGCAGGTCCCATGAAATGGACTCCGGAAGCGGAGGCAGCGCTGCAAGACTTGAAAGGATACCTGTCCTCCATTTCGATACTTGTCGCACCTAGGCC
Organism: Secale cereale; assembly: GCA_902687465.1. Taxonomy (NCBI): domain Eukaryota; kingdom Viridiplantae; phylum Streptophyta; class Magnoliopsida; order Poales; family Poaceae; genus Secale; species Secale cereale. Next base: position 280,153,285 of record LR738710.1, read on the forward strand.
ACAAGAGAAGTTGCTGCTGTACCTAGCGGCAACCAATCAAGTGGTTAGTGCTGCGTTAGTAGCGGAGAGAGAGGCGAATGAGGAACCAACATCCCCGACAAGCGAATCCAGCGACAAGCAGGGGGCTTCCCCGACAAGCTCTGGCCCCGACAAGGACAAGTCTGCGCAGGAGCAAGGAGAAGTGCGAAGGAAGATGGTGCAGCGCCCAGTGTATTTCGTAAGTTCCCTTCTGCAGGGGGCTAGATCAAGATACTCTGGGGTGCAGAAGTTGCTTTTCGGCCTCCTCATGGCCTCAAGGAAGCTGCGCCATTACTTCCAAGCACACGAGATAACGGTGGTCACTCGCTTTCCGTTGAAGAGGATATTGCAAAATCCCGAAGCAACAGGCAGGATCGTCGAGTGGGCACTGGAGCTGTCAAGCTTTGGTCTCAAGTTTGAGAGTACTTCAACCATACAGAGCAGAGCTTTGGCAGAATTCATAGCAGAATGGACCCCAACGACAGATGAAGAAGTCCCAGAGACAAGCGTCCCCGTCCAAGAAGCGAGCAACGAGTGGATAATGTACTTTGATGGTGCTTTCTCGCTGCAAGGCGCCGGTGTCGGCGTGGTACTCATAGCGCCCACCGGAGAGCACCTCAAGTATGTTGTCCAGATGCACTTTCCCAAGGAGCAAGCGACAAACAATACTGCTGAGTATGAAGGTTTGCTTGTCGGCCTCAGAATTGCGGCCGAGCTTGGGATCAAGAAGTTGATTGTGCGGGGAGATTCACAGTTGGTGGTCCGACAAGTGAATAAGAGTTACCAGAGCCCTTTGATGGAAGCTTATGTCGATGAAGTGAGGAAGCTTGAAGAGCACTTTGAAGGTCTGCAAATGGAGCACGTCCCAAGAGCTCAGAATGATATTGCAGATGGCCTCTCAAAGTGTGCTGCAATGAAGTTACCTGTGGAACCAGGAACCTTCGTGCTCAAGTTAACTCAGCCATCCGTTACACCATCAGTTGGGCAAAACAAGAAGAGGAAGTTGATCTCCGGCGACTACTTGTCGGCGGATCTTCCAGAAGGCGCCGCCAAGGTCCCCAAGATCAACAGCCAAGATGCTGAGGAACAGTTTGCTCCTGCAGATCCAAGGGTCTGTACAGTCGAAGCATGCATTCCCGACAAGCCATGCCCCGGCAGGCTTGCCGGGGGACCATCAGCTCCAGCAGAGCCGCATGTTCTTGCCGTAGAAGCTGAGGTTCCCGCAGCAGCCCGCATGCCTTTAGTCCTTGTTGTTGAGCCTCAGGCTCCAGCATTGGCACAGCAAATCGTCCGCTTTCTGCAAACTGGAGAACTTCCCGACGAGCCAGAAGAGATAGAGAAAATAACCAGGCAGTCGAGTATGTACCAGTTCGTTGGCAATGAACTGTACAGAAGAAGACTCAACAGTGTCAGGTTGAAGTGCATTTCCAGGGAAGATGGACAGAAGCTGTTGGCAGAGATACATGGAGGCATATGTGGCCACCACATTGGCGCAAGGGCACTTGCCGGGAAGGCGTTCCGGCAAGGGTTCTTCTGGCCAGAAGCCCTCCAAGATGCGACTACACAAGTAACCAAGTGTGAAGCGTGCCAGTTCCATGCCAAGCAAATTCACCAGCCAGCTCAAGCTCTCCAGATGATCCCTTTGTCCTGGCCCTTCTCGGTCTGGGGGCTCGATATTCTCGGCCCCTTTCCCCGCGCAGTCGGGGGCTTTGAGTACTTGTACGTAGCAATCGACAAGTTCACAAAGTGGCCAGAAGTGGAACTAGTGAGAAAGGTGACAACACAGTCAGCAGTCAGGTTCTTCAGATCGATTGTTTGCCGTTTCGGAATCCCTAACAGGATCATCACCGACAACGGCACACAGTTTACAAGTCGCACCTTCATGCAGTACGTCCAAGATCTTGGCGCCAAGGTCTGCTTCGCTTCTGTTGCTCACCCGAGGAGCAATGGTCAAGCGGAGAGGGCCAATGCTGAAGTGCTGCGCGGACTCAAGACAAGAACCTTCGACAGGCTGCACAAGTGCGGAAGAAACTGGATAGAGGAGTTGCCGGCGGCTCTTTGGTCAATCAGGACGACACCAAATCGAGCCACCGGACAGACACCCTTTGCTCTTGTCTATGGAGCAGAGGCAGTTCTCCCCACGGAACTCGTATACGGATCTCCTCGAGTGCTCGCTTATGATGAGCTCGAGCAAGAGCAACTGCGACAAGATGATGCATTGCTCCTTGAGGAGGAACGTCTCCAGGCTGCTGTACGAGCTGCTCGATACCAGCAAGCCTTGCGTCGCTATCATAGCCGCAAGGTCAGGGCCAGGAGTCTCGAGGAAGGCGACCTTGTTCTTCGGCGTGTTCAGTCCGCCAAGAATTCCAACAAGTTGACGCCGAAGTGGGAAGGCCCTTATCGGGTGAGACAAGTCACAAGGCCCGGCGCTGTCCGCCTTGAGACAGAAGAAGGCTTACCGGTGAGCAACTCCTGGAACATAGAGCATCTTCGCAAGTTTCACCCGTAAGGCGCGGTTGCCGCGATCCGCTCCGGCTACCACCTTTTGTACAAGTCTTGTCGCTGTTGCATGTAAACCTTTGTACAAAGCCGGGCGCTGATCCCGTGCATCAGTAAAGCTTTTGTGCTTCGCACTATTTGTCATTTCCATGCTTTTCTTTGTTATTTGCATGCATCATCTGACACCTTGTGCAACGCACATCCCCGGTAAGCACTAGCAAGCCATGAGGCCCTATACTTGTTTTTCCTCCTCTTTTTCTTTCCATCTTAAGCAGAAGGAGTATTCCTCGCGCACAAGTTTGCCGGAGGGGAAGGAGATGGAGGCATGAACCAAGTACTGTTCAAGAAAGAGAAGCCTTGTCGGGGAGCAAACAATCTATGAAAGCTAAGTTACCAAAGTTTGAGTAATTCAAATTTTTTCAAATTTTTTAGTTGTCTTCCTTGAACAACCACACTTTGTATGGAAAACCTGTGTGCGGAGGAACCTACCTAGCCGCACCCTTACTTTTTTTCGAGCACGCTCAACGACTTAAGTGAGCTGCGACAAGTGTCGCGCCCTTACTTCGTTTTCGAGTTCGCTCAGCAATCTAAGTGTGCTGCGGCTAGCTGCGGCAAGGTTTCTTGCCCGCAAAGGTATTGCCAGCAGGCTGCTAAGAGTCCAGCACTCAGCGCTCGTGGCAAGGGTCCTTTGCTGGCGAGTTCCCTAAAAACGTAGGGTGGAATGCATACAAAGTGAAGGGACCAAAGCAAGGGAGATAACACTGCATTGGTTGCTCAAAATAAGATTGTATATTACAAAGATGACTTGCCGCAATACTAACAGATTCTTGTCTGTAACATGCTTTGCAACGGCAAAGGAAGCAGAAAGAAAGGAATCTAATCTACGCGGTCGCCTTCACGCCTCGTGATCTTGCCCACCTTGGCGACGATGTGGGCAACTTGCGCCTTCAACACCTCCTGGTCAGCTTCGGGCGGCAAGGAGCGGAGGACATTGACGAGGTTGATGCCGGGGTTGCGGTAGAAGATCTTCGATAAGACCCGCTCCATGGTGCCCATGCAGAGCCGACGCGCCTCGTCGGCCAGCTGCACGGGGATCTTCTCCCGCAGCCGCGCAAGCGCCGGCGCAATTCCCCTGAAGAACAGACTCAACTTGGCGCTGTGGGGGAGACTCTCGTCCGGGGAGTACACGAGATGCTCCGCCCTCAGCGCCATCATCTCCATGTCAATATTGGCAGCGGAGGTGACCAGCTCATCAGTCCACTGCTCCACTGCCCGGTTGAAGTTGTTCTGCGAGACGACGTCGCTCTCCACCAAGGCCCTTTCCTTGCGGAGTTCGTCCTTCAGCTACGTCTCACGGTCCCGGGCGGCATCGAGCGAGTCAGTCAAGGTGGAAACCTTCAGCTCTAAGTCAGCGATGGAGTTCCTGGCGTTAGTGAGCTCTTTGCCCTTCTCGGAGAGACGTACCTGCAGCTCAGAGTTGGTGTGGGCATCTTTCTCCCGCGCCACGTTGAGCGCAGTGACCCTCTCCTCGCTCGCCTTCAGGTACAGCTCCGTCTGCGCCACCTTGGCTTCCAGGTCCTTCTTGGCGGTCTCTGCGCTGGCTGCGGCGTTCCTCGCCTCCTTCAGAGCCCCACCAATGGCCTGCTCCCGGGCGGCGAGGTCGTCCTCATGGGCGTCGAGGTCGACCTTCCGCTGGTTGAGTACTCCTTCCCGCCGAGACAGCTCCTCGGCGGCCAATCGTTGCTGCTCCTCGGCCTCAGCTTTTTCAAGGATAAATGCTTGCTGTGCCCCGGCAAGCTCTTCACGCTCCTCCGCCAAGCTCCGGAGGGCCGCCTGATTGGCGGCACGGAGCTCTGCAGCGCGCTTCTCCAAGTCAGCTCCAGCCTTGGCGGCAAGAGCCTCCCGAGACTCCAACTTCGCCTGCCTGGCCCGGTACAAAGCCAGGAGCCGACGAAGGAGTCTCTCCTCTTCGGGCTCGTCGCTGCCGCCGGGCGTTTCAACAATCTTCAATCCGGCGGAGGCGAGGACCTCTCCGTCAAAGGTCTCTCCCTCCGCGGGTGCTCGAGACGAGGACGCCCACGGGACTTGAATAAAAACCCCGTTGGCGGCCTCCAAGTAGACACCCGACCGCTCCGCGGGGGAAGAAGGGTCGGCGGCCGGTGCAGCGTCCGGCGCTCCCGCAGCCTCCGGGCCAGCGGTACGGTCGCCGGTCCCTTCCCCAGCCGCAGCGTCGGCGGTCGGGGCGGTCTCCTCGACGGCTGGCTTGTCAGCTCCAGCCATCTCCTCGGCTGCAGTGGCATTGCCGCCATCGCCATACAGGCCCTCCTCGACGGTGGTCTCCGTTTCCATCCGCTCCGGGGTGGGAAGATCTAGCGGAAGAAAAAGAAAAGAAAGATCGTCAAGCAAATATCGAAAAAAGACGAATTCGAGAAGAGGAAGTCACAAGGGTTACCTTCGCGGACTTCTTCGACGACGGGGTCCCTCGCCGGGGAATTCTCCCTTGGCGGCGGAGTAGTGGCCCCTGCTGGCGGGGGGCCGCCTGCGCCCTCCCTTGGCGGGCTGCTCACCCTTGTCGGGCTGCTCACCCTTGGCGGGGTACTCGCCCTTGGCGGAGTGCCCATCCTTGGTGGAGCGTTCTCCCTTGCCGGGGAGTTCATCCTTGGCGGGGAGGGTGGAGCAAGTGGCTCGTCGGGGGCGACCTCCTGGTGCTCCTGCGGCTGCGGCTCCACTTCTGCACAAGACAACAAGACATCAACCAAGATGATAACCTCGAGCGCACCCGTCAAGCAGAAAGATAAATACCAGACTTACGCTTGGGGCTGCGCTGGGGGCTGCTCCTCGGAGCAGCAGGCTGATCCGGCAAGCTCGTCGCCGGCGCGTCGCTTGTCGCCCCGACGGGCTCGTCGTCCTCGATATTGACCACAGGGATCTTGGCCCTCTTCGCCATCCGCTGGGTCAAGGTCCTGCAAAGCAAAACAAAAGCAAGATCAGAACCATGCAAGGAAAATCAAGACAAATTCAAAGAAACTAAAAGAATTGTGAGTACTTACTCCTCTTCCTCTTCGTCGGAGCTGAGGGCGGAGAAGTCAAACTCCGCCTGGTGTGCTCCCGCGCGAGGAGCTGGAAGAGAAGACTCCCTCGGGCGCTTGGCGGGCTCCGGGGCTATGGGCTGTGAAGACCCGGCCCCCGTCGTCGCCGAGGACCGAGGGGCAGAAGGAGCACCCGTTCCGCTCCGGTAAGATCCCCCTCCGCTTGGCGCTCGAGCACGGGGCGCCTCCTTGACGACTTCGCTCATCTTGGTGGCGCGCGTCGCACGGCGCGTCGGCTGCTGTCGAGGCGCCTGTGGCCTCGCCGTCTCAGCTGCCTTGCGGAGGCGCTTCTTCGGTTGCTGCGGAGGGCTTGGCGGAGGCGGAGAGTTCTCCGAGGATGAGGAGGCATCGTCGTCAAGATTCAGAGATCCACCAGAGTCTTCATCGGAATCTCCAGACTCGGCGTCCTCCTCCTCCTCGGCAGGCCCGCTGGACTCAGTGCCATGCCCGGCGGCCTCGCTCCCCCCGGCAACCTCGCTCGTCCCAGCAAGCTTCACGGAAGGCTCCCCGGCAAACTCCTCGGGCGCAATCTTCAGCAACTTGAGGATTTCCGCCTCCTCTGCTTGACTCACTGCGTTCGCGGCCTCTGCATCGTCCACAGTGTATCCAAATTCGCCCACAGTCGCAGCTGCGGCGGCCTCCTCCATCCTGGAGGCAATGTAAGCTACATCCCGGTCAGTAGTATCCCGGGTGAGGCCCTTCTTCTCCTCGGCGTTGCGGGGCTTCTCGACCAAGTTATCGAAGAAGGTCTGCACGCTCTCCGCTGGAGGCTCCAGCCAAGTGGGGACGACACCATGGGAGTCGCACTCGGGCATCATCGCGCATATGGAATCGCGGGCAGTGCTGTTGCACAGCGGCACCACTCCCCGGGAAGGTTTGAACCACTCCGAGTGGGTGGGGTCATGCTTGAAGAGCTCCCGGACCATCCCCTTCAACTCCAAGACGGTGAAATTGTAGTTCAATCCGGGGCGCAGCCTCATGCAATCTGCCGCATTGCCGAATTCCCAGGCGGGCCTCTTCCTTTCTTGTAGAGGGGCGATGCGGCGGCGGAGGAAATCTGCTCCAACTTCTCCAACAGTCAGATTGGCGGCCCGGAGACGAAGGATCCTAATGAGGGCGATCTGAAGCTTGCTGGCTTCCGGGGCCAATTCACTCCAATCCTTGCCGCGCACTATGGCAGTCTTGCGCGGCGAGGTAAAGGGCTCGGGCTCAGCTTCCAGCACCCAGCACCAATCGGCTCTCCACTCCTCCCACTTGCCGCGGAGCTCTCCCTTCAAGTACGCTTCCTTCTTGTTCAGCCTGAAGATCCAGGAGATGCCGCCGGAGAGGGGAGAACCGGACTCTACTCTAGGCGTGAAGAAGTGGCGGAAAAGAGCTACATTTGGATGAACCCCAACATAGTTTTCGCACAGATGTGCGAAAACGGCCATCGTAAGGATGGCGTTGGGGGTGAAATCTAGGAGGTGGAGGCCATACGTATTCATTACATCACAAAAGAACTCCGAGTACGGAGGGCACAGACCACAATGGAAGAATGCGGCAAAGTAAAAGTACCCGCCGGGGAACATGTCGGCGGCGACGGCGGGGAGGACTCTGGTGCGGGGATGTGCTTTGGTCTCCCTCGCCCAAAACAAATAGTATTTGTCCCGCAGCTCCCTCGCGCCAAGCCTCGGCGCGAAGACCACGCACTTCCTCCGCAGGGCTGCCAGCTTCGCCGCCTGCTCGGACTTCTCCTTCTTGGCCTTGTCACTCTTCGCCTTGTCGCTCTTCGGAGCCATGGCGGGGGCGGCGAGGAAAGAGGCGAGGAGGTCGACGGTGCCGCGGATGCGGGAGATGGTGGAGGAAGGGAGGGGCTGGGCTCTCTGTCGACCTTTGGGAGGCAAAGGGCGACGGGGGTTTCTGGAGAATCAAGGCGCAATGAAAACGATGGAGGGAACTGCCCCTGCTTCCTCTGCTTTTAAGGGGGAAGTGGGGGACGTTCCGCATTTCCCATTAAAGAACAGGCCACAATCTCTCCCACGACGCCGCAATCGACGCGTGCCGTTAGGGAGGGATGCGGCGGATACGGAAGGGGATACGGCTTGCCGTGGGCCGCGTGTGCCCGTGCACTGTCTTGGCCCTGGCCCAACAGCGCTCGGCACCGTGTGTGGCCCAGGCCCGGGGGCTCCTGTCGGTGTACTAAGATAGGGGTACCTTAGTACCCCAACTTGTGCACGGGCAGTAGCAGCTTCCCGTGGCAGGGCTTACCACGTGCTCGCCAAGAACCGTTCTGGTCCCTATGAAGCCATTCAAGAACAAAGTATACAAGTCAGAAGATCAAGGCCCCGGCAAGAAGAGCTTGCCGGGAAGGCCGCACCAGGCTCAAGGTTATCACTTTAGCACAAGACCCTGGCAAGAGGAGCTTGCCAGGAAGGCCAAGGAACACATACCTCAAGAGATGTCTCAGCGCATCATGCGCCCCGGCAGGACCCGGAGAGCGACAAGCTTCCGGGCCCGGCAAGATCACGACCCCGGCAAGGTGCTTGCCGGGGAAACCTACGCCGTGTGCCCGCGCTCCAGCTCATCTGCCCACGCGTCGCCCTGGGGCCCTTCCAGGGGCACGTGGAAGATGGATGTGCAGCCTGGGGCACACGGTGGCAAGCCACGATGACGAGGCTACCGCCGTGGTGAACGGAGAAGCATGGACGGACGCTTTTGGTGGCGACGGCGACGGGCATTTAATGCCCTTGTCCCCCACTATCAAAGTTAGGTTAATACCACTGTTCATATACTGTTCATGCACTATTGCAACTACCACCAAATTTACATTTTTACCCTCCTCTACGTTGACACCTGTCGGTGACCCCTTTGAGCTATAAAAGGAGGCCCATGCACAACGTAGGGGGGGTTCGAAACCCAGACAACTCTCTCGCTCGGTGTAGCTAGTACTGTAGATCTTCAAGCTCCCGAGCTCAAGAACTCAATACAACCTAAGCAGGAGTAGGGTTTTACGCGTCCGCGCGGCCCGAACCTGGGTAAAACTGCCCGCGTGTGCTCCTCGATCTGCTCTCCGTGCTCCCTCCGCTCCCTTACCGCAACGTAGAAGGGGCTCCGGTCCCATAGGTGTTCGTGGGCGGACAGTTTCCCCCGACACAGAGACCTATCAGTGTATGAAAATAACTGCAGAACTATGCTCAAGGAATATTTACTAACTGTACTCAATGATCAGAAGATTTACTAGAAATAGAGAGGTAAAATTAAAGGAGTCAAGTTTGGTGATGAGAACACAAAATTCTTTCACACTACTGCCTCTATTAACCACAGGCACAATAAGATTGCTATGCTATTGAACAAAGACCAAGTGGAAGTAACAAATCATGATGGCAAGGCTGCAATACTATGGGAAGCTTTTAAAATTAGACTGGGACAATCTAATGGACACTCAATGCACTTTGACCTAAGAGACCTCTATGAAAACATTATGGATCCACAACTCTTGAGTGATTTGGAAAAACCTTTCTCCCAAGAAGAAATTGAAGATGTGGTCAAAAAGCTACCTGCAGATAAATCACCAGGGCCAGATGGATTCAATAATGAGTTTATCAAAAGCTGTTGGCCTATTATTAAGACTAATGTCTTTGAGCTTATTATGGCATTTCATGCTGAGAATGTTAATCTTGAGAGCATTAATTCCTCTTACATTACTCTAGGGCCAAAAACAGAGGTACCACTCTCACCCAATGACTTCAGGCCTATCTCACTGTTAAATAGTGTTCTGAAAATCATCACAAAATTGTTGGCAAATAGACTACAACAAGTTATCCAAAAAATGGTGCATATTAATCAATATGGCTTCCTCAAAGATAGAGTGATCCAGGACTGCCTAGGATGGGCCTATGAATACATTCATCAATGTCATAAATCTAGAGATGAAACCCTAGTAATCAAATTGGATTTTGAGAAGGCTTTTGATACAATAGAACATGATGCAATTATTGATATATTCAGAGCAAAAGGTTTTGGAGAGAAATGGATTTCTTGGATGCAAACTTTGTTCACAACTGCATCCTCTGCAGTATTACTGAATGGTGTACCTGGTAAAAAAATTTACATAAAAAGAGGAGTAAGACAAGGAGATCCTTATTCTCCTTTGATTTTTGTGCTAGCTGCTGATCTATTACAATCCATTCTTAACAAAGCCATGAGGTTAAACATGATCACTGCTCCACTTCAAATCAAATCATGCCCACATTTCCCAATTTTGCAATATGCAGATGACACTCTGGTGGTTATGCCACTTCTGAATAATTTGGCCACTGCAACTGGGCTCAAAGTAAATTATGGAAAATCAATCATGGTACCTTTGAACATTGCTGAAGACAGGGTTGAAATTTACACTAACACCTTGCAATGTGCTAGAGGTCAGTTCCCCTTTACTTACCTTGGCATGCCATTGGGGATCTACAAACCAACAGTGGAGCAATGCCTCCCCCTAGTTAACAGGATTGCCAAAAGAATGGCTGGTATCTCTACATTCATGACACAAGCTGGTAAACTTCTATTGGTCAAATCAGTGATGACCTCATTAGCAGTATTCTTCATGTGCTATTTGGACATACCTATTACAATTAAAAAGCAGATCATCAAATATTTGACACACTGCCTTTGGAGAGGACCTGATATGGAGGACAAAAGGCCTGCTCTGGTAGCATGGCAAACAGTGTGCAGACCCAAAGATCAAGGGGTATTAGGAGTGCTAGACATCTACACACACAACAAAACCTTGCTCATGAAGAACCTTCACAAATTCTCCAACAGACATGACATTCCATGGGTAAATCTTATCTGGGAATCATACTATAGAGATGGGAGATTACCAGGGGGCAGTTTGATAGGATCATTCTGGTGGAAATCCAACTTAGCTCTCATTGATCAATACAAAGCTATTGCTAGATGTAATGTGGGGAATGGAGTCAGTGTTTTTTTCTGGGATGACTTATGAAGGCAAGCAATACTTAAGCACCAATTCCCTCACTTATTCTCTTTTGTCAGAAACCCTCAACTAAATGTACAACAAGTATTGCAGACTGAGTACTTACAGGACCTATTTTTTCTCCCTCTGACAACTGAAGCATATGAGGAATTCCTACAGATGGAAGACATTTGCATTTCCATGAGACAATCAGAGTACTTAGACACATTTGACACTTGGAGCTACATTTGGGGGAATGAAAACTATTCCTCCATCAAAGCATATAAAGTTCTAATTGGATACAAGCAGACACCTCCACACTTCAATTGGATCTGGCAAAGTTCATGTCAGCAAAAACATAAAGTGTTCTTTTGGCAACTTCTACATGATAGAGTCAACACAAGGAATTTACTTAGAAGAAGTAATTTTGTGCTAGAGGATTACAACTGTGCTGTTGGTGGATGCCAGCAAGAAGAAACTCTTCATCACCTCTTTTGGGGCTGCCAATTTGTTCAACAATACTGGGATTTCATCTGTCCAACAAGAACACCAAACTTGTCTGTGTTAGAAGCGTTCCAAGACCTTAAGGACAAACTGAGATACCCTTTCTACATGGAAATCATAATCCTTGGTGCATGGGCCATCTGGATAACCAGAAACAATAAGGTTTTTGAAAACATCCCACCTTCTTTCCAAGGGTGGAAGTTCATTTTCTTGGAAGAGTTAAAGCTTCTCAAGTTCAGAATGAAGAAGAAGCATGATAGACAATTTTCTGTTTGGCTTCAAAGCCTCTTGTAAAGCCTTCTTTCTTTCTTCCTTTCTTTTCTCTACTTCTTTTTTAGTCTCTTTATTAGTTTTCTAGTCCCTTTACTAGTTCATTAGGCTTACCTCAAGCCTTTTCAGACTCTCTCTGTATTTTGACATTTTAATAATTACAAATTGTAGTGGGGTTTTACCCTACTGTTTATAGTCAAAAAAACAAAAAAAATATACTCCATGAATGAAGAGGAGCACAAGGAACACTTACGCTTAGTTCTTGAGAGGCTCCGAGAACATCAGTTATACGCCAAGTTCGGTAAGTGTGAGTTTTGGTTGAAGGAAGTTGGATTCCTTGGACATGTCATATCAGGAGATGGTATATCCGTAGACCCCACCAAAGTTGAGGCAGTTACAGAATGGAAGGCACCCACCTCAGTTGGCGAGATTCGCAGCTTTTTGGACTCACATGATATTACCGGAGATTTATCGAGAATTCCTCGAAGATTGCGAAACCCATGACGGAACTATTGAAGAAGGAGACTAAGTATAAGTGGACTGAAGCGTGTGAGGCCAGTTTTCAGGAATTGAAGGAACGCTTGGTTACAGCCCCAGTGTTGATTCTTCCGGATATACGCAAGGATTTCCAAGTATATTGTGACGCTTCTCGTCAAGGACTTGGAGTTGTTCTCATGCAAGACGGAAGAGTTGTGTCATACACTTCACGTCATCTTTGACCACATGAGTTAAATTATGCTACGCATGATTTGGAGTTAGCAGCGGTAGTGCATGCACTCAAAATCTGGAGACACTTTCTTATTGGAAACCGTTGTGATGTATACACGGATAATAAGAGTTTGAAGTATATCTTCACACAGAAGGAGTTGAATCTCAGGCAAAGGAGATGGCTTGAGCTTATAAAAGTTTACAACATGAGGTTGCATTACCATCCATGAAAAGCCAATGTCGTGGCACATGCTCTAAGCCGCAAGAGTTATGTTAACACAATCAGTTCCGGAGGTTTACCCCAAGAGTTAGTCAATGATCTTAGGGATTTGCAGATGGAAATAGTCCCTAGAGGTTATGTTGCCACATTGGATATCCAGTCCACATTATTGGGAAGGATTCGAGAAGCACAGAAAATGGACAAAGAGATCACAGAAATCAAGGAAAGAATGGCCGAAGGAAAGGCAGAAGGATTTCGTGAGGATGAAAACGAGACACTCTGGTTTGAAAAGCGTATCTATGTGCCCAATGACTCTGAGAGTAGGAAGTTGATACTCTAGGAGGTACATGACTTGCCGTATTCCATTCACCCAAGCAACACGAAGATTTATTTGGATTTGAAGCGGAATTTCTGGTGGACCGGAATGAAGAAGGACATTGCCGAGTATCTAGAAGTGTGTGACGTTTGTCAGAGAGTCAAGGCCGAACATCAGAAACCAGCAGGGTTATTATAGCCGTTACCTATACCCGAATGGAAGTGGGACAAACTGGGAATGGATTTCATCACGGGACTAGCCAGGACATGCTCAGGGTATGATTCCATTTGGGTGATAGTTGATCGTTTGACTAAAGTAGCTCACTTTATCCCCGTGAAGACCACTTAGACAAGGGCTAAGTTGGCCAAGATATACATGACCAGGATTGTATGTCTGCATGGAGTTCCGAGGACCATTGTATCAGATAGAGGAACAAAGTTTACCTCAAAGTTTTGGAAGCAGTTGCACGAGACTTTAGGTACTAGGCTAGAATTCAGTACAACCTTTCATCCACAGACATATGGACAGACCGAGAGAGTCAATCAGATTCTGTAGGACATGCTGAGAGCTTGTGCGCTCGATTATGGATCCAGCTGGGATGATAACTTGTCGTACGCAGAGTTTTCATACAACAACAGTTATCAAACCAGTTTGCAAATGACCCCTTTAGAGGCTTTGTATGGAAGGAGATGCAGAACACCGTTAATGTGGGATGAAGTGGGAGACCGTCAGTTATTTGGACCCGATTTGATAAAAGAGTCAGAAGAGAAGGTCAAATTGATCCACGACAGACTTAAGGTAGCCCAGTCCAGGCAGAAGAGTTATGATGATATGAAGCGCAAGGAGGTGACCTACGAAGTGGGAGATAGAGCGTATCTTCGTGTGTCCCCGCTTCGAGGAGTTAAGCGTTTCAGAGTTAAGGGTAAATTGGCACCTAGATTATTGGGATCATATAATGTTTTGGAGTGCCGAGGAGAAGTAGCTTATAAGCTAGAGTTGCCCGAGACTTTGTCCAGAGTTCACAATGTGTTTCACGTATCTCAGTTGAAGAAGTGTCACACAGAGATGGCCGAGATTCCGTTACGTGATATAGTGCCCCTGGAAGCAATTCATTTAGAGAGCGACGTGACCTACCAGGAGATGCTCGTTAAGATCGTCGAGTTTGCCAACAGAGTTACGCGTAGCAAAGTCATCAAGTTTTGCAAAGTACAGTGGAGCCACCACACAGAAGACGAAGCCACCTGGGAACGAGAGGATGATCTGCGCCAGGACCACCCACACCTATTTTCTAGCCAACCCGAATCTCGAGGGCAAGATTCATCTTAAGGGGGGTTGGTTTGTAACATGCCAAAATTTTCAATTTGGAATGTTATACGTAGATCATCATATGCATATCATATTTTGTTTGCATTTAGGTTTTGATCCTAAAAATCCTAAGCAACTCAAGGACCCTCGGAGAGAGTTTGGCATTTTATTATCTTCATATTTGAATTTTCTCAAATATTGAAAAGAGGATCATTTGGTTTTAATAATTTTCTCTCCGAAATATTTCAATATCAAAATATATGAGAGGAGATAATATGACTTCTCCAAAATAAAAGAAATTTTGGAGGAAAAATGTTAAAATCAAATAAATATTTTTTATTTGGATTTTATTGCTATCTTTTTCGAATAAGAAAACAATTATGCATTTTTTTCAAGATTACATTTTAGGCCAAGAAAATGTTCACTTTGTTCTAAATATTTTATTTAGACAGTGAAAATTGTTTTTGGATTTTTTAGAATTTTTTTATATTTATTTAGGATTTTTTTTTCCGTTCGGGCGATTTTATAAATAAAAAGTTTTCCCGCCCGACTAGGCCGAAGGCCTAGCCGAGCAGGCCGGCCCACTAGCGCCGCCGCATTCCCGCGCCCGCCGCCGTGCCGGACACGGACTCCGCCGGAGTCCCGGCCGAACCCGGCTGCCGCCTTCCGCCTTCCCCAAGGAAGACGGACCCCACTCTTTATAAGGCCACCGCCCCCCCTCGAGCCCACACAGCCACCGCCGCAACCCCGCCGCGCCGCCAACCCGCAGCCGCGCCGCCACCTTGCCGCTACCGCCCCGCGCAGCCGTCGCCTCGCCGGCGGAGCCGCCGCCGTTGCCTCGCTGCCCGCCGCCCAACCTGCGAACCCGCCGCCCGATCTGCGAGCCGGACCCGATCCGATCCATGAGCTAAACCGCCATTTTTTTATTAGATCATTTTTTTAGAAAACCATAGTTCGGTTTTTTAGATCGGTTCGGTTTTTCTTCTGGTTTATCGGTCTAGCTTATTTAGCGAGCGTTCGCTCGTTAGTTTGTTTTAACGAATACGTTCGTCCGTTTGTCTTTGTTAATCAACATTCGCAAATTAGTCTTTTCTTTTTCCGTTAATTTTTGTCGAGGACTTATCCGCGATGAATTATTTTACAGATCGGTCACTGATCTTCAAACCCTCATAACTTTTTACTCGTTAGTCGAAATTAGACGAAACCAACATCAATTTTTTCGTTTCGATCTTATATTTCCAGTAGTACAACTCAAAGTTGTTTTTTGAAATTTTAGATTTTGAATTCAAACAGTTTTGTGTTTGAACCTCGTTTGATCGTAATTTGAGTTTCATAACTCCGTTTGAGTTGATTCTTTTTTGCAAATCGAAGCTCTTGACCTAAACTTTATGATAAGGCGAAATTCACTTAATTTTGGTACTGTTAGAAATTGTTTTCTATTGCAAGATTGATTCATGGTTTTCAAAGTCTTTCGAGTTTTGTTCTTCGATTCTGTTGCATGATTGCTTATGTATGCTATTGTTTGATTGCGATAGAATTTCCGGAGTGCGAAGCGTGCTACTACAAGTCTTTAGGTTTCAGCGATCGTCAACAAGGAAAGTTCATAATTTGATCATACTTTACAATACCCAATTTTCATTGCATTAGTTGTATCCTCAAATACTTGCATGAGTAGGATTGGTTACATAATATGATGCTTTGTAGTTGAGTTTGGAACCCAATGACTTGAGATCAACCCAATGGAATATATGCTTTGTTACATATTTCTTAGCCATGCGTAGACGTGGATTGGTATGAGGGATTTCATGAAAGTTGTGATTATAATAACAACTAAGGGATTCTTTAAGGTGGAATTTAATACACATCTGGTTGGATTGGTTGCAGGTGTCGGGACCCCGATCCTAAGTCACACAGGCCTAGCCTGTAACACACCATATCACTTTGCGGCCTCACGCACCGTATCCCCACGGGTGCCACCTTACCTGGCCCGGGACCGTTTGCGTATTTTGGCACACGTATATGATAGTGTCGCTAGCATCCATATGACAGAGAACCCGGGCCGACATGACCAGTTATAAACCAAAAGTGGCACTACATTACAGAGACAGGCATACATGACCCAGCAACGAACGTGTCGGTCATCAACGTATGAACCCAAGTCGTAGCAAGCTACAAGGACTTAAAGGAACAACGCGTGACATTTCCCCTAAGGGACAGACACAGGAACGAAGAAGGACACATGCCGGCCAGCCTAAGTGTTCCGGAGCAGTAGCAAGCTACCAAGGCTCAGTGGAATCACTAGGAGACATTTCCCTATAAGATAGGCTACCAAAGGTAAACAACTAGGTGTCGGATCCCACACATAGCAATACACATTACACGTACGCATAACATGCAAGTATGTGCTGTACAACATGGCATCACAACATAACTCAACAACTCTTATAGATAAAGGCCCAAAAGAGCCATCATAGCATTTATTACAATCAGAGGTCACATGACCCAACATACAGAGCATACAAGCAACGGAAGCATAACATGTCTGAGTACAGACAACCACAAATGAAAAAGGCTATGAAGCCTGACTATCTACAAGACCCTCCTAAGGGCACAAGACCGTAGCTGAGGTAACAAGCTAAACATCGAAGTCCATGCGGAACCACTAGCGAGACTGAGGTCTCTCTGCAAAACATAAATTAAGCAAACGTGAGTACAAAGGTACTCAGCAAGACTTACATCAGAACTAACTACATATGCAACAGTATCAACAAGGGGTAGTGGAGTTTGACTGCAGCAAGCCAGCTTTGACTCGTGGCTATCCTGAACTACGACTTCAAGTAACTCTTTTGAGGTGGCGCACACGAGTCCACATATTCACCAATCAATACACCACTATGGATCCGCTCCCGTCTCCCTACGAGAAGGCCATCCATAGCACTCACACTTGTCTTGAGTATTTTAGAGTATCCACTTTCGATTGTCTATGTACCACGTAAGCATCCAAGAAGTCCATATCCGCGGACCCGGCTATTCGAATAGATCATGTTAACCCTGCAGGGGTGTACTTCTTCACACACGCTCTCGCCACTTACCGCCATGTACACGTTGTGTATCTCGGCAACCTTCAAGCGGAAGCCTGGCGAGGGTGTCGGCCACGACCTGACTAACCACACAAGTCTCTCGTCCAGGTTTATCGCCTATTCGGGTTCTATCCGTGGGGAGATCCGGCCGGGGTGTCGCTCACGGCCCCAAAAGATGTGCGCAGGGTTCCCAAGCCCACCTCGTCGGATGGATCTACGCTTGGTACACCGTGCCACGGTGCCTAGTCTGACCCAAGCCCACATGTACCGTGTGCCACTTGGTAGACTACTAACACTACCTACAAACACCAGAAACTAGTTGCAACTCCTGGACAGAGATCTAGTTGATTAATAAGTCGAGAGGGGTCGAGTTACCGGAACCCAATGTGTGGTAGTAACTATGTCATTGGACAACTTACACAGAACTCAGTTCTTAAGGACGGCTCCAGTGAGACAACCCACCATGTACTCCTACATGGCCTCTCACCGCTACCTTTACCAAAACGTGTTCACACACTTAGCTCACACACATTAGGACATGTTCACCACATTCCAATTCATCCCCGATGAATCAGACCTGACTCAACTCTAACCAATAGCAGGCATAACCAGAAAGCATGTATGAGTAGGCACAACATGGCTCAAACAACTCCTACTCATGCTAGTGGGTTTCAACTATTTACTGTGGCAATGACAGGTCATGCAGAGGAAAAGGGTTCAACTACCGCAGCAAAAGCAGTTCAATCGATGTTGTCCTAATGCAATAAAAGAGAGCAGGAGCGAGAGAGTGGGATTGTATCGGGATGCTCAATGGGGGTTTGCTTGCCTGGCACTTCTGAAGATATTAATAGCTCTTCATCGGTGTCATCGAATTCACCGTCGGAACGTCGTCTACTGAGAGGGGACAAAACCGACAAACACAGAAAGAACACAATCAATGCAATGCAACAATATGATGCATGAATGTGACATGGCAATATGATGTGGTTTGGCCTAATGCAAATAGCAACCAAGTTAAATGAAGTTGGTTTGAACCGAAGGTTCAAATTCAAACTCCATATGTGATTATTCAAATGCCATTTATTCAAATTGTCCTAAACAGTGGCTGTAAATTATTCAAACATGCATGAAAATTCCATAAACAGATTCCTTGGATTTTTCTGATCAATTTTCATATATAAATTATTTTCATCCGAGCTATAGATTATTTTCTATGATTTTTTGAAGTTTTGGGTATTTTCTGAAATAAATAAATCATTTCTGATTTATTTAAAATTCCAGAAAATGCTTATTGCGTCAGCATGACGTCACTGTGAGGTCAGCAGTCAACAGAGGCTGGTCCAGTCAAACCTGACCAGTGGGGCCCACTGGTCAGTGACACTACTAGTTAACCCTAAAGATTAGTGCTAAATTAAACCTAACTAAAGTGTCAGGGGGGTGGCCTACATGTCAGTCTCTCAGGCCTAATTAAGTTTAGTTGTTAAACTAAACTAATTTAAGAGATGCTGGCCCCACCTGTCATTGGGTTAGTGCTAAACTAAGGGCGTGGGGCCCATATGTCAGTGACTCGGGGGGGGTCAACCCACCGGTTCAGAAGTCAAAAGCGCCGGCGGCTCGTCGCCAGCGGAGCCAGAGACGGCGGAGGGCGTCGGAAAACGCCCACAGGCGTCCAAAATGGCAGCGGAGAGTATCTACGTGAAGCCCGCGTTCTCGCGCATCCGTTGCGGCAAGCGGCAGCTGCTGTGGCGGCCGGAGTTCGCCGGAATCAAGCTCGCGGCGGCGGTGGCGTTCGGGCATCGACGGAGACGGTGCTACGGGCCACTCCAGGAGCAACGGATGGCCCTGCCCGATGCGCGGGAGTGCAAGGAGTGCGATGGCGAGCTCGGACGCGGGTGGCAACAGTTGTGGCCGCGGCGGTGCCATGGCCGGCGGCAGGAGCTCACGGGTGCGACGACGGGGGGTCAGCTAGGGCTCGGGGGCGAGGAAGTATTTAGGGGGAAACAGAGAGGGGCTCACGGCGATTCAGACGAGCAGGCCGGCGAGGTCGGGGAAGCACGGACGGTGACGAATCGATGGTGAGGTCGACGGCGGCCGGAGGTTGAAGATGGGGTCGGGGAAGACGCCATGAAGCTCCCGAGCTTGCGTGCGTGGGCGTGTAGGTCCACGGGTTCGTGGCGGAGCTCGTGGTCACATCGGGGAGGCGAGGGGGTCACGGTGGCTACGGCTATGACAACGGCGGCGACGGTGGCGCTCGGACTTGTGTGGAAGGGAGTGAGGGAGAGGCGAGGGAAAGGACTGAAGGGGCCGGCTCGATCCAGACGTCAGCGGCGAGACGATTCGCGGCGTCGCGCTGGCGAGGGGAGGGCCAGGCAGGCAGGTGGCGTGGAGGCACGGCCGTGCGCGCGCGCCGGCCACACGCCTGGCCGACTGGCGCCAGGAGGACGACGATGCTGGTGGGCTGGGCCTGTGGGCCGCTACAGGAGAGGGCCAGGCAGGTAAGCCCAGGTACTTTCACTCTCTCTCTCTTTTCTAAAAAAATAGTTTCTGTTTTCTATTTTTCTGCTTTTGTTTTGATTTAATAAAAATGCCAGAACATTTTCATAAATCTTGGAAATATTTGTGGGCACTGTCAGGATTAATTCCAACAACCCTCATTTACTTCCATGATTTTTTGGGCATTTAAAATTACCTATAGGATTTAAATGTCCAAATGCAAATATCTATGATTTAATTCAAGGATCCAAAATGGCTCCCAAAATTATGAAACCATTTTTGGCAGAGGTTTTAGCCAAGACCATAAATGATGAACATTTTATGAAGGGCACTTTGGATACATTGAAAAGTATTAAGGTTCAACCTAGTTGAGTTTCTTTGGTGCTGGGGTTTCAACATCCCCAATTCAAGTTCATTTAAAATTATAAAACATGATGACATGGAGAGCAAGCAAAGACAACAGGGAAGCTAGGGCTGTGACAACTCACCCCCACTAAAACAAGAATCTCGTCCCGAGATTCAAGTGTAGGGTAAGAAATCAAAGGGGACACACGCTAGCACAATCTTCCGGATCCAAATTTCCCTTCTCGGAGATGTTGATTTATTGCATCATATTGATCTTGTCATCCTGTTTTGAGATCTTCATCCAACCAGATGATAATGGAGTCATACTTTGTAGAAATCGATCTTCCCGGAGATCGAGGAACTCATGATCAACTTATGGTGTGAGACATTGAAGCATCTCTTGAGCTGAGACACGAAACACACATCTAGAGGGATGGAGTGAAACAAATGATGATGGTTCACTCAGTAGGCAATAATTCCACACCTAAGAAGATGGTGATCGATGTCATCAGACGGGGCACCTTAGAGGAGGTGACTCGTAGAGTTATTCCCTTAAGTGGCAAAAAGAATTACTTTTGATATAGAGATCATTGAAATTCCCTATACCAGCCTGAGGCGGATCACAATCGATCATTTGACAGAGTCCGAAAGAATGACATTCTCGGGCCAGAATTGATGATGTGGACTACCTTGTCGAAGACAACACAAAGGATGATTTTGCTTATCATCGGAAATGGACGGGACCCATGGCAAGTGGCACATTGGCGGTGCAAGCTGGGAACAAAATACAATGCTGGGAATGATTCTGGTAACTGGGAAGAAACCCATCAGTAGAGAGTAAATCTATTCTTTGAGAGGTTATAGCATAATCAAGAACACTGTGAGCAATCCCGGATAGTGCCGGTGATAACACCTAGTGTTTGTGCGTGCTCTCAAGAACTTGAGCATTCCCATATCCATCAGGGTTTTACCAATATCCGTGTCAAGGATCCTGGCCACACCACATACTACCATGATGAATAACGATGGAGGATGCAGATGCAAAGGAGGATAACACCGTCTCAGATTTCACCTTGGCAGAGTCAAGGAAACAAAATCTGGATGATCGACCGAGAGACATTTAGCACTCCGCTTCTAATGTTCTCCTTGATGTACTAGGTACCACGGTCAATGCTTAGAAGCATCAACATGGCCATCAAGTAAAAGGTCGGACTTCGGGAGCACAAAAGTCCATAAGGAACAACTAGGGAGTAAGTCCTACGAAGTCTTTATGGGGAGGTGGCCAACTTCCTCAAACAAGATACTACAATAACAGGTCTTCCGGTTGGGTGTGTTGGCCACGACATCCACTTTACCAGTTATTGAGAGACCAATATTATAGTTCCTGGGAAATGCACCAACCATCATATCTGCCTGAGATTCAGTTCTGATTGGTGTCAGGATATTCCAGACTCATTGAGTCTAGGAAGAAAAATGGAAGTTTTGCAACCCAAATCGACGAGACGACGTTGCGAGATTCTCAGGAAATGAACTGCGGTAGTAAGCTCCAAAACATGAGCTAGTTCTGCTACCAACATGTGAACACGTTGTCCAAGACAAGCATGACCACGGAGTAGTCTTATAATAAAACACTACCGAGTTCGGGTGGGGAACCATCAACAAGGATAGCGAAGTCCTATCATAAGTCATGATTCTTAAGAGGGAACTTCTTCTCCTTGAACAACCAATCAGTGGCTTGGTGTGCTAGGAATACATATAGAGTGAAGGTTGCAAGTCTCCAAACCACAGAATACTTCGCACGTATGCATGACTGATTTGGGATGATTCCACAGGAAGCAAAACAACTTTCTCGCATTCACGGTGACAACTTTCATCAAATGCTCATGAATTTGAGGAAGTCACTTCTTTCTCCCATACATATGCTTCACGAACAACCATGAAGATAATGCTTATAAAAGTTTCCAATACTAACTGGATGTGCAACATAGATCATGGAGAAGATAACAATGTTGCTGATGGGCTCAACAACAGTTCATCCAGGTTTCCATATAGATGGAATTCCCTGACAATGTGAACAAAATGATAGCATTGGTCAGACCCAAAAGATATAATGGTGTATGCTCAAGGAAACAACCATGAGTAAGACAACACTACGAATATCGTTGGTTCTGATTTGACTTAATGATAACCCATACTCAAATCAAAGTTTGGACAGGACAATAGATTCACAAATGATCACGGAGATCAGCCGATGAAGATATCATCTATCTTTAATACATACTCAAGATATCCCTTGAAGCGACCTATGTGGATTAAGCTTTTATCTTCCAACTCTCCAAGTTGTTGTTTAGCTTAACCAGCTAGTTCGGGGTACCCAACACAGATTCTTGGAGAAGTGGTGGTTTAAAAGAAAACCAACTTGATCACGAATTCAACATAGCGGTCAGGGAACAACCTGGTAATACTTCCGAGAAGATATTCGGAAAATCACGATCCACCGATATGTTACTAAGCTCGAGAACAATCTTGCTTTTCAAGGCAAGATAATATGATCAAATGAGCGAGGACTTAACAAAATCCTAACTCATCAATCAAGGAGTGCACCAGGAGAGTGGACTAGGTAGCACGATCAATCTTAGGATGGTGGTTCGGTAACCATCATGCTAAGAATGAGATTATCGTCCATTTAACTACCAAGCAACAGAGTTGCTAGGAGTATTGATTTCACACATCACAATTCACTTGTCAGCATTCCAGTTATAACAACGCAAAGACCGTGGAATGAACGACGATGGTGAGAAGTATTGCTGTATCAGAAGTTCATAGGATGATGTGCAATTCCCATGACATTCTTGATATAAAGATGGTAATACTCCAAGGTAGAACAGATTAGAAGATGGTTTAACATTCTTCATCTATGAGGTACAACTTCTTTGACCCAATCCTGGATATGGATAAGGTACTGGAGTTTGTTTCTCCTAGTCATTCCGGAATAGAATGGCTTGACGGACCTCAAGAGTAAAAGGCACCGATGAACACAAGTGCACGACTACTCCTGACTATCAACTGATAGACGAGGGTCATAATACAAGGAAAAAGGTGACAACTCAAGGAACATATAACTTTCTGAGTTGTGGATGCACAGATTAACATGTCGAACGAGTTCAACATATTTCTTCCGGATAACCCATGCAGAAAGGTAAGATTGGCAGAGTCACAATATGAACGGAGTACTACTCGAGAGCACTCAGGTTGTGATCTTTGGTTCGGAAGAACTTCTGCCATGATGGTTCATGGTATTGGAAGAACGACATACCACAGACCTCGAGGACTATCACAAGGTTACTATTATCCTAAAGGAACGAGCAAATACTATCAACATGAAGTAAGTAGGGTGAAGCTCGGGTTCAAGAACCCGGAATTAGAATACCTACCAACTAAATAGCATCATGGGATGCTTTCGAGAATAATGGCCAGAATGATCACACTGGGAATATGAAACATTGCTAGATTACTGGTGATCTTCTAAGATACTTAGGGTCATAATAATAAGTCCAACATATATGTCGAGATAACAGAGTGCCTCAACACACCGACTAGTGTGGTTAATCTGGCCTAAAAGGACATCAAGAACAGATAGGAATGGTTTGCAAATGCATCAGATTATTTAGAAACCTGGGATGACTCGGACAGCATAACGGCTGTAAATGCTCGAAAATACTTTTGAGACTCATGCACAAGATAGCATAACCACTCAACATCATAATGTCAAGGTTCTGAGATCAACAAATGAGCAACAGATGTAGTAGAATAAACTGAACTGAGAGTTGAATCCACAATAACGTGATCCTGATAAATAGAATGAGAATCCTAGTTCTTAATCCCCGTAGAAAGAAGAAGGTGACTCAGATCAGAAGGTCATAGGGCAAAGGAGTAAAAAGAGCCTTACGTTCCCTTCCACAATCAATTCCCTTATATAACTAAAGAGTTTCTAGACACGACTTCGACCATTTTGGCTTACTAATCCTACAGGCAGTCAGGCTCTGATACCAAAGCTGTCGGGACCCCGATCCTAAGTCACACAGGTCTAGCCTGTAACACACCATATCACTTTGCGGCCTCACGCACGGTATCCCCACGGGTGCCACCTTACCTGGCCCGGGACCGTTTGCGTATTTTGGCACACGTATATGATAGTGTCGCTAGCATCCATATGACAGAGAACCCGGACCGACATGACCAGTTATAAACCAAAAGTGGCACTACATTACAGAGACAGGCATACATGACCCAGCAACGAACGTGTCGGTCATCAACGTATGAACCCAAGTCGTAGCAAGCTACAAGGACTTAAAGGAACAACGCGTGACATTTCCCCTAAGGGACAGACACAGGAACGAAGAAGGACACATGCCGGCCAGCCTAAGTGTTCCGGAGCAGTAGCAAGCTACCAAGGCTCAGTGGAATCACTAGGAGACATTTCCCTGTAAGATAGGCTACCAAAGGTAAACAACTAGGTGTCGGATCCCACACATAGCAATACACATTACACGTACGCATAACATGCAAGTATGTGCTGTACAACATGGCATCACAACATAACTCAACAACTCTTATAGATAATGGCCCAGAAGAGCCATCATAGCATTTATTACAATCAGAGGTCACATGACCCAACATACAGAGCATACAGGAAACGGAAGCATAACATGTCTGAGTACAGACAACTACAAATGAAAAAGGCTGTGAAGCCTGACTATCTACAAGACCCTCCTAAGGGAACAAGACCGTAGCTGAGGTAACAAGCTAAACGTCGAAGTCCACGCGGAACCACTAGCGAGACTGAGGTCTCTCTGCAAAACATAAATTAAGCAAACGTGAGTACAAAGGTACTCAACAAGACTTACATCAGAACTAACTACATATGCAACAGTATCAACAAGGGGTAGTGGAGTTTGACTGCAGCAAGCCAGCTTTGACTCGTGGCTATCCTGAACTACGACTGCAAGTAACTCTTTTGAGGTGGCGCACACGAGTCCACATATTCACCAATCAATACACCACTATGGATCCGCTCCCGTCTCCCTACGAGAAGGCCATCCATAGCACTCACACTTGTCTTGAGTATTTTAGAGTATCCACTTTCGATTGTCTATGTACCATGTAAGCATCCAAGAAGTCCATATCCGCGGACCCGGCTATTCGAATAGATCATGTTAACCCTGCAGGGGTGTACTTCTTCACACACGCTCTCGCCACTTACCGCCATGTACACGCCGTGTATCTCGGCAACCTTCAAGCGGAAGCCTGGCGAGGGTGTCGGCCACGACCTGACTAACCACACAAGTCTCTCGTCCAGGTTTATCGCCTATTCGGGTTCCATCCGTGGGGAGATCCGGCCGGGGTGTCGCTCACGGCCCCAAAAGATGTGCGCAGGGTTCCCAAGCCCACCTCGTTGGATGGATCTACGCTTGGTACACCGTGCCACGGTGCCTAGTCTGACCCAAGCCCACATGTACCGTGTGCCACTTGGTAGACTACTAACACTACCTACAAACACCAGAAACTAGTTGCAACTCCTGGACAGAGATCTAGTTGATTAATAAGTCGAGAGGGGTCGAGTTACCGGAACCCAATGTGTGGTAGTAACTATGTCATTGGACAACTTACATAGAACTCAGTTCTTAAGGACGGCTCCAGTGAGACAACCCACCATGTACTCCTACATGGCCTCTCACCGCTACCTTTACCCAAACGTGTTCACACACTTAGCTCACACACAGTAGGACATGTTCACCACATTCCAATTCATCCCCGATGAATCAGACCTGACTCAACTCTAAGCAATAGCAGGCATAACCAGAAAGCATGTATGAGTAGGCACAACATGGCTCAAACAACTCCTACTCATGCTAGTGGGTTTCAACTATTTACTGTGGCAATGACAGGTCATGCAGAGGAAAGGGGTTCAACTACCGCAGCAAAAGCAGTTCAATCGATGTTGTCCTAATGCAATAAAAAAGAGCAGGAGCGAGAGAGTGGGATTGTATCGGGATGCTCAATGGGGGTTTGCTTGTCTGGCACTTCCGAAGATATTAATAGCTCTTCATCGGTGTCATCGAATTCATCGTCGGAACGTCGTCTACTGAGAGGGGACAAAACCGACAAACACAGAAAGAACACAATCAATGCAATGCAACAATATGATGCATGAATGTGACATGGCAATATGATGTGGTTTGGCCTAATGCAACTAGCAACCAAGTTAAATGAAGTTGGTTTGAACCAAAGGTTCAAATTCAAACTCCATATGTGATTATTCAAATGCCATTTATTCAAATTGTCCTAAACAGTGGCTGTAAATTATTCAAACATGCATGAAAATGCCATAAACAGATTCCTTGGATTTTTCTGATCAATTTTCGTATATAAATTATTTTCATCCGAGCTATAGATTATTTTCTATGATTTTTTGAAGTTTTGGGTATTTTCTGAAATAAATAAATCATTTCTGATTTATTTAAAATTCCAGAAAATTCTTATTGCGTCAGCATGACGTCACTGTGAGGTCAGCATTCAACAGAGGCTGGTCCAGTCAAACCTGACCAGTGGGGCCCACTTGTCAGTGACACTACTAGTTAACCCTAAAGATTAGTGCTAAATTAAACCTAACTAAAGTGTCAGGGGGGTGGCCTACATGTCAGTCTCTCAGGCCTAATTAAGTTTAGTTTTTAAACTAAACTAATTTAAGAGATGCTGGCCCCACCTGTCATTGGGTTAGTGCTAAACTAAGGGCGTGGGGCCCATATGTCAGTGACTCGGGGGGGGGGGGGTCAACCCACCGTTTCAGAAGTCAAAAGCGCCGGCGGCTCGTCGCCGGCGGAGCCAGAGACGGCGGAGGGCGTCGGAAAACGCCCACAGGCGTCCAAAATGGCCGCGGAGAGTATCTACGTGAAGCCCGCGTTCTCGCGCATCCGTTGCGGCAAGCGGCAGCTGCGGGGGCTGCCGGAGTTCGCCGGAATCAAGCTCGCGGCGGCGGTGGCGTTCGGGCATCGACGGAGACGGTGCTATGGGCCACTCCAGGAGCAACGGATGGGCCTGCCCGATGCGCGGGAGTGCAAGGAGTGCGATGGCGAGCTCGGACGCGGGTGGCAGCAGTTGTGGCCGCGGCGGTGCCATGGCCGGCGGCAGGATCTCACCGGTGCGACGACGGGGGGTCAGCTAGGGCTCGGGGGCGAGGAAGTATTTAGGGGGAAACAGAGAGGGGCTCACGGCGATTCATACGAGCAGGCCGGCGAGGTCGGGGAAGCACGGACGGTGACGAATCGATGGTGAGGTCGACGGCGGCCGGAGGTTGAAGATGGGGTCGGGGAAGACGCCATGAAGCTCCCGAGCTTGCGTGCGTGGGCGTGTAGGTCCACGGGTTCGTGGCGGAGCTCGTGGTCACGTCGGAGAGGCGAGGGGGTCACGGTGGCTACGGCTACGGGAACGGCGGCGACGGTGGCGCTCGCACTTGTGTGGAAGGGAGTGAGGGAGAGGCGAGGGAAATGACTGAAGGGGTCGGCTCGATCCAGACGTCAGCGGCGAGACGATTCGCGGCGTCGCGCTGGCGAGGGGAGGGCCAGGCAGGCAGGTGGCGTGGAGGCACGGCCGTGCGCGCGCGCCGGCCACACGCCTGGCCGACTGGCGCCAGGAGGACGACGGCGCTGGTGGGCTGGGCCTGTGGGCCGCTACAGGAGAGGGCCAGGCAGGTAAGCCCAGGTACTTTCACTCTCTCTCTCTTTTCTAAAAAAATAGCTTCTGTTTTCTATTTTTCTGCTTTTGTTTTGATTTAATAAAAATGCCAGAACATTTTCATAAATCTTGGAAATATTTGTGGGCACTGTCAGGATTAATTCCAACAACCCTCATTTACTTCCATGATTTTTTGGGCATTTAAAATTACCTATAGGATTTAAATGTCCAAATGCAAATATCTATGATTTAATTCAAGGATCCAAAATGGCTCCCAAAATTATGAAACCATTTTTGGCAGAGGTTTTAGCCAAGACCATAAATGATGAACATTTTATGAAGGGCACTTTGGATACATTGAAAAGTATTAAGGTTCAACCTAGTTGAGTTTCTTTGGTGCTGGGGTTTCAACATCCCCAATTCAAGTTCATTTAAAATTTTAAAACATGATGACATGGAGAGCAAGCAAAGACAACAGGGAAGCTAGGGCTGTGACAGCAGGGCACCTGGAGAATCCAGTGTTGTCCTAGGAAATCCTGGAGGACCCGTGTGATTATCCTATGGAATGCCATCCATGCTCAAAGGTATCATATATCATTCATGCCTAGAAACTTTCGTGTGCATCCACAATGCCATTATGGGCTCTGGCATAGTTGAGTATGTTGTGTGACCTCTTTCCGTGGTAGACTAGCAGATGTAGCAGATGTAGGTGGTACGGTCTACCCAGGGTTAAGAGTTAATGCCACTGAAAGACTGTGTCTCGGTCATCCATTTCTCAAACACCATGTAGTGCGAGAAAACAAACGGAGGAGATCGAGTCGTGTGGGGGAAAGTGCACAAACCTCTGCAGAGTGTACAAACTATTCATGGGTAGCCGTGTCCCCGGTTATGGACATCTTGAGTATCCTGGTATTTGAATTATGGACTGATCTCATCACTTTACTAATTTGTTGGGTTAATAATGACTTTGGTTTTGGATTGAGATGGAGGAACCATACTCAATTGTTCATGCTTAATATTTTACAAGGTAGTTAAATAATTACATTCCTTTGTTGTAGGGAAAAACTAGCTTTATGCAAAAATATACCTTACAGCCTCCACCAGCCAAATATGCATGTAGCTGTAGGCTTTGCTCATTATCATTACAGTGTGTTCTTGGCAGCATATTCAATGTTCTGACCTACATGGCTGCAACGTATCATGTTGTAGAGTTCTCAAACGAAGATTAAGGTGCTATAGGTCGTTGTCATGCACTCAATGTTTGTCGTGGAGTTGGATGGACTCAACTACTCTTCATAGCTTCCGCTGTTTATTGTTTTAGATGGCCTTCAACCATTATCGTGTAATGGATTTTGCCTCTTCGAGGACTTTCGATGTAATAAAGTGTGATTGAATCTCTGTTATAAATCCTCGAGTACTATGTGTGTCAGCATACCGATCCAGGGATGACACTGAGCACTTCAGTTCATTGGAATCGTGGTCGCTACAGTTTAATTAAGAGCTCCGATCTTTAATTTGTTAGAGTAATGTTTAGGTCAACTAGCTCTTTTTAATTTCTGAACTTGCTCGATTAAGAAGTCTGGGTGTGCTGTAGTCTCCTTTGTATACCCAAATTATGCAATGACGTGGATGACCACTATAACCATAGAAATTGGAAGCAAAAAATTTGACGTTCAAACTCATCACACACGAGTTAAGCTATCTGAATCGTTTGTGATGTCCACATATCGTACACAGTTCTGAATAAGGGACCGTGTCTGATGACACTTTGCGCACCAGTTTTTTGGCTGAAGCGATTCCAAATTTTCGGCTTCCACGGAAATATCTACCCCCCGTCCCCCCTTACTAAAAGCCACATTTCCCCTCTTTCCGCCTTCCTTTCCAAGTTGAAACCTTCACTCCTTGCTTGCAGCACCGCCGCCTCCTCGCCGGCGACCCTCCTTTACGCTACTCGGCCTCCTCTATACAGGTAGGTAATCCACACCCGACCCCCATCCTCCTCCTCCTTCCACATCCCATATGCACCGACCATCGGCGCGAGCGCGACACCCTCCACCCAAATCACTGACCCCTCCACCAAAAAAGCGTCGGCCTAAGCCATGGTGCACATAGTATAGCCAGGACCTCAAGGAGCATTTGGCAGCGGAGAAGCAAATCAAGGCCGCACGCGCGAATGAGGTCGCGATGGTTGCCATTTGTGCCGATCCCTAGATCTTGAAGGAGCACCTTGCCAATTGCTAGCTACACCGGTCAAGCTTGCTCGGTTTTTCCGTTGCATGTGCTGCTCCTACCTTTCCTTCACAAATTCTAGTGAATTGTGCTATCTAATTTCACCATGCAATCTGTTGCTCTAGTGTATATGTTATATATGTCGTGAAGTATGGTGCTCACTTATTAACTGTTTTGTTAATTAGTTGTTGTCTTCAGTTAACTGTTTGGTTCAATTATGCAAATGTGATGTTCAATTCTTCAGGCTGCAATTTTGTATTGTCTTCCATGTGAGAAATAAATCAAATATATCTTTACAAAATTGTGGGTGCATTCTGTTATTGTATACCATGTGAGGAATAAATTGAATTTGGCTGTAGTAAATACATGAGAAACAAATACAATTGCTACAATTGGCTGTAGTTAACTGTTTGGTTAACTCTCTGATCTTCTATTAGGACTATGTTATATTGTGCAATGTGGTGCTCAGTTAATGTTTGGTTCATTTGTTGTGCTGTTTAGTTAACTGCTTGGTTCAATTCTGCAATGCGATGTCCAATTGACATGGGTAGAATTTTGTGTTGTTGTGCATGTGAGGAATAAATCGAATTTCGCTGCACTTAATACATGAGAAACATATACAAGTGCTATATTTCCTAGTTCTTAATCATGGTTGGTTTGGGTAAATGGGTTTTCCGTGTGGCTTCAATTAATCTGATAAATCTGCAATGTGCTTATCTTTCATCAACATATTTTACTGATAGCATGTGAACCCTTACTTAACCTGATGACTAACTACCTTATATGTGTTGCAGGGAAACAATGGGAAGCACCGAGGTTTACAATCGAGGTTAGCACGTGCATGGTCCATTGTCAAATAGCACATTATTGTGCAATTTCAGGAACCATTCTAATATTTTGGTTTTAAACAATTAAGTCTTGCACATGTAGGTCATGCTGTAAGAGGTTTTGACCCACTGTTCGACCCTTTTTGCATATGGGGAAATGAGTTGTCCATGAATATCAATCAAATCAAGAAACTCAGAAAGATTGTTAGGATAAAGAAATTAGCGACAAAAAACAACAAGATCTTTGTCTGCACAATGAAGAAGACATCAGTTCACTACAAGATGGTACTAACTATTATAACTTGCCTTGTTTTAATTCCTTTGCCCCATTTCCAATATAGAGAAGATATTTATGCACATCCTTGTTTCCAGGCCTTTCCAAAGCAGTTCACTGATGATTACCTCTCAAACCACCTCTATGGTCAGGAGGCGAGGAAGGTTTTCATACAACACCCATGGTTCAATATTGAAGTGTTCCCGAACAGGACAAAGGACGAACGGTCAATCATCCACATGCACTGGCCTAAAGTTGCAAATACCTTCAACATGAATGAAGGCTCAATATTCACCTTCCGCTTCACCAGTTTTCCAGATGAGATGCATCTGTCTATATACCGTCTATGATGCAAATTTCGAAAGGTTCTACATGTTGCATGTGGAACTTTCTGCTGGTGCAGTTGTGTACTAGGGTAGCTGAGTGCGGAATCTATATCATGTTGTACTCTGATGTATTTCTATTATGAAATTATGCTTCCTTAATAAGGAAATGAAATATATTGTGTGCTTAATATGAAATGTCAATTAGATTAATAAATGGATTATGGATAATCATATAATTAGCCTGCTAATGGTGAATTAGCCTGCTAATTGTGTTTTGCTATTGCAAACGGTTGTTGAAAAAATACCTTGGGCGATGACCTCAGGCAACGCGCATAGTTTCTAGGAATAAACCATGTTGGATCAATGAACAATCACACACGACTTTCTCTTGAAAACGTTTACCACATAAAAACTGTGTGTGATGGACAACCTTTGCGACACAGTTTATTCTATAGACCGTGTGTGATACATTCAATAACGCAAACGATTTAAAGGAAAAAATTGTGTGTGATGTACCTGTGAACGGAAACGTTTTCCTTGGAGCAACTATGTGGGATGTGCATACGAACGGAAACGTTTAGCGGGGACTGACTGTGTGGGATGTACTTGCGACTGGAAACAATTTCGCCGTATAATTGTTGTTTTTTAGCTCTACTTTACTTATTTCCGTATTTGAGTGCTTGCCGGTCGCACACGACCTCATTTTGCCAAATGTGTGTGCCAGGAGGGCATATCCCCGACGTTTTCTGGTCGTGTGGGAAGGACCCCACTATTGCCCAAACTCACTTGGCGACGGTTCCAAATGCTGTCGTGGAAAGGGGTTTTAAACCGTTTGTTTAGGAGCGACGCGCACCGGTGATATATTGTCCATATATAAGAGTTTCAACACATGGTCATGTTCAAAATATTGGTCAAATCCATCAAAAACCCTTTCTGTATATTGATGGCTTTTGAAATATTTACAAAGGAAATATTCTCTGAAAATTACAATAAAATTCTAGCATGTCACATATGACATATTTGGTGATCTTGCCAAGTCTCATGCCTTGAAGATCAAGAGAACTTCATCAAAGCCCCTCAACACCATTTCTGTTCATTTTGGAGTTTGAGCAACTTTATATTGCCAAACATGTCCAAACACTCTCAAACTTGGTGCACATACTAAAATGGTCTAATTATGCATCTAGACCAAATGGCACAAGTTGGAGAGAAGGTTATCATGATCAAAGTGTTCCAAAACCCTCTCTGTCTAGATATAAGTTTGAACAACTCTACATTACCAACTATTTACTTGTGACCTTCAGTTTTGTGGACATGCTCAAATCTCCAAATAATGACACTACACCAAGTGGTGCATCTAGGAGGAATGATTTGCATGACTAAATCTTGGAAAAGCCATTTTTGTTGATTTCCAGGGTTTACGAAAGTTACATCGGCAACTTTGCCCAAATGGGCTCAAACTTAACACCTTGTTTCTATGTGCCATTTGATTCTGTTAATTTCCAAACCAATTGGAATCGATTTGATAGCCCAAAACCTTATCAAACACCTTCTACCATTTTACCAAAACCACTGTTTTGACCCCTTCCACTATTCTCCTTGAGCTCAATGTTTTTACCAGAGCTTCATCTAGTCACCCTCTACCTCCAGTAAAACCCATTCAACCAGAGCTCAATGATTGAGGGGTGAAAACCATCACTTTACTCTTGTGGACATCTCACTTTCTTCTCTCTCTCAACCTCCCCTCTCCTCAAGTGGTTCTTCAGAGCATCCAATGCCCCACTCCTATAGTTTACTACCCCAGGCCTGTTGGACACGTGAGGACACGGCCAGGACGCAAACGACATGCCCATGCCGACCAAAGTCGCGCTCTGGAGCGTGATACAGTGCGCCAGGGCACTGTAGCTTAGGCCTCCCTAGGAAACCAGGTGGCAATGGGCAGAGCGAGCATATCCGTCGAGGACGCCTCGACGTCTGCAGCATGACAAGATGTCGGGCCCCTCCTGGCCCTCTCTCCTCTCCCCGTTGTGAGCTCCCCCGAGCGTGGCTAGGACTGTGCCTATGGTGCACCAGCGCCCCCTTTTTATAGAGATACCCCCATGGTCTCTCTCGCCTGTGCTGATTCCTCTCTCCCCCGTGCATCACCCGGACAAGATCTCCCCCCCCCCTCGTGCTCTCCTGCCCCCTCCATGGCTGGGGTGCCGCCGCCATGCCCCAGGACCAATTCAAGCCCCCTCTGATTCCCAACTCCTGCTAACCACCCTGGAGGACCCCCACGGCCACCAGGAAGCCTTGCCGCCCTCCAATGCCCCCTCTTCACCGCCGGACCGCCGATTCCATCATCACCTTCGCCTTCCTCTACCTCGGATAACGACGGGCTCACTGTCGAGCTTGACTACGACCCTATCAACCCATATAGGGTGTGGGTCAGTTCGCTGAGCACGCCCTTGCCTCCAGCGCCTCCAACGGTGGCTGGTGGCACCAGCCATCGTCGCAGACGCCGCCCCCCTCTGCCTCCCGTCGAGGTCCGCACGAGGAAGAAGAAGGAGGCTAGCGAGCGGGCTCTGCCTCCTCCTCTGGCCCACCTGTAGGCTACCTAGCGGGCGGGCCCCACTGTTTAAGTGGAGATGTGGCTAGCTGAAGCCGCCTCCCTCGCAGGGAGACGTACTGCGCAGAGTACGTCTTCGACGTCGCCCAAGCGCAGCACGGCTGAGCCACTGGGCCGGTCCAACGGCTATCCTGTGCTCTGTGCATGATTTAGGTAAAACCTAAATCCTTTCCTTTTTCTTTTCCAGAGATATTGTAAAATCCCTAAACAATTCAAATGGACTCCAAATTTGGTGATACAAATTTCCAGTGACTCCATAAATCAAGCTCTATCACATGGTGCTAATTGCACATCTTTCTTGAAACATTTGCTTCGCAAATATTTATGAAATTCTACTTTTTCCATTTATGTGATAAACTTTGGAAAATCACAGAGAGCCCATTGTTGATCCAAATGCCATGATTCAAATTCCTATATACTTATATGTCCATAACTTAGTTTTCGAACATTTTTCCAAATACTATCTTTGCCACATGGAATATTGGTCTATTTCTCCATGTATAACTAACTTTGCAAATTCCTAAGAAATTCATTTGAACTCCAAATCATGTGAAACCCACTCCTAGATGCTTCAAAAATCAAGCCTTGTTAAATGGGTGCCTTTGCTCATTTTTCAAAATAATTCTTCTATACACTTCTTGCAAGTCCACTAATGCCTCGGATCCTTCATATAGAAATGTTCCAAAGTATCCATTGATCCAATCCCAATGAAACCACTTCGGTCATCCTTAATATGACTAGAGGTCTCTTAGAAAAGTCCAAATCAAAATTTTAGAGCATTTTTACTTTTGCCTTGTTGTGTTGCTTATTGTGATTGTTTCTGACATTAGTTGACGAAGTAGACGGAATACTTGAAGATGGACCAGAATCTTTGAAGACTCTGATGAACCAGATAAGCATCCCTTTGATGATGTTTAAGAAACCCTTTTATGCATGTCATATAGTACCTTATTATCGATGCATCAGAATCATGCTGAGGTGGTGACCACTTTGGTTGGTTGCCTTTGTTACATTCCTGTTTAAACTTGCATCAAGCATGACCCTACCTTCCTATGAGGATTATGCGGGTGGGAGTAGATTGGATGCTAAAGTAGTGGCTACGCAAATGGGACGGGAATATGCATGGTTAGGGAGACAAAATATTTTCATAAGACTTCTCCAAAACCCCATCGGGTGCCACTTATGCCCGAGGGAGAAGTTGAGTTGGGTAACCACTTGATGACGAAGTGGTGTACCGAGGCAAGCCGGTGTTGTTTTCAAAAACGGATTGGTTTAAGTTGCGACCGTTACTCCAAGCTTACATGTACAACCACTCTACCCCTTTATGGGACGGGGCATTATTGATTACTTAGGCCGATACTAGCATGGTTCCTGCATTACTAGTGATGGGGGTGACATGAGGTCACTCTCGGGATGGGGTTGTGCTTGGATAGGCGGCCATGACTATTTTTACAGGGCACCGGACACACCGTTGGTACCCCGTGCTTGTGGTATGTGATGGATATGGGAGGATGGCTCCAAAAAATTATTATGATACAGTGTTGGCACGGGTATTGCTACCAATCGAGTGGACCCTATGTTAGTCTCGCCTAGGGAAAGATAATGATCGGGTGCTTCCCCTGAGTACTTGAGGTACTGCAGGATCGTGGATGACACGAAGGCTTCCCGAATCTTGTGGGTAAAGTGTGCAACCTCCGCAGAGTGTAAAACTATTCGAATAGCCGTGTCCACAGTGCAGGAAAGTTGGGTAACCACTCTTGGGCTACATCCAATGTTTGCAAAACCTTGGGCCTGTGTGGAAAGAGAGGGTGGAGTCAAGTCAAATGACTCGACATGTTGACTAAGTTGGAGATGATCTATACTTGGTTTATGTTGATATCTGTAACCTATTCACATGGATAAGTGGACTCTTATGATGCATGCCTCATAAGTAGGTAGTACAAGACATTGCACTCAAAATTGGCTTTCTGCAAATACTTTCCTATTTAGTGCTACATCATGCCTTGTCATACTTGTTCCAATACATGGGTTGCTTGCGAGTACATTCAAAGTACTCATTGCCTTGCCACCGGTTATTTAATTGTCCAGGCATGGAAGAGCAGGTATACGAAGAAGAGTTCTTTGGTGACGATCGTGCGAGCTAGGCCATTTCCCAGTCAGAATGCCTGTAGGGTTAAGCCAGATGGCATGGGTCCAAGCTGTCAATGAAGATTTCCGCTGCGATGATTTATACTCAACACTTGACCATAATGGTCACAATTTGTGTAACACGGTATGTATGGATGTAAGACTCTTGTTATTCAGCTTCTGTGTGTTCAGTGAGCATTGATCTCTGGGATCACTGTACACGTGCATTTGGTGATCACGGCTTATGAGTCGGGGTCCCCATAGCTTTTCATGAATTTAGCACTAAATATGGATTTGACTCCGAGATAGTAGCTTCTTTCTATGAATCATTTGCTACTCATATTGATCTCCCTAAGGAGAATTGGTTTAAATATCATCCTCCGATTGCAGTTAAAGTGGTTGAACCAATTAAAATTGAAGAAGAAACTATTACTTATAATGTTGATCCTGTTATTCCTACTGCTTATATTGAGAAACCACCTTTTCCTGTTAGAATAAAGGATCATGCTAAAGCTTCAACTGTGGTTAATAAAATTAATATTAGATCACCTAGACCAGCTGAACAAATTAAAGTGGAACCTAGTATTGCTATGGTAAAAGATCTCTTGGCTGATAATATTGATGGGTATGTTATTTATTTCTGTGACGAAGCTGCTAGAATTGCCAAACCCGATTTTAAAGACAAGCATAGACCTGTTGTTGGCATGCTTGTTGTTTCTGTTAAAATAGGATATCATTGTTATCATGGCTTATGTGACGTGGGTGCTAGTGTGAGTGCAATTCATTTTACCTTATACGAAGAAATTATGAATGAAATTGCACCTGCTGAGTTAGATTATGAAGGAAATATGCCCTAGAGGCAATAATAAATATTTTATATTTCCTTATTTCATGATAAATTTTTATTATTCATGCTATAATTGTATTAACCGGAAACTTGATACATGTGTGGATAGATAGACAAAATACCAAGTTCCTAGTAAGCCTCTACTAGACTAGCTCGTTAATCAAACACGGTTAAGGTTCCTGACCATAGACATGTGTTGTCATTTGATGAACGGGATCACATCGTTAGGAGAATGATGTGATGGACATGACCCATCCGTTAGCTTAGAATATTGATCCTTCAGTTTTATTGCTACTCTTGTCTTCATGTCAAATACATACTCCTCCGACTATGATATTATGCAACTCCCGGGTACCGAAGGAAAGCCTTGTGTGCTATCAAACATCAGAACATAATTGGGTGATTATAAAGATGCTCTACATGTATCTCCAAAGGTGTTTGTTGGGTTGGCATAGATCAACATTAGGATTTGTCACTCCGAGTACCAGAGAGGTATCTCTGGGCCCTCTCTATAATGTACATCATAAGAAACCTTGCAAGCAATGTGACTAATGAGTTAGTTGCAGGATGATGCATTACAGAACGAGAAAAGAGACTTGCCTGTAACGAGATTGAACTAGGTATGAAGATACGGACGATCGAATCTCGAGCAAGTAACATACAGATGACAAAGGGAATAACGTATGTTGTTGTAACGCCCCGGACACACCCGCCGGTGGTCGTTACTCCTGGCGGGATCTAGACTGGCCTCACATATCAATACTAGTCTTTTCTGCGCACTTTGTCCTCACTCGTGCGCACCCGGGAGCAACTTCCCGGTCGGTCACCCATCCTGAAACTACTCCAAGCTGAGCACGCTTAACTTTGGAGTTCTATCCGAATGAGCTCCCGGAAAAGAAGGAATTCCGTATTGATGTGAGTAGTCTATCATCCCTAATAAGCCAGGCTATCACATACACCCCCACTTAGAGGAACCGACGTCCTCGTCGGGCCACAGGAACGTTCCCTCTTGGCAAAAACGTCTGTGCTTCCAGGACAACACATGTGCCATGTCGTGTGCCACGACGGGTCACAAACTTCATGCACAACATGACTGCAAACTATCTGCAAACATCCGTGTAACCGTGAGGGTCGGCACTGATGCCAACTTGTAACGCCCCGGACACACCCGCCGGTGGTCGTTACTCCTGGCGGGATCTAGACTGGCCTCACATATCAATACTAGTATTTTCTGCGCACTTTGTCCTCACTCGTGCGCACCCGGGAGCAACTTCCCGGTCGGTCACCCATCCTGAAACTACTGCAAGCTGAGCACGCTTAACTTTGGAGTTCTATCTGAATGGGCTCCCGGAAAAGAAGGAATTCCTTATTGTTATGAGTAGTCTATCATCCCTAATAAGCTAGCCTATCACAGTTGTCATTACAGAGTGACCGATAAAGATCTTCATAGAGTATGTGGGAGCCAATATGAGCATCCAGGTTCCGCTATTGGTTATTGATCGGAGAGGTGCCTCAGTCATGTCTACATAGTTCTCGAACCCGTATGGTCCGCACGCTTAACGTTCAATGACAATTTGTATCATATGAGTTATGTGATTTGGTGACCGAATGTTGTTCAGTGTCTAGGGTGAGATCACGTACATGACGAGGAGTCTCGAAATGGTCGAGAGGTAAAGATTGATATATAGGACAATGTTATTTGGACAACGGAAGTGTTCCGGGTGATACCGGGTCGCCGGAAGGGGTTCCGGGCACCTCCGACCAAGTTATGGGCCTATTGGGCCAAGAGAGGGATAGACCAGCCCCTAGAGGGCTGGTGCTCCCCCCTTAAGGGCCTAAAAGGGAGAAGAAGGAAGGAGGGGAGGGAGAAGGAAAGGGAGGATTCACCCCCCTTTTCTTCTCTCCCCCCTCACTTTCCTTCCACCTCCACCAAATAAGGAAGGGGTGGGGAGGGGGCGGGGGCGA
This sequence comes from Secale cereale, assembly GCA_902687465.1. Classification (NCBI taxonomy): domain Eukaryota; kingdom Viridiplantae; phylum Streptophyta; class Magnoliopsida; order Poales; family Poaceae; genus Secale; species Secale cereale. The sequence continues at coordinate 280,192,020 of LR738710.1, forward strand.
ATTAGACAAAGCCCCCAAGTAGGATTCCTCCTACTTGGGGTGCCCCATGGCTGTCCTCCTCCCCCCGCCACCTATATATACATGGGGAGGGGGCGCCTAGAGCACACATCAAACAATTTTTAGCCGTGTGTGGCGCCCCCCTCTACAGTTTACGCCTTCGGTCATATTCTCGTAGTGCTTAGGCGAAGCCCTGCGTGGATCACTTCACCATCACCATCACCAATGACCCATAAGTATAGGGGATCTATCATAGTCCTTTTGGTAAGTAAGGGTGTCGAACCCAACGAGGAGCAGAAGGAAATGATAGGCAGTTTTCAGTAAGGTATTCTCTGCAAGCACTGAAATTATCGGTAACAGGTAGTTTTGTGATAAATAATTTGTAACGAGTAACAAGTAATAAAAGCAAATAAGGAGCAAAAGGATGGCCCAATCCTTTTTGTAGCAAAGGACAAGGCTGAACAGACTCTTATATAAGGAAAAGCGCTCCCGAGGACACATGGGAATTATCGTCAAGCTAGTTTTCATCAGGCTCATATGATTCACGTTCTTTACTTTGATAATTTGGTATGTGGGTGGACCAGTGCTTGGGTGCTGCCCTTCCTTGGACAATCATCCAACTTATGATTAACCTCTATTGCAAGCATCTACAACTACAAAAGAAGTATTAAGATAAACCTAACCATAGCATGAAACATATGGATCCAAATCAGCCCCTTACGAAGCAACTCATAAATTAGGGTTTAAGCTTCTGTCACTCTAGCAACCCATCATCTACTTATTACTTCCCAATGCCTTCCTCTATGCCCAAACAATGGTGTAGTGTTATGTAGTCGACGTTCACATAACACCACTAGAGAAAAAACAACATACATCTCATCAAAATATCGAATGAATACAAAATTCACATGACTACTTATAGCAAGACTTCTCCCATGTCCTCGGGAACAAACGTAACTACACACAAATCATATTCATGTTCATAATGATATGGGTATTAATATGCATAATGGATCTGAACATATGATCTTCCACCGAATAAACCAACTAGCATCAACTACAGGGAGTAATCACCACTACTAGCAACCCACTGGTACCAATCTGAGGTTTTGAGACAAAGATTGGATACAAGAGATGAACTAGGGTTTGAGAGGAGATGGTGCTGGTGAAGATGTTGGTGGAGACTGACCCCCTCGCGATGAGAGGATTGTTGGTGAGGACGATGGTGATGATTTCGCCCTCCCGGAGGGATGTTTCCCCAGCAGAACAGCTCCGCCGGAGCCCTAGATTGGTTCCGCCAAGGTTCCGCCTCGAGACGGTGGCACTTCTCCCGAAAGCTTCCTTCCGATTTTTTCCAGGGCAGAAGACACCATATACCAGAAGATGGGCATCGGGGGGGGGGGGGGGGG
>LR738710.1:280193520-280270016 GCA_902687465.1 Secale cereale
GGGGGGGGTTGCAAGATGGCCCACGAGGCAGGGGCGCGCCCCCACCCTCGTGGACGGTGGGTGGCCCCCCTCTGGTGCTTTCTTCGCCCTATATTTTCCATATTTTCCAAAACTGACTTTCGTGGAGTTTCAGTACTTTTGAGTTGTACAGAATAGGTCTCCAATATTTGCTCCTTTTCCAACCCAGAATTCCAGCTGCCGGCTTTCTCCCTCTTCATGTAAATCTTGTAAAATAAGAGAGAAACGACATAAGTATTGTGACATAATGTGTTATAACAGCCCATAATGCAATAAATGTCAATATAAAAGCATGATGCAAAATGGACGTATCAACTCCCCCAAGCTTAGACCTCGCTTGTCCTCAAGCGAAGCCGATATCGAAATATATGTCCACATGTTTACAGATAGAGGTGTCGATAAAATAAAATACAGACATGAAGGCATCATGATCATTCTTATAACAGCGACACACACACACACACACACACACACACATATATATATATATATATATATATATATATATATATATTGTCATATGATTTCTTATGCTGAAGTAACAATCTATTCACAACGTCAAGTATGAATCAGAAACCTAATTGAAAACAAACAAACTATGATCCTGGTCATTGAAGCAATTGCAATTTATCATAACATCGGAAAGAGTGAATATTAGAGCTTTTTAGCAAGTCCACATACTCAACTATCATTTAGTCCTTCACAATTTCTAACACTCATGCAATACTTATGGGTATGGAGTTTTAATCGAACACAGAGAAAGATAGGGGCTTATGGTGTTGCCTCCCAACCTTTTACCTCAAGGGTAATGTCAACAATAGTAGTTTATGATAACTTACATCCAATTGGGTATATATGTCAGGATCTTTCCAACACAATGTGCTTGCCAAAGGATAAAATGTAAAAAGGAAAGGTGAAGATCACCATGACTCTTGTATAAGGTATAAGACAAGAAGAAAAGATAAGCCCTTCGTAGAGGGAAGCAGAGGTTGTCATGTGCTTTTATGGTTGGATGCACACAATCTTAATGCAAAAGAACGTCACTTTATATTGCCACTTGTGATAGGGATCTTTATTATGCAGTCCGTCGCTTTTATTACTTCCATATCACAAGATCGTATAAAGCTTATTTTCTCGACACTAATAGATCATGCATATTTAGAGAGCAATTTTTATTGCTTGCAACAATGACTACTTACTTGAAGGATCTTACTCAATCCATAGGTAGGTATGGTGGACTCTCATGGAAAAACTTGGTTTAAGGATATTCGGAAGCACAAGTAGTATCTCTACTTGGTGCAAGGAGTTTGGCTAGCATGAGGGGGAAAGGCAAGCTCAACATGTTGGATGATCCATGACAATATACTTTATTTCGGATATAAGAAAACATAACCCATTACGTTGTCTTCCTTGTCCAACATCAACTTTTTAGCATGTCATATTTTAATGAGTGCTCACAATCATAAAAGATGTCCAAGATAGTATATTTGTATGTGAAAACCTCTCTTTCTTTATTACCTCCTATTAATTGCAATGATGACCAAAACTATGTTTGTCAACTCTCAACAAGTTTTATTCATCATACTCTTTATATGTGAAGTCATTACTCTCCATAAGATCAAGATGATATCTTTAATTAATTTTTATTCTTTCTTTTATTCTCTCATGATCATAGTGGGAAAATCAAGCCCTTGACTCAAAACTAATCTTTATTATATATAGCTCACGGACTCGATTACATAGATAAGGATCATAAACCAAAGCTCACAACTAGATCATACTAAACTTTATTCTACTAGATCAAGATATAATCAAAAGGATCGAACTAAGAAAAACGGTAAAGATAGAAGTGTGATGGTGATACGATACTGGGGCACCTCCCCCAAGCTTGGCAGTTGCCAAGGGGAGTGCCCATACCCATGTGTTTATGTCTCTATCTTCGGAGGTGGTGATGATGGAGTTGTTGATGATGTAGGCTTTTCGTTCATCTTCCAAGGCATAGGCTCACCATAGTAGAAGGATGACCGAGTCTTCGAGATCCTCAAATCTGTAGCCAAACTCATCTTCTTGAATCTATATTCATACTCACAGTTTTGGTTTTGCAGGTCATAGATCTGGGCTTGGAGGTGCTCGATTTTTTCGTGGAGCTTGAAGATGGTCTCCCCAATGTGCTTGGCATCTAGCTTGTGGTTGTTGGTGAACTTCACGATAATCATGTGGTTGGCGTTGAGTCCTCGTTCCACCATCCCCTGGCACTTGAAAACTTGTTGCTCCATTACTTCGAGTCTTGTCTCCACGCTTCAGATCCTCCTTGGTCCCTCAACATCGCGGATGTGTAACACCCCCACACGCATCTCAATGGTTTGAGGGTGTTTCAGGACCTCCACGAGGTAGGGGTTGATAACCTTCTCGAAAAACTTGTCCTTGGGGGTGCTTGAAGACGTCATGGTGATCTAGATCTGTCAGAAAAACAGCTCGAAACAAAAACAGGAGATATTCACGTGGTGCGATGGTCAAAACCTTCGGGAGATTATATAATGAATTTTTACCGACCAAAAGAAGTATTGTGCAAGAAAACGGAGTCCAGAGGGCACACGAGGTGTCTACGAGGCAGAGGGGGCGCGCCCAGGGTGTAGGGCACGCCCTCCACCCTCGTGGGTGCCTCGTGTCCCATTCAGACTACTTCTTATTTTTCTATTTTCTTAGATATTCCAAAACAGAGAAAAATTACTGTTACAACTGTTTTGGAGTTGGTTTACTTACCTTACCACATACCTCTTCCATTTCAGAGTTTGAAACGTTCTGGAAAGTGTCCCTTATGTATTCCTCCGGGGTTACGGTTTCAATGACATTAGTTTCATCATTTATGGGATTACCTGAGATATAATGTTTGATTCTTTGACCATTCACCACCTTCGGATTTGTGCCTTCGAAGTTGTTGATTTTTATGGCACCGGAACGATAGACCTCCTCGGTAACGTAAGGACCTTCCCATTCAGAGAGGAGTTTTCCTGCAAAAAATCTTAAACGAGAGTTGTATAGCAAAACATAGTCACCTACATTAAACTCACATTTTTGTATCCTTTTGTCATGCCATCTTTTAACTTTTTCTTTAAAGAATTTGGCATTTTCATAGGCCTGGGTTCTCCACTCATCAAGTGAGCTAATTTCAAATAACCTCTTCTCACCGGCAAGTTTTAAATCATAATTGAGCTCCTTAATGGCCCAATATGCCTTATGTTCTAGTTCGAGAGGTAAGTGACATGTTTTTCCATAAACCATTTGATACGGAGACATGCCCATAGGATTTTTATATGCAGTTCTATAGGCCCATAATGCATCATCAAGTTTCTTGGACCAATTCTTTCTAGATCTATTAACAGTCTTTTGCAAAATTAATTTAAGCTCTCTATCACTCAGTTCTACTTGACCACTAGACTACGGGTGATACGGGGATACAATTCTATGATTAACGTCATACTTAGCAAGCATTTTACGAAAGCACCATGAATAAAATGTGAACCACCATCAATCATTAAGTATCTAGGGACTACAAACCTCAAAAAAATAAGTTCTTTAAGCATCTTAATAGAGGTGTTATGATCAGCACTACTAGTTGGAATAGCTTCTACCCACTTAGTAACATAATCAACAACGACTAAGATATGTGTATACCCATTAGAGGAATGGAATGGTCCCATATAATCAAAGCCCCAAATATCAAATGGTTCAATAACAAGTGAATAGTTCATAGGCATTTCTTGACGTCTACTAATATTACCAATTCTTTGACATTCATCACAAGACAAGACAAACTTACGGGCATCCTTGAAGAGAGTAGGCGAATAAAAACCGGATTGCAATACCTTATGTGCAGTTCTATCTCCAGCATGGTGTCCTCCATAAGCCTCGGAGTGACACTTGCGTATGATCTGTTCCTGTTCATGCTCAGGTACACAACGTCTAATAACACCATCTACTCCTTCTTTATAAAGGTGCGGGTCATCCCAGAAGTAATGTCTTGAATCATAGAAAAACTTTTTCTTTTGCTGGTATGTGAAACTAGGTGGTATAAATTTAGCAACAATGTAATTAGCATAATCAGCATACGGAGGAGCAGTACGAGAAGCATTTATGACAGCTAATTGTTCATCAGGAAAGCTATCATGTATAGGTAGTGGGCCATCAAGAACATTCTCTAACCTAGATAAGTTGTTTGCAATGGGGTTCTCAGCTCCGTTCCTATCAGTACTATCCAAATCAAATTCTTGTAGTAGGAGGACCCATCTAATAAGTCTAGGTTTAGCATCTTTCTTTTCCATAAGATATTTAATAGCAGCATGATCGGTGTGAACAGTTACTTTAGAATCAATGATATAAGGTCTGAACTTATCGCAAGCAAATACAACTGCTAAAAATTCTTTTTCAGTTGTAGCATAATTTTTCTTGGCACTGTCTAGAGTTTTACTAGCATATTGGATAACATTTAATTTCTTATCAACTCTTTGTCCTAAAACATCACCTACAACATAATCACTAGCATCACACATAATTTCAAAGGGTAAATTCCAATCAGGTGGCTGGACAATAGGTGCAGAAATCAAGGCTTTCTTAAGTATTTCATATGCTTCTACACAATCATCATCAAGGACAAATGGAACATCTTTTTGTAAGAGATTAGTCAGAGGCCTAGAGATCTTTGAGAAGTCTTTTATGAACCTCCTATAAAAACCGGCATGACCAAGGAAACTTCTTATACCCTTGATGTCCTCGGGACACGGCATCTTTTCAATAGCATCAACTTTAGCTTTATCAACTTCAATGCCTCTTTCAGAAATTTTATGCCGAAGACAATACCTTCATTAACCATAAAGTGACACTTCTCCCAATTCAAGACAATATTAGTTTCATCACATCTCTGCAAAACTCGATCAAGGTTGCTCAAGCAATCATCAAAAGAAGTTCCATAAATGGAAAAATCATCCATGAAAACCTCAACAATCTTTTCACAAAAATCAGAGAATATAGCCATCATGCATCTTTGAAAGGTAGCAGGTGCATTACATAAGCCAAAAGGCATACGTCTACAAGCAAAGGTACCGAAAGGGCAAGTAAAAGTAGTCTTTTCTTGGTCCTCTTTTGATACTAGTATTTGAGAGAAACCAGAATAGCCATCTAGAAAGCAAAAATGTGTATGTTTAGATAATCTTTCTAGCATTTGATGAATAAAAGGTAAAGGGTAATGATCCTTTTTAGTAGCTTTATTTAATTTGCGGAAATCAATTACCATCCTATAACCTGTAACAATTCTTTGTGGGATCAATTCATCTTTATCATTAGGAACAACAGTAATACTTCCCTTCTTAGGGACACAATGGACAGGTGTTACTCCCTAACTATCAGCCACATGATAAATTATACCTGCCTCTAGAAGCTTTAGTATTTATTTCCTTACCACTTCTTTCATCTTAGGATTTAACCGTTGTTGGTGATCAACAACCGGTTTAGCGTCCTTCTCCAATTCTATTTTGTGTTGGCATAGAATGGGACTAATGCCCTTAAGATCATCAAGAGTATATCCAATAGCAGCACGGTGTTTCTTCAAAGTTTGCAATAATTTCTCTTCTTCCTGCCCTGAAAGGTTAGAACTAATAATAACAGGATATATCTTCTATTCATAGAGATAAGCATACTTAAGAGTATCAGGTAATGGTTTGAGCTCAAACACGGGATCACCCTTGGGTTGAGGAGGATCCCCTAGAATTTCAACATGCAAGTTGTGTTTCAATAAAGGTCCCTCTTTAAAGAATATTTCATCTATTTCCCTTCTCTCATAAACATATCATTTTCATGGTCTAACAAATACTGTTCTAAAGTATTGTTAGGAGGCATGGAAATAGAAGCAAGACCAATAATTTCATCCCTACTAGGCAGTTCTTTATCATGGGGTTGTCTATGAAATTTAGCAAAGTTAAAATCATGAGACAGATCCCCGAAACCAATAGTAACAATATCCTTTTTGCAGTCTATCTTAGCATTAACAATATTCAAGAAGGGTCTACCAAATATAATGGGGCAAAAGTCATCTTGTGGGGAACCAAGAACAAGAAAATCAGTAGGGTATTTAACTTTCCCACACAAGACTTCAACATATCTAACTATCCCCATTGGTGAAATAGTATCTCTATTAGCAAGCTTAATTGTAACATCAATACCTACTAACTCAGCAGGTGCAATGTCATGCATAATTTCTTCGTATAAGGAATGAGGTATTGCACTCGCACTAGCACTCATATCACATAAGCCATGATAGCAATGATCTCCTATTTAACAGAAATAACATGCATCCCTACAACAGGTCTATGTTTATTTTTAGTATCGGGTCTAGCAATTTTAGCAGCTTCATCACAGAGGTAAATAACATGCCCATCAATATTATCGACCAAGACATCCTTAACCATAGCAACACTAGGTTCAACTTTAATTTGCTCACATGGTGTAGGTGTTCTAGTATTACTCTTATGAACCATAGTTGAAGCTTTAGCGTGATCCTTTATTCTAACAGGGAAGGGTGGTTTCTCAATATAAGCGGTAGGAACAATAGGATCAACATTATAAGTGATAGACTTTTCTTCAACTTTAACAGGTTCAACTACTTTTACTTCAATGGGAGGATGATATTTAAACCACTTCTCCTTAGGGAGATCAACATGAGTACCAAATGATTCACAGAAGGAAGCTACTATCTCAGAGTCAAATCCATATTTAGTGCTAAATTCACGGAAAACATCGGTATCCATAAAAGATTTAGCACAATCAAACTTAGGTGTTATACTTGACTCCTTACCTTTAACGAGATCACAATCTTAAGAGTTGCATTTAATTCTTTCCAATAAATCACATTTGAATTCAATAGTCTTCATCATAAAAGAACCAGTACAACAAGTATCGAGCATGGAGCGACTATCGAGAGAAAGCCGATCATAAATATTTTGAATAATAATTTCTCTTGAGAGCTCATGATTGGGGCATGAATATAACATTGAATTTAGCCTCCTCCAAGCTTGAGCGATGCTATCTCCTCTGCGAGGCCAAAAAGTATATATATAATTACGATCAGGATGAACCTAATGCATAGGATAGAACTTCTGATGAAATTCCAATTTCAACCAGTTCTAGTTCCATGATCCAATATCATCGCATAGTATAAACCATGTCAATGCCTTTCCCTTCAAAGATAAAGGCAAGACCTTCTTCTTGATAACATCCGCGGGCATACCTGCAAGCTTAAATAATCCACAAACTTCATCCACATAGATTAGGTGCAAATCGGGATGCAATGTTCCATCTCCTGTAAAGGGATTAGCTAGCAGTTTCTCTATCATACCCGAAGGAATTTCAAAGTAAACATTTTCAGTAGGTTCAGTAGGTTGAGGAGCAATTCTTTGCTCCACTGGACGAGGTGAAGATACCCCGAACAAGCCCCTCAAAGGATTATATTCCATAGTAACAAGTAACAGTAAATTTCACCACACTATATAATATTTTTCCTTACCAAATTCCACTCACCAAAGGCGCTTCACTCCCCGAAAACGGCGCCAGAAAAGAGTCTTGATGACCCACAAGTATAGGGGATCTATCGTAGTCCTTTCGATAAGTAAGAGTGTCGAACCCAACGAGGAGAAGAAGGAAATGATAGGCAGTTTTCAGTAAGGTATTCTCTGCAAGCACTGAAATTATCGGTAACTGGTAGTTTTGTGATAAGATAATTTGTAACGAGTAACATGTAATAAAAGTAAATAAGGATCAGCAATATGGCCCAATCCTTTTTGTAGCAAAGGACAAGCCTGAACAAACTTTTATATAAGGAAAAGTGCTCCCGAGGACACATGGGAATTATCGTCAAGCTATTTTTCATCACGCTGATATGATACGCGTTCGTTACTTTGATAATTTGGTATGTGGGTGGACAGGTGCTTGGGTGCTTCCCTTCCTTGGACAAGCACCCCACTTATGATTAACCTCTATTGCAAGGATCCGCAACTACGAAAGAAGTATTAAGGTAAACCTAACCATAGCATGAAACATATGGATCCAAATCAGCCCCTTACGAAGCAACGCATAAACTGGGGTTTAAGCTTCTGTCACTCTAGCAACCTATCATCTACTTATTACTTCCCAAAGCCTTCCTCTAGGCAAAAACAATGGCGAAGTGTTATGTAGTCGACGTTCACATAACACCACTAGAGGAAAAACAACATACATCTCATCAAAATACCGAACGAATACCAAATTCACATGACTACTTATAGCAAGACTTCTCCCATGTCCTCAGGAACAAACATAACTACTCGCAAATCATATTCATGTTCATAATCAGAGGGTTATTAATATGGATAATGGATCTGAACATATGATCTTCCACCAAATAAACCAACTAGCATCAACTACAAGGACTAATCAACACTACTAGCAACCCACATGTACAAATCTGAGGTTTTGAAACAAAGATTGGATACAAGATATGAACTAGAGTTTGAGAGGAGATGGTGATGCTGAAGATGTTTGTGGAGATTGACCCCCTCCCGATGAGAGGATCGATGGTGATGATTTCCCCCTCCCAGAGGGAAGTTTCCCCGGCAGAACAGCTCCTCCGGAACCCTAGATTGGTTCCGCCAAGGATCCTCCTCGAGACGGCAGTGCTTCATCCCGAAATCTTCCTTCTAATTTTTTGCAGGGCAGAAGACACCTTATACAAGAAGATGGGCATCGAGGGGTTGCAAGATGGCCCATGAGGAAGGGGGCACACCCAGGTGGGTAGGGCGCGCCCCCACCCTCGTGGACGGTGGGTGGCCCCCCTCTGGTGCTTTCTTCGCCCGATATTTTTCATATTTTCGAAAACTGACTTTCGTGGAGTTTCAGGACTTTTTGAGTTGTACAAAATAGGTCTCTAATATTTGCTCCTTTTCCAGCCCAGAATTCCAGCTGCCGGCATTCTCCCTCTTCAAGTAAACTTTGTAAAATAAGAGAGAAACGTCATAAGTATAGTGACATAATGTGTAATAACAACCCATAATGCAATAAATGTCAATATAAAAGCATGATGCAAAATGGACGTATTAGTCACCATGCCGTTGTGCTGACGGAACTCATCTACTTCCTCGACACTTTGCTAGATGAAGAGTTCGAGGGATGTCATCGAGCTGAACGTGTCCAGAACTCGAAGGTCCGTACGTTCGGTGCTTGATTGGTCGGATCGAGAAGAAGTTCGACTACATCAACCGCGTTGTCAAACGCTTCCGCTTTCCGTCTACGATGCTACGTGGACACACTCTCCCCCTCTCATTGGTATGCATCTCCTAGATAGATCTTGTGTGAGCGTAGAATTTTTTAAAATTGCATACTACGTTTCCCAACAGTGGCATCATGAGCCAGGGCTATGCGTAGATGATATGCACGAGTAGAACACAAAGAGTTGAGGGCAGTGATAGTCAGACTGCTTACCATCAACGTCTTATTTTGATTCGGCGGTATTGCTGGATGAAGCGGCATGGACCAACCTTATATGACAATGTTCATGAGGCTGGTTCCACCAACAGACATGCCACTAGTGTTGCATAAAGGTGGTTAGCGGGTGTGTGTTTCTCCTACTTTAGTTGAATCAAATTTCACTGCGGCCAGTCCTTGTTGAAGGTTAAAACAACAAACTTGATGAAACACCATTGTGGTTTTTATGCGTAGGTAAGAACGGTTCTTCCTAGAATCCCGTAGCAGCCACGAAAACTTGCAACTACAAAATAGAGGACATCTAACGTGTTTTTGTAGGGCATGATGTGATGTGATATGGTCAAGATGTGATGAGTTATACGTTATTGTATGAGATGATCATGTTTTGTAAATTATCGGCAACAGGCAGGAGCCTTATGGTTGTCTCTTTATTGTATGAAATACGAACTCCATGTAATTTCTTTACTTTATCACTTTGAGTTAGCAATAGTAGTAGAAGCAATAGTTGGCGAGACGACCACGATGCTATGATGAAGATCAAAGTGTCAAACCGGTGACGATGGAGATCATGACGGTGCTTTGGAGATGGAGATCAAAAGCACAAGATGATGATGGCCATATCATGTCACATATTTTGATTGCATGTGATGTTTATCTTGTTATGCATCTTATTTTGCTTAGTACAACGGTAGAATTATAAGATGGCCCCTTACTAAAATTTCAAGGTCCAAGTGTTATCCCTAAGTATGCACCATTGCGATAGTTCGTCGTGCTGAGACACCACATGATGATCGGGTGTGATAAGCTCTACATTCACATACAACGGGTGCAAGATAGTTTTGCACATCCGGAATACTCGAGTTAAACTTGACGAGCCTAGAATGTACAGACATGGCCTCGGAATACTGGAGACCGAAAGGTCGAACGTGAATCATATAGCAGATATGATTCACATAGAGATGTTCACCAGTGATGACTACTCTATCTCACGTGATGATCGAACATGGTTTAGTTGATTTGGATCACGTATCATTTAGATGACATGAGGAATGTCAATCTAAGTGGGAGTTATTAAGTAATATGATTAATTGAACTTAATTTATTATAAACTTAGTCCTGATAGTATTTGCAAAATTATGGTGTAGATCAATAGCTCGCGATGTAGCTCCCCATTTATTTTTGATATGTTCCTAGAGAAAAATAAGTTAAAATATGATAGTAGCAATGATGCGGACTGGGTCCGTGATTTGAGGATTATCCACATTGCTGCATAGAAGAATTATGTCCTTGATGCACTGCTAGGTGACAGACCTATTGCAGGAGCGTTTGACAAGCTCGGTATGATGACTACTTGATAGTTTAGTGCGCCATTCTTTATGACTTAGAATCGGGACTTCGAAAACGTTTTGAACGCGATGGAGCATATGAGACATTCCAAGAGTTCAAATTAGTATTTCGGACTCATGCCCGTGTCAAGAGGTATGAGACCTCTGACAAGTACTTTTCCTACAAGATGGAGGAGAATAGCTCAACCAGTGAGCATGTGCTCAGAATGTCAGAGTACGACAATCGCTTGAATTAAGTGGGAGATAATCTTCTAGATAGGATAGCGATTGACAGAGTTCTCTAGTCACCATCACCAAGTTACTGGAACTTCGTGATGAACTATAATATGCAAGGGATGACGAAAACGATTCCCGAGCTCTTCGTGATGCTGAAATTAACGAAGGTAGAAATCAAGAAAGAGCATCAATTGTTGATGGTTAACAAGACCACTAGTTTCAAGAAAAGGGCAAAGGAAAAGAAAGGGAACTTCGAAAAGAATGGCAAGCAAGTTGTCACTCCCGAGAAGAATCCCAAAGCTAGACCCAAGCCTGCAACTAAGTGCTTCTACTTCAAAGGAAATGGTCGCTGAAAGCGGAACTACCCCAAATATTTGGCGGATAAGAAGGATGACGAAGTGAACAAAGGTATATTTGATATATATGTTATTGATGTGTGCCTCACTAGTGTTCATAGTAGCCCCTGGGTATTTGATACCTATTCGGTTGTTAAGATTAGTAACTCGAAACAGGAGTTGTAGAACTAACGGAGACCAGTTGAGGGTGAGGTGACGATGTGTGTTGGAAGTAGTTCCAATATATATATGATCATGGCCGCACACTCCCTGTACTTTCGGGATTAGTGTTAAACCTAAATAAATGTTATTTGGTGTTTGTGTTGAGCATTAACAAGATTGGATCGTGTTTATTGCAGTACGATTATTCATTTAAGTAAGAGAATAATTGTTATTTTGTTCACATGAATAAAACCTTCTATGGTGATACACCCAAGGTGAATGGTTTATTGAATCTCGATCGTAGTAATTCACATATTCATAATGTTGAAGCCAAAAGATACAAAGTTGTTAATCATAGTGAAACATACTTGTGGCACTGCCGTTTAGATCATATTGGTGTAAAACGCATAAAGAAACTCCATGCTGATGGGCTTTTGGAATCACTTGATTATGAGTCATTTGATAGTTGTGAACCATGCTTCATGGGCAAGATGAATAAAACTCCATTCTCCAGAACAATGGAGCGAGCCAATAACTTATTGAAAATAATAAATACATATGTATGTGGTCTGATGAGTGTTGAGGCTCACGACAGGTATCGTTATTTTTTGACCTTCACAGATGATTTGAGTACATATGGGTATATCTACTCTATGAAACACAAGTCTGAAACATTTTGAAATGTTCAAACAATTTCAGAGTGAAGTAGAGAATCATCGTAACAAGAAAATAAAGTTCCTACAATCTGATCGTGGAGGCGAATATTTGAGTTACGAGTTTGGTCTTCATTTGAGACATGTGGCACCCCGGCCCAGAGAAAACCAGAACGCCCCATATTCCAGCCCAGAGATCGAGATGAAGTCTTGTGGAATACGGCACTGCTTAGTATAGAACAAACCAGCTCTTTATTACAACGTGAATATGAATACAAGGGTCCCCATATTACAATGAATAACATCGGCACGGCGACACTACGCCAACACGGTTGCTCTATACAAGCAGAATAACAACTTAAAACAGCGGAACAACTACTGGTAGCGGAACAATGAACGTCGATGATGAACTCCAATCCGCGGGGACTCTGGCTGGAACGTCTATCCTAGCTCGCGAACACAGGAACAACACCAAACAAGCAAGCAATCCAAGCATGACCTACAAGCTGACATGACACGCCAGGTCAGTACATTGAATGTACTTGCAAGCTCACAATAAACTAGAAGCATTCAAGACAAACAACAACATGGCAATTACATGTTAATCAGGAATTATCATGAAATCATCAGAATAACATAGCATGAACAACATTAACATGATACTGCTAGACAATATGAGCATGACATGAACACATAAATCTGATGATACTAGCATGCAACATGATGGCACTACATGCACCATTTATTTTGTTCGGGTTACCTCGTAACCAACACATGCATCAGTTACCAACCTCGGACATTATACGATCACAATCATGACCAACACTTGGTCTCAAACGGTGATCTTTCCGGCGATCATAACCAACTTATCTCATCATCGAACCGGGGTTGTCATTAATCAAATTATTATTATTACTGTTGACTCATAGTGTGACCAACTACGAACTGGGCCCTTATCCACGGGCGCGGCTATCGATAGAATTAATATACACTCTGCAGAGGTAGTGCACTGTACCCACACTACGGAACCCATGGCCTTGTTCTCCCATTCGGGTGGACCAACGGCATTCCGACAAAACCGATCTACTATCATGACACTCTCCCAACCACTCCGACTCACGCCCTACTGGGCTAGTCCTGGGTGGCCCCGTGTCTACCAAAGACACAACAGCCACTATCATGGCTAAACATAAACGGTCCCAAATGGGGACCCGGATCCATAACAACAACAATGGGCACACAAGGTTATATCTGCTTACCCGACCAAGGTACCGCATGCCCATAACCTTCCCTCGCTGGAGGCACCGGCGAGAGGCATGACAATAGACCCAGTTACGACCTTCCCATAAAGGTAAACGTGGTTGCACTTGTCAGTTAGATATGGTGGCACCATGACTTTGGCAACAGTTGTTCAAGTTCAATTTAATCCGGTTAAACTTGAATGCAAATATGACGAGTCGTGATAAAATACATTATGCAATTACAATGCATGAGCATGAATATCAACATAATCATGAGAGAATCACATAACTATCCACCAAATGAATCACAAGCATGGCATACTGACTAGCATGAACATCATAAGTACATAATTCTTTGAAAAAATAACTACTAACATAAACAGCAAAATATCATGCAAGAACATAGCAACAATATCAACATGCAAGCATTTAACTAACTGGATGCAAAGGAACATGCATAAGAACGGTACTCGGGATAGACGGCAGTCATGCCTCGAAGACCATCACCAACATCAACATGTACTACTCGCAAGCATGAACATATGAAAAGAATACTAGCAACTAGCAGGGCATGCTAAACAGGTGCATAACAACATAGCAAGAAAATATACAATAACTCCGAAGCATTTCCGAAACAACGATAACCACTTTTTAAACAAGCAAACATTTAATAAATATTCAAGTTGAAAACCATGGATACTACATGAATATCATGCAAGTGGGTATTGTGGCTTGCCTGGGGTGATGGAGACTCCAGGAAGAAGTGCGGAATGATCGCGAAAAGAATCGCCGGAAACAGTTCTCTCTCAGAGGGGGCTGATTACGGCAAGGGCAAAATGGTCATTTCCAGTATGTCAAACCATAGAGAAAATAATACCAACAGAAAGGTCTCGACGAGACGAAGACATGGGCTTTGGAATCACCTGATTTGGAGTTACGGGTAAAAAGGTATGAAGGGTTGAACACGAGGGACCAATCTGTGAAAGTTTCTGCTACAAACAAGTCCCTGAGTGGATAAGACAGAAGCAGATTTGAGAAAATACGCCTTCGGAATAGTGAAAGCGCATTATGGGCTGAAGAAGAAAGAAATACGCTTTCAGATTTCTGAAAGCGCGTTTCAAGAAACCGTCTCCACTTAGCTAAGTGGATAAGGTTGTGACTCACTTACGGGTGGGGTCCGAGGGGAGGCGAGGCCCGCTTGGCCAGCTGGCTGGGCGCACGGGCGTCGTCGTCTTCCTCCCGCCCTGCCCCCCGCACGGGACAGAGGAGGAGCAGAGGAGGCTCTGCCGGTGGTGGTGGCCCGGCCGGCTCCGGCCGTCCCCGGCCAGGGCGCAGGCACCGGCGGAACCAGGGCGGTGCGGCGCGTCCGCCCAGGAGGTCGGCCGGCCCCGGGGAGGAGCAGGGAGGGCGGTGACATGGGGAGGACGAGGAGGCAGAGAGCGGCTGCCAGCGATGGAGCGGCCAGCTTCGGCCCTCTCCGGCCGAGCGGAGACCACCGGCGGGACCGGGGTGGCACGACGGTTCCGTTCAGAGGGCTAGCTGGCGTCGACAAGGAGCAAGGAGGATGGGAGGAGTGGCGCCGCGGGAGTACAGAGAGCTTCTGGTGGTGGTTGTTCTCGGCGATGCGGGCAACTCCGACGAGGGGCAAGGGGTTGGTGCGGCTGAGTGGAACATGGGGAACAAGATGGACATCTCGGGAGGGCGAGAGGAGGCTTGGTTTGGCCGGAACTAGGCCGAGGCTGAGGCGGCCATGGCGGTCACCGGCGAAAAGAAGATGATCCCGACGGCTCTGATGGTCGAGGAGGGGCTGGTGAGGTGCGGAGGAGCTCGGACACTCCTTTTATAGCCGCGGCGAAGGCTCTGGACGATCACAACCAATCTGGAGTAGTGTTCTAATGGGGGTCAGGAGCAGTTCATCGTAGTGACACTGTTTTGATGGCGCGCTGTCGGCGAGCCACGACGATGCAGAGGTGCAGGGAGGTGCAGACGAGCACGGGCGAGCTCCTGGACAACGTTTGAGGCCGAGACGAGGAGGAAGGCGACGAGCACAGTGGCCCGACCATTGCAGAGCACGCGCTGTGCATGACGCAGGTGCGGTCACCACGCGCACTGGTGCAAGCGGCGAGCTTTGGCGTGGCCAGCCATGTCCAGTAGGTTTACCTCAGTGCCCTAAGTAGAAATGCAGAAAGAAAATGATCCAGGGGAAAAGAAGAGATTTGCAGATAGCTCCATGGTAAAACAATAGTAAGGTGTTTGTTACTTCCTGTGGTTTAACCATCTTGGTAACTTGGTAGAAGTTTGTCTGGCGATTATCTTACACCAAGATGATCTAGATCACCAAAAACCAGACTAACATGAGGAGTTTAGCTTAGAGTTGCTGTAGAAAGTGCCAATCTGGCCAGATTTGGGGATGATGATGTTGCACTCACAAACTTAAGTGTCATGAGCTGAAATTTGGTGTAGTGGAGTTGCTTGACCATATGGAGCTGCTGTAAAAAGCTCATGCCATTTGGAGTTACCAAAGTGGCACTTGCTTCACAAAGCTCCAATCTGGACAAAATCTTGGAAAAATTACTGAGGGTAAAAGGTTAACTGGATTGTGCCAAGACTTGGTAGAAGGAGTATAGGTCGATGTAAGAATGGCCTGGTAAATTGGCAGCTCAAATGAAGCAAGGTAAAATAGGGTTGCTTCACAAAGTGCAAATTTTACCAGAAATGAAGATTTGGAGCTGAGCTCACATAGATGATATCCATGAGCTCAAATTTGGTGGAGATTCATGGTTTGATCAAATGAAGGATGTGACCAAGTTTCATCTCATTTGAACATGCCTAGAATATACTTGCTTCACAAAGTTTCTTTCTGGACAGAAACTTTGGAAAATCACTAGAAAATAATTACTAGGCAAATGAGTATGAAAGTTGGCACAAGGCAATGATATGGACATAAAAGGACGCCCACCAAGTTTGAGGGAAATTGGACAAAGATAAATAGAACTTGCTTCACAAAGTGCCATTTAGGGTAGAATGAGAAAATGATTATTGGAGGATTATTTTTGAACATGGCAATGCAATTTTTTGCCATATTTGAGCAATATATGACCCAAACAATTTATGATAATTACTTGGGAATTTTTGGAATGACAGAAATATAGGTTGCTTCACAACCTAGGGCAAAAAGAATTATTCCTTTAATAGAAAAGGAATATTCTTTGGAAAAAGAATATTGGGTTGGGTCAAGGATGGAAATGTCAGGGTCTAGGGATATATATGAGGATAACAAGCCACTTTGGAAAGAAAGAAGAGGTCATCTTCTTCAGTTTCCAGACCACATAGCCACGGAAAAAGAAAACTCAGGCAAAAATCTCAGAACATCCAAAGAAAAAGAAAAGGCCAAAAATCAGGCTATGACAAAACAATGTGGAATAATTTCACAGCCCACGCCACCTGGAACACCACTGCGTAATGGTGTGTCTGAATGTCATAACCGTACTTTATTAGATATGGTGCAATCTATGATGTCTCTAATCGATTTACCACTATCATTTTGGGGTTATGCATTAGAGACAGTTGCATTCACGTTAAATAGGGCACCATCTAAATCCGTTGAGACGACATAGTATGAACTATGGTTTGGCAAGAAACATAATCTGTCATTTCGTAAAGTTCGGGGTTGCGATGCTTGTGTGAAAAAGCTTCAGCCTGATAAGCTTGAACCCAAATCGGAGAAGTGCGTCTTCATAGGATACCCAAAAGAAACTGTTGGGTACACATTCTACCACAGATCCGAAGGCAAGATTTTTGTTGCTGAGAATGGATCCTTTCTAGAGAAGGATTTTATCTCGAAAGAAGTGAGTGGGAGGAAAGTGGAACTTGATGAGGTAATTGTAGCTTCTTTCGAATTGGAAAATAGCTCATCACAGAAAACCTTTCCCGTGATGCCTACACCAACTAGAGAGGAAGCTAATGATAATGATCATGAAACTTCGGATCAAGTTACTACCGAACCTCGTAGGTCAACCAGAGCACGTTCTACACCAGAGTGGTACGCTAATCCTGTTTTGGAAGTCATGTTACTAGACCATGACGAACCTACGAACTATGAAGAAGCTATGATGAGCCCAGATTCCGATAAATGGCTTGAGGCCATGAAATCTGAGATAGGATCCATATAAAGAACAAAGTGTGGACTTTGGTGGACTTGCCCGATGATCGACACGCTATTAAGAATAAATGGACCCTTAAGAGAAAGACGGATGCTGATGGTAGTGTTACTATCTAGAAAGCTCGAATTGTCACAAAAGGTTTTTGACAAGTTCAAGGTGTTGACTACGATGAGATTTTCTCACTCATATCGATGCTTAAGTGTGTCTGAATCATGTTAGCAATTGCTGCATTGTATGAAATCTGGCAAATGGATAACAATGTTACATTCCTGAATGGATTTATTAAATAAAAGTTGCACGTGATGCAACCAGAAGGTTTTGTCAATCCTAAAGGTGTTAACAAAATGTGCAAGCTCCAGCGATCCATCTATGGACGGGTGCAAGCATCTCGGAGTCGGAATATACGCTTTGATGAGTTGATCAAAGCATATAGTTTCACATAGACTTGCGGTGAAGCATGTATTTACAAGAATGTGAGTGGGAGCACTACATCCTTTCTGATAAGTATATGTGAATGACATATTTTTGATCAGAGATGATGTAGAATTTTTTGGAAAGCATAAAGGAGTGTTTTAGAGGAGTTTTTCAAACAAATACCTTGGTGAAGATGATTACATATCGGGCATCAAGATCTATAGAGATAGATCAAGACGCTTGATAAGACTTTCGATGAGCACACACCTTGATAAGATTTTGAAGGAGTTCAAAATGGATCGGTCAAAGAAGGAGCTCTTGCCTGAGTGGTAAGGTATGAAGTTGAGTAAGACTCAAAACCCAACCATGACACAAGATAGAGAGAGAATGAAAGTCATTCCCTATGCCTCAGCCATAGGTTCTATAAAGTATGTCATGCTGTGTACCAGACCTATTGTGTACCCTGCCATGAGTTTGGCAACGAGGTACGATAGTGATCCAGGAATGGATCACTGGACAACGGTCAAAATTATCCTTCGTTACCTAAGAGGACTAATGAAATGTTTCTCGGTTATGGTGGTGATGAAGAGTTCATCGTAAAGGGTTACGTTGATGCAAGCTTTAACACTTATCCAGATGACTTAGAGTCTCAATCTGGATACATATTGAAAGTGGGAGCAATTAGCTAGAGTAGCTCCGTGCTGAGCATTGTAAACATAGAAATTTGCAAAATACATACGGATTTAAATGTGACAGACCCGTTGACTAAAATTCTCTCACAAGCAAAACATGATCACACCTTAGTACTCTTTGGGTGTTAATCACATGGTGATGTGAACTAGATTATTGACACTAGTGAACCCTTTGGGTGTTGGTCACATGGCGAGGTCAACTATGGGTGTTAATCACATTGCGATTTGAACTATGGGTGTTAATCACATCGGGATGTGAACTATTGTTGTTAATCACGTGACAATGTGAACTAGATTATTGATTCTAGTGCAAGTGGAAGACTAAAGGAAATATGCCCTACAGGCAACAATAAAGTAGTTATTTTATATTTCCTTATTTCATGATAAATGTTTATTATTCATGCCAGAATTGTATTAATCGGAAACTTGATACATGTGTGGATACATAGACAAAATACCAAGTCCCTAGTAAGCCTTTACTAGACTAGCTCGTTAATCAAAGATGGTTAAGGTTCCTGACCATAGACATGTGTTGTCATTTGATGAACAGGATCACATCATTAGGAGAATGGTGTGATGGACATGACCCATACTTTAGCTTAGCATATTGATCATTCAGTTTTATTGCTACTTCTGTCTTCATGTCAAATACATATTCCTTCGACTATGAGATTATGCAACTCCCGAATACCAGAGGAATGCCTTGTGTGCTATCAAACGTCACAACGTAACTTGGTGATTATAAAGATGCTCTACAGGTATCTCCAAGGTGTTTGTTGGGTTGGCATAGATCAAGATTAGGATTTTTCATTCCGAGTATCGAAGAAGTATCTCTGGGCCCTCTCTGTAATACACATCATAAGAAGCCTTGCAAGCAATGTGACTAATGAGTTAGTTGCGGGATGATGCATTACTGAACGAGTAAAGAGAGTTGTTGTTAACGAGATTGAACTAGGTATGAAGATATCGATGATTGAATCTCGGGCAAGTAACATACCGATGACAAATGAAATAATGTATGTTGTCATTATGGTACGACCGATAAAGATTTTCATAGAATATGTGGGAGCCAATATGAACTTCTAGGTTCAGCTATTGGTTATTGACTGGAGAGGTGTCTTGGTCATGTCTACATAGTTCTCAAACCCGTAGGGTCCGCACGCTTAACGTTTGATGACGATTTGTATTATATGAGTTATGTGATTTGGTGACCGAATGTTGTTCGGAGTCCCGGATGAGATCACAGACATGACAAGGAGTCTCTAAATGGTTGAGAGGTAAATACTGATATAAAGGATGATGGTATTTGGACACTGGAAGTGTTCTGGGTGATACCGGGTCACCAGAAGGGGTTACGGGCACCCCCGGCCAAGTTATGGGCCTATTGGGCCAAGAGAGGGAAAGACCAGCCCCTAGTGGCATGGTGCGCCCCCTTAAGGGCGTGAAAGGGAGAAGAAGGAAGGAGGGGAGGGAGAAGGAAAGGTAGGATTCAGCCTCCCCCTTTTCCTTCTCTCCCCCTCTCTTTCCTTCCACCTCTTCCAAATAAGGAGGGGGGCGAATTGGACAAAGCCCCCAAGAAGGATCCGTCCCTACTTGGGGCGACCCATGGCTGTCCTCCTCCCCCTCCTACCTATGTATACGTGAGGAGGGGGCACCTCAAACACACATGAAATAATTGTTAGCTATATGCGGTGTCCCCCTCCACAGTTTACGCCTTCGGTCACATTCTTGTAGTGCTTAGGTGAAGCCCTGCGCGGATCACTTCACCATCACCATCACCATGCCGTCGTGCTGACGGAACTCATCTACTTCCTTGACACTTTGCTAGATCAAGAGTTCGAGGGACGTCATCGAGCTGAGCGTGTGCAGAACTCAGAGGTGCCGTACATTCGTTGCTTGATCGGTCAGAACGAGAAGAAGTTCTACTACATCAACCGCATTGTCAAACGCTTCCGCTTTTGCTCTACGAGGGTACATAGACACACTCTCCCCCTCTCGTTGCTATGCACCTCCTAGATAGATCTTGTGTGAGCGTAGAACTTTTTTGAAATTGCATACTGCGTTTCCCAACAGATGAAATATTCTTTAAACAAGGGCCTATTCTGAAAAACTATTTGCCTGTTGAAATCCTTGGGGATCCTCCTCCACCTAAGGGTGATCCCATGTTTGAGCTTAAACCACTTCATGATACTTTAAAATATGCTTACCTAGATGAAAAGAAGATATATCCTGTTATTATCAGTGCTAACCTTTCAGAGCATCAAGAAAAGAAATTATTGAAAACTCTGAAGAAGCACCGTGCTGCTATTGGATATACTCTTTAAGATCTTAAGGGCATTAGTCCCACTTTATGCCAACACAAAATTAAGATGGAACGAGATACTAAACCAGTTGTTGATTACCAACGCCGATTAAATCCTAGGATGAAAGAGGTGGTAAGAAATGAAATACTAAAGCTTCTAGAGGTAGGTATTATTTATCCTATTGCTGATAGCCAATGGGTAAGTCCTGTTCATTGTGTCCCTAAGAAGGGAGGCATTACTTTTGTTCCTAATGATAAAGATGAATTGATCCCGCAAAGAATTATTACAGGTTATAGAATGGTAATTGATTTTCGCAAATTAAATAAAGCTACTAAGAAAGATCATTACCCTTTACCTTTTATTGATCAAATGCTAGAAAGACTATCCAAACATACACATGTTTGCTTTCTAGATGGTTATTCTGGTTTCTCTCATATACCTGTGTCAAAAGAAGATCAAGAGAAGACCACTTTTACTTGCCCTTTCGATAATTTTGCTTATAGAAGTATGCCTTTTGGTTTATGCAATGCACCTGCTACCTTTCAAAGATGTATGACTGATGTATTCTCTGAATTTTGTGAAAAGATTGTTGAGGTTTTCATGGATGATTTCTCCGTTTACGGAACTTGTTTTGATGATTGCTTAAGAAACCTTGATCCAGTTTTACAGAGATGCAAAGAAACTAATCTTGTCTTGAATTGGGAGAAGTGCCACTTTATGGTTAATGAATGTATTGTCTTGGGGCATAAGATTTCTGTAAGAGGTATTGAAGTTGATAAAGCTAAAGTAGATGCTATTGAAAATATGCCATGTCCTAAAGATATCAAAGGTATTATAAGTTTTCTTGGTCATGCTGGATTCTACAGGAGATTTATAAAATACTTCTCTAAAATTTCTAGACCTCTCACTAATCTCTTGCAAAAAGATGTTCCTTTTGTTTTTTGATGATGATTGTGTAGAAGCATTTGAAATACTTAAGAAATCCTTGATCTCCGCATCTATTGTTCAACCACCTGATTGGAATTTACCCTTTGAAATTATGTGGGATGCGAGTGATTATGCTATTGGTGCTGTTTTAGGAAGTTGATAAAAAATTGAATGTTATTCATTATTCTAGTAAAACTCAAGATAGTGCCCAGAGAAATTATGCTACTACTGAAAAATAATCCTTAGTAGTTGTTTCTGCTTGTGATAAGTTCAGGTCTTATATTCTTGATTCTAAAGTAACTGTCACACTGATCATGCTGCTATTAAATATCTTATGGAAAAGAAAGATGCTAAACCTAGACTTATTAGATGGGTTCTCTTGCTACAAGAATTTGATTTGCATATTATTGATAGAAAAGGAGCTGAGAACATCATTGCAGATAACTTGTCTAGGTTAGAAAATGTTCTTGATTGTCACATCCCTAGCTAGCACTTGCATTAGGACCTGACTAGAGTGTGCATCATGTTTACTTTCAAAGAAACTTGAAATGGGATTAATAGAAACCCCAGCACCCCTCCCCTAACAACTAGGGTTTGCTAAAATATTTTCCAATGTACCCAAAATGCCCTTCAAAATGTTCATCATTTCTGCCTTGGTCTTAAACCTCTGCCAAAAATGGTGCACAATTTTCTAGGACAATCTAGGGTTTTGGATTAAATCATATGGTATTTGAATTTGGGCATTTAAATGCTATAAAATATTTTAAATGCTCAAATAATCATAAACTATAATGTTTCCTACTGTTCATATTATATACAGCAGGTATGACAAGTGTTATGATTTATAAAAATGTTTAGGCATTTTTATTAAATGAACAAAGTTGCAAAATAAATGAAACAGAAAAGAAAATAGGAAAAGAAAATAGGAAGAACACTTACCTGGCGCCCACCCGGCCCACCTGCCGGCCCAGCCCAGCTGCCGCTCCAGCGAGCTGCTTGGCTCGGCCAGGCAGGCACGCAGGTGCTCGACGGCGACCGCACGGCGCGCCACGCAGCTGCCCGCCGCCCTGCTTCGCCCCCTCGCCGTCCTGGAGGGATGGATCGAACGTCCACGACCTCCTCGACCCCCCAGACACCTCCGCCTCCCCCAGTCCCTCTCCTCCGCTCTCCCCGCGCCATGGCCGACGCCGCCGTGATCGCACCGTCGTAGAAACCACGTCCACCGTCGTCCCCGAGCTCCGCCGTGTTGTCCCTCGTCTCCGCTGTCCTCGACTGCTTCGGACAGGCCGAGCCCCGAGCGCTCGCCCGCCCTGGAGACGCCCCCGACCTCTTCTTCCCCAACTCCGGCCGCGGAGATCCCCCTCGCCGTTCTGCTCAGCTCCGACCACCCCCGAGCTCGCTTCGGTGCTTGCTGCAACTGCTGTGAGCCTAGCTACCTCTTCCCCCTCTCCGTTGGCTCCCTCTTGCCCTGTAACACACTGCACGTAGCTCGCCCGCACGCACCGCCGCTGTGCTCGTCGCCGGTGATGCTCCGGTGACCATTTGGTCACCGGCACCCGTCCAACGTACTCACCACAGCACGTAGATGCGAACGGTGCCACGCACGCATCGCCTAGGCCCCTGCAGCCGCATCTCCACACACGCCCGACGTCGGTCGCCGCCGTCGAGCTCGTTGCCGTCGTCTCCGGCCACCCCAGGTCCGGCGACCACCTCCATCCGACGCGCAAGAGCAAGGGCTACCCAACGCACCCAGCCGCAGCTCGAACCGTGCACCGTAGACGTTTTCCGAAGCACGCCGCCGCGTTTTGCCTCGCCGGCGGCTAAACGCCGGCGAGTTGGACCTGTTTTGACCACGGGTTTGACCCCCTGGGTCAATGACATGTGGGCCCTGACCGCAAGTCAAACATAGTTTAGTTGTTAATTTAATATTAATTAGTTAATTAGTTTAGTCACTGACACGTGGGCCGTGGCCCCACTGACAGCTAATTAGTTTTAATTAAACTCTAATTAACTCAGTTAATTAGCTGTGACACTGACATGAGGGACCCACTGGTCAGGTTTGACCTGGACTAGCCCTGTTGACTGGCTGACGTCAGCATGATGTCATGCTGACGCAGTAAAGGTTTTTCTGGGATTTTTAGATTTAATTTAATTCAGGAAATTCCAGAAAATACCCAAAACTTCTAAAAATCATATAAAATCAACCATAGCTCAGATGGAAAAGATTTATATATGAAAAATGATCAGAAAAATCCAATCTTTCTAATGGCACTGGTTTCATGCATGTTTGAACAAGTTAACTTGCTGTATATATCAAAAACATGATAATGCACTTATTTAAATAATAGTTTGAACTTCAATTTGAATCCTTGATTCAAATAGGTTCAAACCCTTCTGGTTTTAGTTGCATTAGCCAACACACATGCATCTTGCCATGTCATAAACATGCATCATATTGTTGCATTTGTTTGTTAATGATTGTATCGTCAGTATTCCCTGTGTTAGGTCCTGCTCCCGAGGATACTACTGCGTATCCAGTTGAAGAGCAGTACCCGACGACTACCTTGTCAGGCAAGCAATCATTGATCATTCCGATACAACCCAATCTTCTCGCTCCTGCTCTCTTTTACTGCATTAAGGCAACAGCGCGTGAACTGCTACTTGCTGCGGTAGTTGAACCCTATTCCCTTGCATGACCTGTCATTGCCACAGTAAATAGTTGAAACCCACTAGCATGTGTAGGAGTTGATTGAGCCATGTGATGTGTGATCCACCATGCTATTTGTTTATGTTGCCTGCTATGCTTAGAGTTGTGTCTGGTCTGATTCATCTGGGTGATGGATCAGAGTGAAACAATCTTTCGATAAAGAGAAGGAAGTGTGGAATACGCTTGGTAAAGGTATCGATGAAAGGCCATGTAGGAGTACGTGGTGGGTTGTTTCATTGGAACCGTACATAGGACCTGAGATCTGTATGTGTGGTTCAAGTTGCAGTTACTACCATGCATTGGGCCCGAAACCAATGGACCCTCTCGGCTTATTAATTACCCTTGATCTCTGTCTAGGAGTTGCAACTAGTTTCTGGTGTTTATAGCTTACTGGAGGTCGTGCACAACGCTGACCCTCGGGGTGGGTTGTGATGCGACAGGTACGTGGCACGGTGTACCGGTTGCCCGTTTGGTGACTCGGGAACCCTGTACACATCGTTTGGGGCCGTGAGCGACACCCCGGCCGGATCTCCCCACGGATGGAACCCAAATAGGCGATAAACCTGGACGAGAGACTTGTGTAGTTAGTCAGGTCGTGGCCGACACCCTCGCTGGGCTTCCGCTTGAAGGTTGCCGAGTACACGCCGAGTAAATGGCGATAAGTGGTGGAAGCGTGTGTGAAGAGGTACACCCCTGCAGGGTTATCAGACTATTCGAATAGCCGTTGTTCGCGGTACGAACTACTTGGTTACTCTTACAGTTCATAGACAAGTTGATGGATACTACTAAAAGCCTCAAGATAAGCGTGAGTGCCGTGGATGGCCCTTCCGTAGGATGACGGAAGAGGATCCTCGATAGTGTATTGATGTGGTGATTAGAGGACTCGTGTTCGTAACAATATCTTGCAATCCGTTGAGAGTTGTAGTATAGGTTAGCCAAGGTCAAAGCTGGCATTCTGCTATAAACTCCACTACCCCCTTTGATAATGTTGCATGTATGATAGGTTCTGTGGTAAGACTTGCTGAGTACCTTTGTACTCATGTTTGCTTAATAACCGTTGCAGAGGAGAACCCTGCCCCTGCTGATGGGTTCTACATAGACGTTGACGTCGACGAGTAGCTTGACACCCAGACGGTGATCTGGAGCTTGTGAAGGGCCTTGTAGATAGTCAGGCTACACCAAGCCTGTTTTATTTTCTAAGTTGTCTGTACTCAGACATGTATTATTTTCTAAGTTGTATGTACTCAGACATGTAGCTTCCGCTTGTGCTTGTATGACTGTATGACTTGAGTGTTGGGTCATGTGACCCCTATCTGTATGACTATGTTATGTATGGCTCTTGGAGCCTTTTAAATAAAGTACTTTGAGTCATAGAGTTCTGTTGTGTTGCAATGTTGTATTTGCACATATTGAGCATATTGCGTGTATGATTGAAATGCTTGGTATGTGTGGGATCCGACACCTAGTTGTTTTCCTTTGGTAGTCTATCTTACAGGGAAATGCCTCCTAGTGATTCCAATGAGCCTTGGTAGCTTGCTACTGCTCGGAACACGTAGGCTGGCCGGCATGTGTCCTTCTTCGTTCCTGTGTCTGTCCCTTAGGGGAAATGTCACGCGTTGTTCCTTTAAGTCCATGTAGCTTGCTACGACTTGGGTTCATACGTTGATGACCGACACGTTCGTTGCTGGGTCATGAATGCCTGTCTCTTTAATTTGGTGCCACTTTTGGTTTATAACTAGCCATGTCAGCCCGGGTTCTCTGTCATATGGATGCTAGCGACACTGTCATATACGTGTGCCAAAATGCGCAAACGGTCCCGGGCCAGGTAAGGTGGCACCCGTGGGGTTACCGTGCGTGAGGCCGCAAAGTGATATGACGTGTTACAGCTAGATCGGTGTGACTTAGGATCGGGGTCCTGACAGCGTTGGCATCAGAGCTGGACTGCCTGTAGGTTTCTCAAGCCAAACTGGTCGATGTTGAGTCTAGAAAAATTCTTAGTTATATGTAGGGGAATTGATTGTGGAAGGGAACGTAAGGCTCTTTTTACTCCTTTACCTTATGCCCTTCTGATCTGAGTCAGTCTATTCTTTCTACGGGGATTTAGGACTAGGCCTCTTATCCTTACTAGGTTCACGTGTTACTAATCCGTAGACTCTTAGGATTGTTAGTTTCAAGCCTCAGTTCAGTTTCTATCCTTTGAGTATGATGATTATTGAACCGGAACCTTGATATGGAATTGTTGAGTGGCTATGCTATCATTTGTATGATGTCTCAAATCTTTGTTTGAGCATTTACATTTGTTATGCTGCCCGATTTCTTCCAGAAACACTAATGCCTTTGCATTATTTCGTGTTTCAGATGTCAGGCCGCATCCCTCACCAAGTGGTTCCTTTGACTCGGTGCATTAATGTGCCCGGTCACACGGCCATGCTAGTCCGTGTGATGACTGAGACCGGTTATCGCTGGTATCCTGAATACACTGTGGAGGAACAGTATCGGGATTTCAATCAAAGTCAGTATTTCTGCACAGTCCGGATATACCCCTCATATCCCGAAGCTAATGATCCCATCCATTGGTCTTATGGACTTGGGATTACCATCGAGATGGCAGTGCAGGATGCCGCTTATTCGATGATGACCATTCTCCGTGCTAGGCATGCCCTGTTGCTGAACACTGAGTTCTGTTACATGCCAGCTTCACTCCCCGGAGAAGAAGGCTACTACACTGGTCTGTATACTGATGCTGCTCATGAAGAGCCACTGCTTCAGACTACTGTTCAGATGTTGGAGGATAGGGACCGTGAGGTCTGTGCCCTCCGAATGGAGCTGTATAACACCCGAGCCGCTCACTGGACTACTTTGACACGGCTTGCACCTGCTGTGCACGCCGGATATCTGGACATGCGGGATTTGTATCCTGTGCAGACTCGTCTGCCTGATCGCATGGATTGGCGTGACGTTGGGGGTATTACACCTCCACGTGGGCGTCCACCAGCATCGGGACCGAGACCACACCCATGCCCTTATGGTCCACAGCCTTCGAGTGCTCGCGAGTTCCAAGATCCGTCTGTACCACTTCCAGGCTACGGTGGTAATCTTTACGAGGATTACTACGCGAATGTCTGAGCTAGTCCGTGGTAGTAGTAGTATTGTAGTAGTTGTATTTCCACAGTCCTGCGCGTCTTGTGGAATATGACTTAGTGTGTACTGAGTTCCGGAGGTGTAGTTAAATAATGTATAGGAACTTGGAATGCCTCTGATGGGATGTATCGTCTTTCACCGCAGTTGTACTTTAGCCTTGGCTTGTACTAAACTTTGTATGGTGTGTATGACCACTGGTGTATATATAGCAGTTCCTATATTACCAAGTCGTACGGATGAACATCTCTGCATTCTGTGACATCCATTACATTCTGCACTTCTATGTCAAATTTTTGCCATCCTTGTCTAAACCGTTGTTTTGTTTTCCTAGGATGGTCAACACTCGCAACACTCCTGCTGCTCAGGAGCAGGGTGAGGCTAGTGGGGCTAGAGATGGAAATCTGCCCCAGCCACCCTCTTTGGCGGAAGTTATGCTTGAAGCAGAACGGAACAAGAGAGAGACCAACCGTCTGCTGGAACGCATTGAGCAAAACACTGGGTTCCGTCAGAGGAATGACGTGGTGTCAATCCACGATTTTATCAAGATGTGTCCACCAAAGTTCCATCACTCCACTGAACCTCTGGATGCTGATGACTGGCTACGTAGTATCACCCACAAGCTACACTCTGCCCGTGTGGCCGAAGCTGATAAGGTTATCTACGCCGCCTACCATCTTGAGGGCCCTGCCAGTCTTTGGTGGGAAAACTTTGAAGCTATGCGTCCTGCTGGCCAAGTCACTACCTGGGTTGAGTTCAGTGAGGCATTCCGTGAACATCACATTCCGGAAGGTCTCATGGATCGCAAGCGGGAGGAATTCTGCAATTTCACTCAGGGCCGTTTAACTGTGGACGGCTATAGCCGTGAGTTTGGTAATCTGGCACGCTATGCACCTGAGGAAGTATCCACCGATGCCAAGAAACAGGCGAGGTTCCGCAAGGGACTCAGCCCTGAACTTCGTCGAGATCTACGTCTGCACGAGTGCACCTCCTTCCAGAAGTTGGTTAACAAGGCTATCAGTGCTGAGACAGGCCAGACCAACTTCGAGGCCACCCGCAAGCATACTCGAGACTTTGGTTCCTCATCCGGCTCTGGTTCTCACAAGCGCCGTGTTTGGGTTCCTATCACTGCTCTGCCACCCAAGTATACACCGAGGCCATCCTATGAGGCGCCTCGCCCAACTCAACAGTTTGCACCTGCTAAGACCTATGGAGGTCCACCCTCCAACTTTGCTCCACGCACCACCACTGTGACATGTTTCAAGTGTGGAAAACCGGGACACTACATGCATGATTGTCCCCAGAATCAGCCAGGAAAACCCGTTGGCCGTGGTAAGCCAACCGGCAAGGTGAACTATGTCAAGCCAATCCCCATTGCACGTGGTCATGTCAACTATGTTTCTGCCGAAGAAGCCTATGAGGATCCTAACGTCGTCCTTGGTACGCTTCTCGTAAACAGCCATCCGGCATCTGTTCTTTTCGATACTGGAGCATCTCATTCGTTCATATCTGAGAGCTATGCTCGAGTGCACAACATGACTTTTTGTGACATGCCTACTTCCATGGTTATTCAAACTACTGGTTCAAAGTGGCAAACCTCTAGGGTAAGCCATGGAAATGAAATCCTTGTCGATAGACTTGTTTTCCTTGCATCTTTAATCGCTCTCAAGTCCTCGGACATAAATATCATTTTGGGTATGGATTGGATGACAACTCATTACGCCAAAATTGATTGCTTTACTAGGACCGTTCAACTTACACATCCATCCGGCAAGATAGTCAATGTCTTGACTCGAATGGCTGAACGTCAGCTCTACTCTCTTAACGCCAGCCCTCTACCAGAACTCGAAGATATCCCGGTAGTCCGTGACTTTCCGGATGTTTTTCCAGAAGAACTGCCAGGAGTTCCACCTGACAGAGATGTCGAGTTCGTGATAGATCTTATCCCTGGAACTGTCCCAATCTCTAGGAGACCCTATAAGATGGCACCACTAGAATTAGCTGAGCTAAAGAAACAACTCGATGAGTCCTTGCAGAAAGGTTTCATCCGTCCTAGTTCTTCCCCTTGGGCTTGCCCCGTCCTCTTCGTCAAGAAGAAGGATGGAACGGAGCGGATGGTTGTAGATTACCGACCTGTCAATCTGGTCACCATAAAGAATAAGTATCCGCTTCCCAGGATCAACGACCTGTATGATCAGCTCGCTGGATCCTCAGTCTTCTCTAAGATGGATTTGAGGTTGGGCTACCATCAAATCAAAATCAAGAACGGGGACATTCCTAAAACGGTTTTCGTTACTCGTTATGGCCAATATGAGTACACCGTCATGTCCTTCGGATTAACCAATGCCCCAGCTACCTTTTCTCGGTTAATGAATTCTATATTCATGGAGTATTTGGATAAATTCGTCGTGGTATACCTCGATGATATACTCATTTTCTCCAAGAACAAGGAAGATCATGCCGATCATTTAAGGCTGGTATTGACGAAACTTCGAGAGCACCGCCTTTATGCCAAATTCTCTAAATGTGAATTTTGGTTGCCAGAAGTAACCTATCTAGGTCATGTGATCTCTGGCAAGGGTATTGCTGTCAATCCCGAGCGAGTTCAAGCCGTCCTTGATTGGACTCCCCCTGAATCGGTCAAGCAAGTTAGGAGTTTTCTTGGCTTAGCGAGCTATTGCCGATGTTTCGTCGAGAATTTCTCCAAGGTTGCTAAACCTCTAACCGAACTCCTCAAGAAAGATAAAAAGTTTGAGTGGACACCACAGTGCGAGTCCAGTTTTCAGGAACTGAAAAGACGCCTGACATCTGCACCTGTACTGGTACCACCAGACTTTTCCAAGGATTTTATAATCTATTGCGACGCCTCGCGACAAGGACTAGGTTGCATTCTTATGCAAGATCGTCAAGTGATTGCATACGCATCCCGACAGTTGCGTCCACATGAGGATAACTATCCTACTCATGATTTAGAGCTTGCAGCTGTAGTCCATGCACTCAAAACATGGCGACATTACCTCCTTGGTAATCACTGTGAAATCTTCACTGATCACCAAAGCTTGAAGTATATCTTCACCCAACCGGATTTGAATCTCAGGCAAAGACGTTGGGTTGAGTTGCTCACCGACTACGACTTAGGAATCACTTACACTCCTGGAAAGGCCAATGTCATGGCTGATGCACTAAGTCGTAAGTCATATTGTAACAATTTAATGTTACAACAAAGTCAACCACTTCTCCACGAGGAATTTCGTAAGCTTAACCTTCACATTGTTCCTCGAGGATTCCTTTCCACCTTGGTGGCGAAACCTACCCTTTTGGATCAGGTCATCAAAGCACAGAAGGTTGATCCCGGAATTTCCTGTATTAAGAGGAACATCAAGAAAGGAGTTGCAGGATGTTTCTCAATTGATTATCAAGGAGTCGTATTCTTTAGCAACCGTTTAGTGGTTCCTAAAGTGCGAAACCTAAGACGTTTGATCCTCAAGGAGGCTCATGAATCTCCTCTCACGATTCATCCCGGTAGTACCAAAATGTATCAAGACCTACGTCAAAGATTCTGGTGGACTAGGATGAAGAGAGAAATCGCTCAATTCATTGCTAACTGCGACGTTTGCCGTCGAGTCAAAGCAGAGCATCAACGGCCTGCTGGCACCCTTCAACCTTTAGCTATTCCTGAATGGAAATGGGATAAAGTCGGTATGGCTTTCATTACCGGGTTTCCCAGGTCCAGGAAAGGGAATAATGCTATCTTCGTCGTTATCGACCGCCTCTCTAAAGTAGCTCATTTCCTACCTGTTCGGGAGAGTATTACCGCTAGCCAGCTAGCAGACTTATATATCTCTCGAATAGTGTCACTTCATGGTGTACCGTTGGAGATTAACTTAGACCGTGGAAGTCTTTTCACTTCACGATTTTGGGAAAGTTTCCAGAATGCTATGGGAACTCATCTCTCTTTCAGTACTGCCTTCCATCCGCAGTCAAGTGGTCAAGTGGAACGAGTCAATCAAATTCTGGAAGACATGCTTCGAGCCTCTGTCATTTCTTTCGGTATGGAATGGGAAAAATGTCTTCCATTTGCCGAATTCGCTTATAACAATAGTTATCAAGCCAGCCTGGGTATAGCTCCCTTCGAAGTTCTATATGGACGAAGGTGTCGAACACCTCTTAACTGGTCAGAAACCGGCGAAAGACAATTCTTTGTCCCGGATATGATTCAGGAAGCAGAGGAACAAGTTCGCATCGTTCGTGAGAGGTTGAAAACAGCCCAGTCTCGCCAAAAGAGCCAATATGATAGTCATCATAAGGCTGTGACTTTTGAAGTCGGCGATAAGGCTTACCTTCGGGTTACTCCTCTTAAGGGAACCCATCGATTCGGTATCAAAGGCAAATTGGCCCCTCGTTACATCGGTCCTTTTCGCATTCTTGCCAAACGAGGAGAAGTTGCCTACCAATTAGAACTACCTCCGCACCTCTCCAGAGTTCATGATGTTTTCCACGTTTCTCAACTCAGGCGTTGCTTCTCGGATCCTATCCGCGGAGTGGACCACGAAACGCTTGATCTCCAAGACAATCTCACATATCGAGAATACCCCGTTCGTATTCTTGATCAAACTGAGCGCAACACTCGACGCCACAATATCAAGTTTCTCAAGGTTCAATGGTCACATCATTCCGAGAGTGAAGCTACTTGGGAAAGGGAGGATCGTCTTCGACTTGAGTACCCCACCCTCTTTCCGGAGGAACCCCAATCTCGGGACGCGATTCTTTTAAGTGGGGGTGAGTTGTCACATCCCTAGCTAGCACTTGCATTAGGACCTGACTAGAGTGTGCATCATGTTTACTTTCAAAGAAACATGAAATGGGATTAACAGAAACCCCAGCACCCCTCCCCTAACAACTAGGGTTTGCTAAAATATTTTCCAATGTACCCAAAATGCCCTTCAAAATGTTCATCATTTCTGCCTTGGTCTTAAACCTCTGCCAAAAATGGTGCACAATTTTCTAGGACAATCTAGGGTTTTGGATTAAATCATATGGTATTTGAATTTGGGCATTTAAATGCTTTAAAATATTTTAAATGCTCAAATAATCATAAACTATAATGTTTCCTACTGTTCATATTATATACAGCAGGTATGACAAGTGTTATGATTTATAAAAATGTTTAGGCATTTTTATTAAATGAACAAAGTTGCAAAAGAAATGAAACAGAAAAGAAAATAGGAAAAGAAAATAGGAAGAACACTTACCTGGCGCCCACCCGGCCCACCTGCTGGCTCAGCCCAGCTGCCGCTCCAGCGAGCTGCTTGGCTCAGCCAGGCAGGCAGACAGGTGCTCGACGGCGACCGCACGGCGCGCCACGCAGCTGCCCGCCGCCCTGCTTCGCCCCCTCGCCGTCCTGGAGGGATGGATCGAACGTCCACGACCTCCTCGACCCCCCAGACACCTCCGCCTCCCCCCAGTCCCTCTCCTCCGCTCTCCCCGCGCCATGGCCGACGCCGCCGTGATCGCACCGTCGTAGAAACCGCGTCCACCGTCGTCCCCGAGCTCCGCTGTGTTGTCCCTCGTCTCCGCCGTCCTCGACTGCTTCGGACAGGCCGAGCCCCGAGCGCTCGCCCGCCCTGGAGACGCCCCCGACCTCTTCTTCCCCAACTCCGGCCGCGGAGATCCCCCTCGCCGTTCTGCTCAGCTCCGACCACCCCCGAGCTCGCTTCGGTGCTTGCTGCAACCGCTGTGAGCCTAGCTACCTCCTCCCCCTCTCCGTTGGCTCCCTCTTGCCCTGTAACACACTGCACGTAGCTCGCCCGCACGCACCGCCGCCGTGCTCGTCGCCGGTGATGCTCCGGTGACCATTTGGTCACCGGCACCCGTCCAACGTACTCACCACAGCACGTAGATGCGAACGGTGCCACGCACGCATCGCCTAGGCCCCTGCAGCCGCATCTCCACACACGCCCGACGCCGGTCGCCGCCGTCGAGCTCGTTGCCGTCGTCTCCGGCCACCCCAGGTCCGGCGACCACCTCCATCCGACGCGCAAGAGCAAGGGCTACCCAACGCACCCAGCCACAGCTCGAACCGTGCACCGTAGACGTTTTCCGAAGCACGCCGCCGCGTTTTGCCTCGCCGGCGGCTAAACGCCGGCGAGTTGGACCTGTTTTGACCACGGGTTTCACCCCCTGGGTCAATGACATGTGGGCCCTGCCCGCAAGTCAAACATAGTTTAGTTGTTAATTTAATATTAATTAGTTAATTAGTTTAGTCACTGACACATGGGCCCTGGCCCCACTGACAGCTAATTAGTTTTAATTAAACTCTAATTAACTTAGTTAATTAGCTGTGACACTGACATGAGGGACCCACTGGTCAGGTTTGACCTGGACTGGCCCTGTTGACTGGCTGACGTCAACATGATGTCATGTTGACGCAGTAAAGGTTTTTCTGGGATTTTTAGATTTAATTTAATTCAGGAAATTCCAGAAAATACCCAAAACTTCTAAAAATCAAATAAAATTAACCATAGCTCAGATGGAAAAGATTTATATATGAAAAATGATCAGAAAAATCCAATCTTTCTAATGGAACTGGTTTCATGCATGTTTGAACAAGTTAACTTGCTGTATATATCAAAAACATGATAATGCACTTATTTAAATAATAGTTTGAACTTCAATTTGAATCCTTGATTCAAATAGGTTCAAACCCTTCTGGTTTTAGTTGCATTAGCCAACACACATGCATCTTGCCATGTCATAAACATGCATCATATTGTTGCATTTGTTTGTTAATGATTGTATCGTCGGTATTCCCTGTGTTAGGTCCTGCTCCCGAGGATACTACTGCGTATCCAGTTGAAGAGCAGTACCCGACGACTACCTTGTCAGGCAAGCAATCATTGATCATTCCGATACAACCCAATCTTCTCGCTCCTGCTCTCTTTTACTGCATTAAGGCAACAGCGCGTGAACTGCTACTTGCTGCGGTAGTTGAACCCTATTCCCTTGCATGACCTGTCATTGCCACAGTAAATAGTTGAAACCCACTAGCATGTGTAGGAGTTGATTGAGCCATGTGATGTGTGATCCACCATGCTATTTGTTTATGTTGCCTGCTATGCTTAGAGTTGTGTCTGGTCTGATTCATCTGGGTGATGGATCAGAGTGAAACAATCTTTCGATAAAGAGAAGGAAGTGTGGAATACGCTTGGTAAAGGTATCGATGAAAGGCCATGTAGGAGTACGTGGTGGGTTGTTTCATTGGAACCGTACATAGGACCTGAGATCTGTATGTGTGGTTCAAGTTGCAGTTACTACCATGCATTGGGCCCGAAACCAATGGACCCTCTCGGCTTATTAATTACCCTTGATCTCTGTCCAGGAGTTGCAACTAGTTTCTGGTGTTTATAGCTTACTGGAGGTCGTGCACAACGTTGACCCTCGGGGTGGGTTGTGATGCGACAGGTACGTGGCACGGTGTACCGGTTGCCCGTTTGGTGACTCGGGAACCCTGTACACATCGTTTGGGGCCGTGAGCGACAACCCGGCCGGATCTCCCCACGGATGGAACCCAAATAGGCGATAAACCTGGACGAGAGACTTGTGTAGTTAGTCAGGTCGTGGCCGACACCCTCGCCGGGCTTCCGCTTGAAGGTTGCCGAGTACACGCCGAGTAAACGGAGATAAGTGGTGGAAGCGTGTGTGAAGAGGTACACCCCTGCAGGGTTATCAAACTATTCGAATAGCCGTTGTTCGCGGTACGAACTACTTGGTTACTCTTACATTTCATAGACAAGTTGATGGATACTACTAAAAGCCTCAAGATAAGCGTGAGTGCCGTGGATGGCCCTTTCGTAGGATGACGGAAGAGGATCCTCGGTAGTGTATTGATGTGGTGATTAGAGGACTCGTGTTCGTAACAATATCTTGCAATCCGTTGAGAGTTGTAGTATAGGTTAGCCAAG
Organism: Secale cereale; assembly: GCA_902687465.1. NCBI lineage: Eukaryota > Viridiplantae > Streptophyta > Magnoliopsida > Poales > Poaceae > Secale > Secale cereale. The sequence continues at coordinate 280,229,304 of LR738710.1, forward strand.
GTCAAAGCTGGCATTCTGCTATAAACTCCACTACCCCCTTTGATAATGTTGCATGTATGATAGGTTCTGTGGTAAGACTTGCTGAGTACCTTTGTACTCATGTTTGCTTAATAACTGTTGCAGAGGAGAACCCTGCCCCTGCTGATGTGTTCTACATAGACGTTGACGTCGACGAGTAGCTTGACACCCAGACGGTGATCTGGAGCTTGTGAAGGGCCTTGTAGATAGTCAGGCTACACCAAGCCTGTTTTATTTTCTAAGTCGTCTGTACTCAGACATGTTGCTTCCGCTTGTGCTTGTATGACTGTATGACTTGAGTGTTGGGTCATGTGACCCCTATCTGTATGACTATGTTATGTATGGCTCTTGGAGCCTTTTAAATAAAATACTTTGAGTCATAGAGTTCTGTTGTGTTGCAATGTTGTATTTGCACATATTGAGCATATTGCGTGTATGATTGAAATGCTTGGTATGTGTGGGATCCGACACCTAGTTGTTTTCCTTTGGTAGCCTATCTTACAGGGAAATGCCTCCTAGTGATTCCAATGAGCCTTGGTAGCTTGCTACTGCTCAAAACACGTAGGCTGGCCAGCATGTGTCCTTCTTCGTTCCTGTGTCTGTCCCTTAGGGGAAATGTCACGCGTTGTTCCTTTAAGTCCATGTAGCTTGCTACGACTTGGGTTCATACGTTGATGACCGACACGTTCGTTGCTGGGTCATGGATGCCTGTCTCTGTAATTTAGTGCCACTTTTGGTTTATAACTAGCCATGTCGGCCCGGGTTCTCTGTCATATGGATGCTAGCGACACTGTCATATACGTGTGCCAAAATGCGCAAACGGTCCCGGGCCAGGTAAGGTGGCACCCGTGGGGTTACCGTGCGTGAGGCCGCAAAGTGATATGACGTGTTACAGCTAGATCGGTGTGACTTAGGATCGGGGTCCTGACATTGATGACCCACTACCTATTGATGACAGCTTTTTTGATGAACAATTAGCTGTCATAAATGCTTCTTGTAATTCTCCCTAGTATGCTGACTATGGTAATTACATTGTTGCTAAATTTATACCACCTAGCTTCACATACCAACAAAAGAAAAAGTTTTTCTATGATTTAAGATATTACTTTTGGGATGACCCACATCTTTATAAAGAAGGAGTAGATGGTGTTATTAGATGATGTGTACCTAAGCACGAACAGGAACAAATCCTACGCAAGTGTCACTCCGAAGCCAATGGAGGACACCATGCTGGAGATAGAACTGCACACAAGGTATTGCAATCAGGTTTTTATTGGCCTACTCTCTTCAAAGATGCCCGAAAGTTTGTCTTGTCTTGTGATGAATGTCAGAGAATTGGTAATATTAGTAGACGTCAGGAAATGCCTATGAAGTATTCACTTGTCATTGAACCATTTGATGTTAGGGGCTTTGATTATATGGGACCTTTTCCTTCCTCTAATGGGTATACACATATTTTTGTTGCTGTTGATTACGTTACTAAGTGGGTAGAATCTATTCCAACTAGTAGTGTTGATCATAACACTTGTATTAAGATGCTTAAAGAATTTATTTTTCTGAGGTTTGGAGTCCCTAGATATTTAATTATAGATGGTGGTTCACATTTTATTCATGGTGCTTTTTGTATGATGCTTCCTAAATATGATGTTAATAATAGAGTTGCATCTCCTTATCATCCTTAGTCTAGTGGTCAAGTAGAGTTGAGAAATAGAGAGATTAAATTGATTTTGTAAAAAAGGCTGTTAATAGATCTAGAAAGAATTGGTCTAAGAAACTTGATGATGCATTATGGGCGTATAGAACTGCTTATAAAAACCATATGGGTATGTCTCCGTATAAAATAGTTTATGGAAAAGCATGTCACTTACCTCTTGAATTAGAACATAAGGCATATTGTGCTATTAAAGAACTCAATTATGATTTTAAACTTGCCGGTGAGAAGAGGTTATTTGACATTAGCTCACTTGATGTATGGAGAACCCAAGCTTATGAGAATGTCAAGTTGTTTAAAGAAAAAGTTAAAAGATGGCATGACAAGAGAATACAAAAGCGTGACTTTAAAGTAGGTGATCATGTTTTGCTATACAACTCTCGTTTAAGATTTTTTGCAGGAAAGCTTCTCTCTAAATGGGAAGGCCCTTAAATTATCGATGAGGTCTATCGCTCTGGCGCCATCAAAATCAACAACACCGAAGGAAAAAATCCGAAGGTGGTAAACGGTCAAAGAATCAAACACTATATCTAAGGTACTCCCTTAAATGTTGAGACCAATATAATTGACACAGTGACACCAGAGGACTACATAAGGAACACTTTCCAGAATGTTTCAGACTCCGAAAAGGAATAGGTATGTGGTACGGTAGGTAAACCGACTCCAAAACGTTCCAAACAATATTTTTTTCTCCGTTTTGGAATATTTAAAAAATTAGGAAAATTAAAACTAGTTCGGAAGGGACACGGGTCCACTGAAGGAAATATGCCCTAGAGGCAATAATGAAGTTGTTATTTATATTTGCTTATATATCATGATAAATGTCTTTTATTCATACTATAATTGTATTAACCGGAAACTTGATACATGTGTGAATACATAGACAAAACAGAGTGTCCCAAATATGCCTCTACTAGACTAGCTCGTTAATCAAAGATGGTTGAGTTTCCTAACCATAGACATGTCTTGCCATTTGATGAACGAGATCACATCATTAGGAGAATGATTTGATGGACAAGACCCATCCGTTAGCTTAGCATAAAGATTGTTTAGTTTTATTGCTATTACTTTCTTCATGACCTATACATGTTCCACTCACTATGAGATTATGCAACTCCCGAATACCGGAGGAACACCTTGTGTGCTATCAGACGTCACAATGTAACTAGGAGATTATGAAGATGCTCTACAGGTGACTCTGAAGGTGTTTTGTTGAGTTGGCATGGATCGAGAATAGGATTTGTCACTCCGAGTGTCGGAGAGGTATCTCTGGGCCCTCTTGGTAATGCACATCACTATAAGCCTTGCAAGTAATGTGACTAATGACTTAGTTGTGGGATAATGCATTATAGAACAAGTAAAGAGACTTGCTGGTAATGATATTGAACTAGGTATGATGATACCGATGGTCGAATCTCGGACAAGTAACATACCGATGACAAAGGGAACAACGTTTGTTGTTATGCGGTTTGATCGATAAAGACCTTCGTAGAATATGTAGGAGCCAATATGACCATACAGGTTCCTCTATTGGTTATTGATCGGAGATGTGTCTCGGTCATGTCTACTTAGTTCTCAAACCCGTAGGGTCCGCACGCTTAACGTTCGATGACGATTTGTATTCTGAGTTATGTGTTTTGGTGACCGAAATTTGTTCAGGGTCCCGGATGAGATCACTGACATGACGAGGAGCCTCGAAATGGTCGAGAGGTAAAGATTCATATATTGCAAGGTTATATATGGATACCGAATTGGTTCCGAAGAAGATCTGGGATTTTTCGGAGTATCGGGAGGTCACCGGAACCCCCCGGGAAAGTTAATGGGCCTATTTGGCCATAATAGAGAGAGGGAGGCCGCCATAGGAAGTGGGGAGTGCCCCCCAAGCCCAACCGAATTGGACTAGGGGTGGGGGGCGCAACCCCCCTTTCCTTCTCCCTCTCCCTCCTTTCCCCGTTCCCCTCTCCACAAGCTGGAAGGAGGGGGGGTGAATCCTACTTGGACTAGGAGTCCAAGTAGGACCCCCATGGCGCGCCCTCTCCCTAGGATGGCCTCCTCCTCCCCCCTCCTTTATATACGTGGGTAGGGGGGCCCAAAGGTACACCCAGATTTTTCTTAGCCATGTGCGGTGCCCCCCTCCATAGTTTGCTCCTCCGGTCATAGCGTCGTAGTGCTTAGGCAAAGCCCTGCGTGGATCACATCACCAACCCGTCTCCATGCCATCGTGTTGACGGAACTCTCCCTCGACCCTATACTGGATCAAGAGCTTGAGGGACGTCATCGAGCAAAACGTGTGCTGAACACGGAGGTGCCGTACGTTGATACTTGGATCGGTTGGATCGTGAAGACGTTCGACTACATCAACCGCGTTAACATAACGCTTCTGCTTTTGGTCTACGAGGGTACGTCGACACACTCTCCCAGTCTCGTTGCTATGCATCTCCTAGATAGATCTTGTGTGAGCGTAGGAAATTTTTGAAATTGCGTGCTACGTTTCCCAACAATGGCATCATGAGCCAGGTCTATGCGTAGATGATATGAACGACTAGAACACAAAGAGTTGTGGGCAGTGATCGTCATACTGCTTACCACCAATGTCTTATTTTGATTCGGCGGTATTTTTGGATGAAGCGGCCCGAACCAACCTTACATGACCACGTTCATGAGACCGGTTCCATCGACAGACATGCAACTAGTTTTACATAACGGCGGCTGGCAGGTGTCTGTTTCTCCTACTTTAGTTGAATCGAATTTGACTGTGGTCGGTCCTTGTTGAAGGTTAGAACAGCAAACTTGATAAATCACCATTGTGGTTCCTGTGCTACAGGTAAGAACGGTACTTGCTAGAAGCCCGTAGCAGCCACGTAAAATGTGCAACAATAAAGTAGAGGACATCTAACTTATTTTTGTAGGGCATGTTGTGATGTGATATGGTCAAGACGTGATGAGTTATACGTTATTGTATGAGATGATCATGTCTTAATTATCGGCAACCGGCAGGAGCCTTATGGTTGTCTCTTTATTGTATGAATTGCGAACGCCATGTAATTGTTTTACTTTATCACTATGATTTAGCGATAGTAGTAGAAGCAATAGTTGGCGAGACGACCGTGAAGATCATGGTGTCAAGCCGGTGATGATGGATATCATGACGATGCTTTGGAGATGGAGACCAAAAGAACTAGATGATGATAGCCATATCATGTCACATATTTTGATTGCATGTGATGTTTATCTTTTTTTATGGAACTTATTTTGCATAGAACGGCGGTAGCGTTATAAGATGATCCCTTACAAAATTTCAAGGTACAAGTGTTCTCCCTGAGTATGCACCGTTGCGACAATTCGTCGTGCCGAGACATCACGTGATCATCGGGTGTGATAAGCTCTATGTTCACATTCAATGGGTGTAAGACAGTTTTGCGCGAGCAGGATACTCAGATTAATTGGACATACCATGGATTCAAAGTTTTGAATATCGTTTGTAACAATCCATACAATGAAACGGGACAAGACTCTCTCTTTGTGTGGTGCGGATTATTTGTTTTTCCCATTGAGGGAAGTATGGTTGGATTTGGTACTCTCTGGAAACTCGCTACCCGTGCCTTGCTATCCCAAAATTACAACGCGTGGGAAAACTCCCTCCTGCTGCCAAATCCCAACATGCGAAATCCCCATTCTAACCCTGAGCTGAAAGGATAACTAGTTCAAATCGGTGGGCGTACTTTTGTAATACACCCTACATTTCGGACAAGCGCATCCGTAAGTCTTGGTCCCCCCTCCCGTCACCTCCTTTTCACCATTCGAAAACCCAAGCCGCCATAACCTCTCTGCTCTAGTCGTGAAACCCCACCGCCGCCCAGCCGGAGCCTCTTCCTCGACGACGTCATCCACCACAACAACTAGACATCCCTCATCTACCTCCCAGGATGAGTATCCCTCGTCGATCTTGTCGTCCCGGCGGTTTAGCCACCCCCTCCTCCTCCTCCAAGGAGTTGCTCCGATGATCGCCTCGTCAATCGTGGCTGATCCATCCCCATAGCGCCGCCTTAACCTGCTCCACCGGAACCACAACATCCTCACCGATTCCTGGGATGAGGCCAAGGCCTACTCGGCCCCACCAAAGAGGTTGTACACTCATCGCATCGCACCTTCTCCTTAACTCGACCTCCCGGCGCCGACGAAGCTTGATCCCGCACCCCCATGGCGCGACTACCTCGAAGCCGACACAGCCAACAACATCTCCACGATGGCTCTCCCCAGTGCGAGGCTCCCTCGGCGGCGGTGTCCATACCAGACGAATCTACTACTGGTGCTCCGGCTCTCACTCGCTCACTCGCGCTACTGCTGATGATCCGGCTCTTGCTCGCTCGCGCTGCTGCTGCTCCGACTCTCGCTAGCTCGCGCTCCAGCAGCTGTTGTTCTAGCTCTCGCTAGCTCGCGCTACTGCTGTTGCTCTGCTCTTCCCCTCGCTCGTGCTGCTACTCTGCTCTTGCTCTCGCTCGCTCTGCTGATGCTGGTACATGGGCTGCTGTAGCTACACAAGTTGCTGCTCTGGCTCTATTTCACGCTGCTCCTCCAGGCGCAGCTGCTCCCGCTGCTATCTGCTACTATATTCCCAGTCGGTCGCCTGCTCATTTGGATCACTGTTTCTCCACTACTTGTGCTCTAGCGGCCTAAACTACATGTGAAGTGCCTCTCTGCTACCAGTGAGTTCAGTTTCGACAGTAACCTTCATATAGCACAGTAAATTTCAGTTTCGACAGTTAAGTTCAGAGTCAATAGTTTTTACCTCATTTGTTGTTGTCAGGTGTTTTTTGGTGATGTAAATTTTAAATCTATCCCTTTTTGGTAATGTATTTTACAACATCTATTGGAGATCCTATTAGAATCCCACTTGAGATTAACAATGTCTATTTTGTGATGCTTCAGCCTCGACGTCTTACGGCTCGCCGAAGCTGCTCCAACGACGGAACCATCCATCACAACAGAGCAGTACCCTAGACGCCATCTACAGACACCTCCGATCTTCCTCCACACCTCCGACAGGCACCTCTGCCGCAACTTCTTCAGCGACCAACCCAATGATGCTGATGTCGACACGGCTACACCGAAGATGTTGTACACTTGTCGCATCACTAATTACTCTATATTCATGTTGATCCACTAGGGCTATTTTGGTTCAAAGGAAAAAGTGAAGGAAAAACATAGCAATAGAAAATTTTCCTATTGCACTCTACTATTCAATTATTCATGCATTTCGTTGAAAGGAATGGAGCAAACCATCCACCTGGACCTAATTTTCAAAATCCTATGCATGAGAACAAGACTAAGTGCATATGTGGCAGAATAACATTCTAACTGTACACACTTTCCTTCGGTTTCACTGTAATTTGGCCATGTTCTTTTGCATTCCCCTGCTCTTCCAATTCCTGTGAACCAAACACCCAAGTTGACACAAATCCTATGTTTACAAATGTTGTGTTTCCCACATGCATTCGTATCCTATTCCGGTGTTTTTCCTATCCCTGTGATTTTAGAATCCTGCAAGCCAAAGGAGCCCTTGCAGAATTACTTCAGTAGCATATATGTGTCGAAGAAAACTTTGTGTGGTTTGTACTGCTCCTGCCGCGGCGATTTCCACCTCACCTGGGCTGCTCCATCGCCAGAAGCATCCACCATACCAGACATCACGACTCATGACCGTCTTTCGCCGCCTCAGATCTCCTTCCCTACTGCCGGCACCCACCGCAACTACATCACCATCATCTACTCAGCTGATTAACCTGAGGAGTGCATGGGTCCGCAAGAGAGGTCACGCTCTTTTGTTTCTGCTTATGTTATGCATTGCTTTATATTACCTGATACTTTATCCTCCTGTTCACCTCTTAGAATCCAAGTCAGGTCCAAATAAATGTTCAAACTTGAGTATTAAAATGCTTGTAGGCATGGAGTTCGAGTCGCTTGACTAGTCGCGACTAGTCGACGACTAGTCTATGAGTCGCAAAAATATGGTCGACTCAACTTAGTGTCGACTCGCGACTCTGAGTCGCAACTAGTCACAACGCAGGCTCGACTTCTTCCGAGTTGATGCCCCAGAGCGACTCGCATGAGTCGCAACTCGAAAGCCATGCTTGTGGGGCACATATCGAGGCAGCAATGAATAGTATCTCTGTCTATTATCTGGTTGTTCATCTTGGGTGGGAAACAAACAGTAAAGCAATAATCATGTGTCTTTTTTATTAGATTAAAGCTATCCTGAGCCTACTATCATTATTTTTGGATCTATCCACTTATTGTTACCATCACTCTAGATTCTGCATGCTCTCCTTACATAATCTCACTATATTTTTTGTATGCATGTCAGATATTGTACACAGTCATGCTGAACATGTAGAGAAAAAGAGAAGAGTTTTGTGCAACAATACAATTGTCGGCATTTTGGGAACGGGGGTACCCAGACTTGCCTGCCTCCGGCCCCGAGCATGGCTGACAAGGCAGCCTAGTACGACCCAGCATGTTCAGCAACCACTCAAGACCCTCGCGAGGGGCCAAGCCTCGTGAGGCGGGCGACACAAGACATCCCCTGGGGCGGCCTCGCCAGGCCGACTCGTGAGGATCGGAGATATCAAGGTGAGGAGCACCTCGCGAGGTCCTCGTGACGTGAGCAGTGACGACCAACGCCAGGCGGGCGCGAGCGGGCGCATAGTGCCAGTTTCCTCTTCGGTGCTAAAGGAGCAGGTGCAGGCGCGGAGTCCCGAGGCGTCATGCAAAGGTTCCCATATTGGTGCAATGAGACCAAGACCAGCAGGACGGCAGGACGGAGGTCATCGCGGAGCCCACGACGACATCACGACCAGAGCCTTTGGCAAGCGAAGACCACATTTTATCAGGATAGCTTGTACTTGCTGCCCCCCTTCAAATTTGACCATTGTGGGATTCCTTCCCGCTCAATATTTGGGAAGAGGACCCTGTCCACTATAAATAGGGCTAGCCACCACCATTGACTGGGAGAAGGAGGAGAGACAAAGCTCATCTCGTCTTGAGTTGATCAGATGGAAGGCCACACACCACAAGCTCACCCGAGCGCAAGAACACCTCTCCTCAAGAGGCAGTTCATCCATGCACTAGTTCTTCTTCAGCCTACAAGGCAATCCACCACACCACACTGGATTAGGGTGTTACACCACAACGGTGGCCCAAACTAGTATAAATCTTGTGTCTCTTGTTCATCGAATCTGACGAACTAGGCCTAGGGCTGTTGAGTAGACGAGCTAGGGTGGAAGGAGAGATCTTCGTGCACACCCCAGAGTTCAAACCTTAAGGGTTTTGCCGGAACCCTAGATCCGACATTTGGCGCGGTTGGTAGGGGTGCGTTGGATCTGTTCTTCCGTCGTCTGCACCGTCATCGCCTCACGATCCCGATGGCCGACGACCAGGGGGCTCATGCCAACCACTGGACGACCTGGCCTGCGCGGGTGGCACCGCCCGACCACGGAGACGTCAACCCTGTGCTCTAGACTGCCCCAGCAACACCCAGCGCCGCCGGCCGCGGGCGGCGCGGGCCGGCGGCCACCACCTCGGCGTCCCGGCGCGCGCTCTCCGAACCATGCCGCGACGACAGCACCTTACACCCGACGGGTGCAGGCGAACACGAGGGCTGCGCTCATCATGGCGCGGGAACTGTTATGATGTAGGCTGGCCGCAGCCGCGACATGCTGCTAGAACGCGTCACCGAACTACTGGGCTGCGCTTGCGGAGGCGCGCCACGGTTCTGCTCCTCACCCCCGCCCCAGGTCGTAGGTGGGGCGCTAGTGAGACCCCGACCGGCGATACCATCCTTTGGAACGATTGGAAGGCCCGGTTACACCGGTAGGCGCGCTAGTGCCCACCTTGCGACTGCAGCAAACTCGTCACCAGCAAGAGCAGACGTCGGCGGCCATTCGAGAGGGTACGCCGGGGTTCAACTCAAAGGGCGCCAAGGCCAGATGCTACAGCCGGGAGCTCAAGGCGTGGGGCACGAGGGCTGTGCCCTCGGTGGGGCTGGCCACGAAGCCTACGTGCCCTGCATGGTGGACCTAGTGTATGTGTTCGGAGAGGACCCGAATGCTTTCCATGGGCCAGGATGGAACGACGAGACTCACGAGGAAGAAGATTATCGTGGGTCACCCTGGGACGCCGTGGACCCCTTCAGCGACGACGACAAAGCACAGCAGGTATCACAGCAGCAGGCGTACGCTAACAATGGACTGCAGGTGAATCAGACCACAATGATGGTCGAAGACCCGAGAGCGACCACTCCGCCCTCAACTGGAGTAGAACGCTAGGGACTGCGCGTAGAAGGCCTAGAGTCGCGGACTCCCTAGCGTCACGAGGAGCAGGGAAGTATGCGAAAGTAGGTCCTCTATTGGGGCGAGCCTCGCCAAGCTTCCCCTTGGCAGAGGGCCTGTGGTCGCCGAGGGCGCCGCTGGCGTCGCCTTTCTGCCTCCTTGGTCATGTCCTGGTTTCCTGTCGCCACAACAGAGGTCGAGGGTGGCGCAAGGCGGGGCCCTCGTCTGGTGATATGAAGTAAGGCTCAGGCATGTGAAGATCTCTGCCCGTGACACTCTCACGCAATAATGAGTGGGGCTGTACACGCCCCGGAGTCTCCGGAGAGCCGCCCTCGGGCCTCGAGGGCTCCCTCCCATGTCCTAGTGGCAGCACTTAGCTCCACGTTGGTGAGAAAACTGAAGACTAGATAGGAGCCGGACGCGGCTATTTGCTTTCATCACCTTCCTTTTTGTAATTGGATTCTCCGTGTCTTTCGAGTTGTATTTGAAGTCTCTCTTATTGCTAAAATGGGGCGAATTTTATTTGATTTCTGCTGGATTTTGCCGCTTCGGGCTGTCTCGAATACCTTACCCTAGGCCCTCGGGCCCGGGGGCTGGAAGGCCAATCCCACTTGGCATGCCGCTGCAACCTCGGCAGGACCCTCTTGGGGCAATAGCCTATGTGCCGCAATTATGCTGCGTAGGCAGCCCACCGCGGCCAACGGAATGCCACTGGCCATGTTCCCTAGAGCAAGGCCAAGCACTGCTCAGGAGGCCTACGACGCGGACCGATAGCTGTCCACCTCAGGAGGGAGGCGTTCCCACGGCCTCATAACCCTCACAAGGACAGGGAAGATCTAGATAAGGCACCACAACAGCTAAGCTAGAAAGGCTTGAGGGCACACGCCTCATGTTCGGATTCAGTCACCAAACAAAAAGGAAGAAAACGGAAAACTGGTTTACACACATAGGGGGCTCCCCCCATCAAAATGCTCTCATACCCCACGGGGCCCTTTGCAAGTTTACACGTGCAGGATCATGTCAGAAGAATACGAGCTCAATTGGACATATTGCTCGCCGAGCCATCCAAACCACCCTCATATGTGCCACCAATGCTGTCACTGGACACATCTTCGGCGGCTTCAACTGCGGCCCTTCATCCGCCAGGAAGACAACATCATCATCCTCGGTGGCGAAGGCTTGGACTAGGTAATCCATGCGGTCATCCACCCAGTGCGCCAGGTTGTCTCGGACAGCTCCGGGCACGGGGGCGATGGCAGCATCGAAGTCAAAATCAGGATAAATGCTCTGGAGGTAGCTGAAGACCCGCAAGAACGCACGGCCCAGAAGGCCCCGATTTTCTCCTCAACAAGGCGGCGGGCTCTCACGGCCTGGTTCTCCAGGCGCATCACGATCGCGGTGAAGAAAAAAAGATGACCGACGTAGTCCTCCACGTGGGGGTCGGGGGCGTTCTCCTCATAGATAGCTCCCAGCGCCCGGTTCTCCCTCGCTCGAACGGTCCGCAGCATAGGGCCATGCTCGTGTTGCAACACGAGTCGACGGCTGACCTCGTCCTCACTCTATCGTGCAAGGGTCGTGGCCTCATCAACCTGCCTCCGGAGAGAGGCCAACTCTATCTGCGCGGAGGCCGCCTCGGCCTGGGCAAAAGACCGGGCTGCCGTGGCGGTCCTCTCGCGCAGCTCTGCTTCTCTCAGCCTCGTCCTGAGGGCAGCAGTCCTACCATTGGCCTCCGCTCTCTGGAACTCCAACTTCAAGTTATAGCCCTCGGCGAGGTCCGCACGGGCCTTTGCCACCCTCCGATTGATCTCCTCCTGGACCCTGGACTCGCGAGCGGAGACGGCGTCCTCAACCAGGGTCACGTGGCACTCCCTCGCCTCCAACCACTCAAGCTCAAGGCTGCACTCTGTGGCCTCAAGCATCAACGCCTCCTCATCGCGCTCCTCCAAGTCAGCATTCGAGACCTGAATCTCCAGGAGGCGCCTCTCCACGGCCTCACAATGGGCGTCGGCTTCCCGGGCCTCCCCCATGGCTTGGGTGCAGGCATCTCGCGAGGCGGCGAGGGACGCGTCTACCTTCGCGCTGGCGCTCTCATGCTAGAGGCGCCCGAGGTTGATGGCCACCCTTGGCTGGCGCCACTCGTCCAGCAGTTGAAGACCTTCAGCCTCAATACAAGCGTCAGCCCCATCAAGCTCCTTCCCAAGCCGGCCCAACGCGTCCGCCGCCTCCCGGAGCAGCTCGTGGCAGGCAGCTCCGCGCCTGCACACCGACTCGAGCAGGAGGCCAGAGCCGTCCTCGGCACCAGGAGTAGTTGAAGAAGTCTGAGGAGACCCGTCTCCCCCAGGAGGCGGAACCAGGATGTCCTCCGCCCTAGGTGTCTCTGGGGCCTCGGTCGGGGCCCGAAGGAGCTGGGACCCACCGCCTGAAGAAGACGCTAGAGCCGAAGTGGCCCCAACATGTTCAACGACCATGGGGGGAGCCCTTGGCACACTCCCCAGCCTCCAGGCGGGGTCGTGGCGAAGGAATGGCAAGAACGCGGGGTCGAGGTGACAAGCTGGTGCGCTCGGCCTCGTGGGCGGCCGCACAGCTAGGGAGTTGCATTGCCAAAGGGCACCCCGAGCAGGCAAAAGGCTCGGGGCCGTAGGGACCCGCTCCCTTGTGGGTGTCGTTGTCTTGGCACGCGGGGTCCTGAGGAATCACAGTCAGGAAGGAAGGCAACACACAAGAGGTCACAAGGGCAAGCTACTCACTCCTTTATGGCGATGAACTTCCTCAGCTTCAGCGGTCGGGGAGCAGCGTCACCATCGCCAAGGACCCTCCCCCTCTTGGGGAGAACATTGAAATTTGGCCGGAGCCGGCCGAAGCCCCGGAAGCAGTCAGCAACGTCGGGCGCAACCAGGGCGCATCCCGGCGGGGCGCCCTCCAAGGCACCAGCACCCCCCATAGGACGAAGCGAAGAGCCCACGGGGGCTTCGGCCTCAGGGGCATCCAGCGGCACTTGCACTCCAACCACTCTTTCCGGGCGACTCCCTTGAACTCCGGAGGGCGGCACTTCAGGAACTTCAGGAGGAGCCGGTACAGAGGCTGCAGTACCACCAACACTTGGCAACAGTTGTCCCCCAGCACCCACCTCCGAGATGACCACCTCAGCGGTAGCAAGCGAGGGAGCCACACAGACTGGGTTCTCGCGAGACCCAACAAGCCCGGGCGGGCGAAGCCCCCATTCGTCGAAAGAGGGCATCTGCCTCACGAACTCCATCCCGTTTGAGCAACAATTCAGGAGGCAACCCTCGTGCAGTAGGCGAGCTGGCGACGGATCACCCGTCAGGATCTTGAGCACCATGCGATGTGCCTCGTGAGGAAGGGCGGGCGCCTGGAGCTTCATGTGGTCACTATGACCGGAGAAGGCCCACAACGACCGAGAATGGCGCTGGAGTGGAGCGACACGGCACTGGATGAACTCCCTCACCACCATTGGTGCCGTCACACCAAGCCTCCGCAGCCTGGTGAACCAGAACCAAACATGAGCTAGCTTCAGACTGGCAAGCCTCACATGACCCCAGCCGGAGCTCGGAGCGGGCGGGCTCCGAGGTGAGAGCAGCAGGGGGCTACGCACTCCGACTTCGACAAACACCCACTACTTCCTGAAGCCGCCAACGATCGGCTCAAGGTCAAAGTCTATGCTCGCACTGGCCGTCGCCGCAATGGTTTGGAAGGACACGCACCTAGAGCATTGGAGTGCATCCATCAGATGCAACGAGAAGAAGTGGCGGAACAAGGCCACGAAGGGAGCAATGCCCACCATGGCCTCGCAGACAAAGGCAAAAACAGTGAGGAGGATAATGGACTGAGGGTCGGGATGCAACGCGCTGATTTGATAGTGCGAGAGCACCGCGTTGAAGAAGTCGGAGAAGGGAGGTATCAAGCCAGCCCAAAGGGCGTGAAGATGAAGGGGGACCTAGATGGCAGAGCTGTCAATCGCGGCGCGAGAAGTAGGCCAAGCCACCGTCGCCCCCCACTCGTTGGAGAGGGCGGCAAGCGCCGGGCGCACCTTCTCCATCATCTCTTCATTAATCACCATCGACCGCTCGGTGACGGGCATGAAGACGGGCGGCGAGCAAGCCGAGGCGCAGGACTCTGCTCCCCTTTACCTCTCTCTACCTGAAGCCATGGCGGCGGAGGGATTTGGTGTTGGATCAGTCCGGGGAAGGGGATTCAGAGGATGAAGAAAACCACCGGGTGTCGTGGAATTAACATGTCAGATGTCCGGTTTAGCGGACTTAGTGGTGAGGCCGCGCATCTATGTAGTAGCTTGAGAGGGGTTGAGAGGAATCGAGAGACGCGATGTAGACACGGATTTAGACAGCTTCGGGCCTCGGGAAACATCATCCGGTAATAACCCTACATGCTGTTTGAGGCTAGGTCTCATTATGATCCTCGTGGTGTCGCCGGTAAACCGGCTCTTTGTGTCTAACCCTAGAAACTTGTCTAAACTTCTCCTCTAAAACTTGTCTCTTGTCTAACTTGTGAGAACTTGTCCTCTTTGGGGAGCCCTGCCCCTCCTTATATATGTTGAAGGGGAGGCTTTACATGACTAGTCCTAGTAGGACTAGGATTGATCTATTACAAGGAGTCCTAGTCTTGCTTCCTTTGTATGAGAATATTCCTTGCGCTTTATTCATAAACCGGCCCACTATTAATATGAACCGGCCTTCTGGGCCTTGGGCCTTGTCATCCATGATCCGCCAGCCGGGTTACCAGTGAGTGGTATTATTTAGGCAGGTTGCTAGTGAATCATCAAATGTAAAACGTCTCTCAAGTAAACCACCAAGTCCGGCCGGGTTATAATTCCGGCCGGTTCATACCGCGGGGTATATCCCCGACATTAGCCCCCATGTTTAGCTTGGATGTGTCCATGGTAAACTTTATGCTCCAAAATAACACAATAGCGAATCTGATAGGTTGTGCTCCGGGTTAAAAATTTCTTGTAATCCGTCATCTGACCATCCTTAAGTCCTTGTCTTTCCTTCTTGTAGAAAATCTGGGTCAACAAACCAACTTCATAATAAA
This sequence comes from Secale cereale, assembly GCA_902687465.1. Classification (NCBI taxonomy): domain Eukaryota; kingdom Viridiplantae; phylum Streptophyta; class Magnoliopsida; order Poales; family Poaceae; genus Secale; species Secale cereale. The sequence goes on from LR738710.1 coordinate 280,244,427, forward strand.
CTTTCTTGCATAAGAAATATTGTAAATGAAGAATTCATTTGAATCGGCCTTTAATGCTCTGACTTGACAAAAATATTGGTCTTTGAAATATTCAACTGATATCCAGCCGGCTTAAAGATGTAGAACTTGCCGGTTTATGATTGCCAAAATTGGCGGGTCACACAATTTAATCTGATTTGTCAGAACTGAAAATTTGAAGATGTTCCTCCTTTATATGCATATTATACACGCCAGATGTCCGGTTTAGCGGACTTAGTGGTGAGGCCGCGCATCTATGTAGTAGCTTGAGAGGGGTTGAGCGGAATCGAGAGACGCGATGTAGACACGGATTTAGACAGCTTCGGGCCCCGGGAAACATCATCCGGTAATAACCCTACATGCTGTTTGAAGCTAGGTCTCATTATGATCCTCGTGGTGTCGCCGATAAACCGGCTCTTTGTGTCTAACCCTAGAAACTTGTCTAAACTTCTCCTCTAAAACTTGTCTCTTGTCTAACTTGTGAGAACTTGTCCTCTTTGGGGAGCCCTGCCCCTCCTTATATATGTTGAAGGGGAGGCTTTACATGACTAGTCCTAGTAGGACTAGGATTGATCTATTACAAGGAGTCCTAGTCTTGCTTCCTTTGTATGAGAATATTCCTTGCGCTTTATTCATAAACCGGCCCACTATTAATATGAACCGGCCTTCTGGGCCTTGGGCCTTGTCATCCATGATCCGCCAGCCGGGTTACCAGTGAGTGGTATTATTTAGGCAGGTTGCTAGTGAATCATCAAATGTAAAACGTCTCTCAAGTAAACCACCAAGTCCGGCCGGGTTATAATTCCGGCCGGTTCATACCGCGGGGTATATCCCCGACATTAGCCCCCAAGTTTAGCTTGGATGTGTCCATGGTAAACTTTATGCTCCAAAATAACACAATAGCGAATCTGATAGGTTGTGCTCCGGGTTAAAAAAATTCTTGTAATCCGTCATCTGACCATCCTTAAGTCCTTGTCTTTCCTTCTTGTAGAAAATCCGGGTCAACAGACCAACTTCATAATCAACTTGCTTGCATAAGAAATATTGTAAATGAAGAATTCATTTGAATCGGCCTTTAATGCTCTGACTTGACAAAAATATTGGTCTTTGAAATATTCAACTGATATCCAGCCGGCTTAAAGATGTAGAACTTGCCGGTTTATGATTGCCAAAATTGTCGGGTCACACAATTTAATCTGATTTGTCAGAACTGAAAATTTGAAGATGTTCCTCCTTTATATGCATATTACCTATAGCCCCCAAAGTGTCGGGTCATTATGTAATAATGAGCAGGGACTTTGTATATATTCCATTGAACATAGCCTTGTATAATCTTGAAGAAATCCGGATTGTACATCCCAATCACTATGAAACTGAATATACCATATCACGTAGCCCCCAAGTGCCGGGTTATTATGCAATAATGAGCAGGGACTTTGTAAATATAATCATTGAAGACAACATTATATGATGTAACTTCCATCGTGGGGCTTGAACCCACGTCCACAAGGTTAAGAGCTTTGTGCTTTACCAACTGAGCAGTGGACCCTTCAATATAATGAATGAATACTTGTGTACCTTGAATTGTTGACAGGAGCGATTGGTAGCCCCCAAGTATCAAGTAGATAACTTGTTTATGTATTTGATACTTGTAAAAAAATTCTGCTGATACTTGAATTATCCATTAGCCCCCAAGTGTCAAGTAGACAACTTGCTTGTGTGCTTGAGACTTGTGTATTTGATGTAATCTCAATTTGAATAATGTAGCCCCCAAGTGCCGGGTTGTAAGCCTGCAGCAACTCGGGACTATTCCTTTGTAGAATAAATCACTTCCATTGATGAAATAATATCCATTGAGCTTAAAGCGACTTTGAAAACCTCAATCATAATATTGATAACCATAATAGGAATCCAGCCATGTTTGGCTATTTGAAAAATATAATCCGGTTTGAAGACCGGTTCCAATGATGTTTGATCATAATCAGGCCGGGTTAATAAACACCGGTCATTATTTTGTCTCATACTGGCGGCTTATAGTCAAAACCAGGCCGGTTTAATAAACACCGGTCATTATAACTGATCATGTACTGCCAATATGTATTTAAAAACAAGATACTTCATACCTGCGATCAAGTATGCTTGATATTCTTAATCTGGTAGAACCTTAAAATTTCTTGATGAAGATCTTCATGGATCCAATAACAAACCCGGGCTTGATAATTGACACCAGTTTATTTCTTGAAACTTTGTTCAGAAATTTGTGGCTTGTTGCCTTATAGATGATCCGGGTTATAATGAACACCGGTTTACTCATGCTGGTATTCATGATCCAGACTTTTCACTTTATAGATATGTGGTCAGCTTCTGTAGCTGTTCCACTCCGGTTTAAAGGGTTATAAAACACAAACACAAAAAAGATGCAAATTTTGCAAATAAGACCATGTAGTCGAGGCTTTTTAAGAGCTGCCAGGCTCAAAGCAAGGTTCAGCCAATCAATGGGACGTGGATTATCCATCTTTCCCAGGGGGCCTAGCCAATCACTGAACGTGGCATTATCCAACTTTTCAGAGGGCCGGAAGAACCGCAAATAAAAACTGAGCCAATCAATGGGACGTGGTTTGTCCAACTCTTCCCAGAGGGCCTAGCCAATCACTGAACGTGGCATTATCCAACTTTTCAGAGGGCCGATAGAATCGTACATAAAAATTGATCTGATCACTGGGACATGGGCGTTACCATTCCCAGAGGGCCTCCAGGGTTCCTCCTGAACCGGTGGGCCAACTTAAACCAATCACTGAACGTGGATTTATCCAACTTTTCAGAGGGTCTCCAGGGTTCCTCCTGAACCGGTGGGTAAAGTTAAACCAATCACTGAACGTGGATTATCCAACTTTTCAGAGGGTCTCCAGGGTTCCTCCTGAACCGGTGGGTAAATCTTGAAGCGTCCTCTCTTCAACCGGATGTGATCTCATGCTCTATAGAGAGTTTTATTGCTTCTGTGTATACTCTGCAAAATCAGATAGACTGATCAAAGCATCTTATTTTCTTAATGAAAAAATGATATATAACAAGAGAAATAATATTGTAGATGGATATCACCTGAGTGAATTTGAACCGGTATGTTGAATAGACCGGATCACAGGGTGGACAGTAAAACGACCGCAGTATCAGAAGCGGCACAAACAGTTAAACCGGCAATGGGGTTGTAAACCGGTGGAGATAAGCAAGTTGTCCTCCGTGTTGTAAACTGGTGCTGTCACGTAAGACGGTCACGGCTTTGTAAATCGGCGCGGTTGTGAGAGACGGCCACGGTGTTGTAAACCGGCGCTTGAATCCGTGGAATAACGATGATCACTTGTGTCGAACAATGTTTGGCGTGCCTCCACCTCCGTGGTATAATATCATTTTATAATGAATAATTTTTCTGCATATAAAATACAGTAGGGCGAGGTATTTTTGCTCGGATGAATTAATATGTATTTAAAAACAAATAGGATAGATATCACCTGATTCGCCTGGAGAACAGATGAGCCGGCCGCGTATTGATGTAAACGCAGCAACGGGGGTAACGACTCGCACGTGTATCCGCTGGGCCGGTTTGTGAGGACGGATGCGGCGCCGGTGGGTTAATGTAGACCGGACCGCAGAAGCGGTGGCGTGCGCACATCCATTGGCGAGGAAGTCGGCCGCGGCGTTGGAGACCAGCGCGCGTGTGCGCAGACAAATGAGTTGGCCTGCGTGTTAAGGTAAACCGGACCACGACACTTATGTTCGTGCATCCGTGGCATACCACCATCCCTCCTTTTTTTATAATAGTCGTCCTGCGTAAAAAATGCGAAAGTAATTGTTGTCGGATGAATTAATTTGCTGGTAAAATAGATAGGAAAAATAGCACCTGATAGATAGTGGACGAAGCAAGGATCAGCCAACTAGTACTAGTTCTCCAGTATCCGTCACATGAGCAAGCAATCAATTAGTAGTAGTAGGTAGTGGTAATTCCTTTGCATGATGACTTGAAGCGTGGAGCAATCTCCTGATCCCCTCGGGACTTGAACGAGTCGGCTGCGGTGTACTACTGCGGTGCGTTCGCTGCAGCGATTTTTTTTTCAAGGGAAAAACCGGGGACCAGTTGCCTTAGGTAGCTATCCGAGTTTTGAATCATATCTGCTCCGGATTCAACCGGCCAGTTGCCTTTTGCTTGCAAACAGCCAAGTAACCTATTAATATCTCCTTGGGTCTTGAGACAGAGAATAGCATCAATTTCTGCAACGCAACAGTCTTGGTTGGAAAAAACATGGCTGCAGCTTTGGGCGATCTGCGCACGTACGGACAACTCCTGCCCGTCTCGATTGGATCTGGAATCATACTCCAGTACTTGGCTGATTTTTTATTAGACATCAAATCCCACTCCGGTACTTGTGCGTGTATTGCTTCAAGGATCGGTAGTACTAGTGCCAACTCTCCTGGCTGATTGATAAATCACTCTGCTTCAAAAAAAATTCTTCATGGGGTATTTTTCCGGGTTGTGGTCTTCTGTCCGTCTCGGATATAACGACAGACTTCTGATTGGAATCGGTGTCGCGTCCTCTGACTCAAATACGAGCAGCAGCTCAAAATAAAAATCATACCGAAACCTTTCTGTCAACTTGGCGACTTGCGGCAGTGTACCAAAAAAGTGATCCGGTCACGACACCAAAAACAGGCTCTTGCTCTATTTGCTTCGGGACTTGATCCATTGGCAGGTTTGGTGTGGAAGTGCGGAGCAGTAAACACAACTTGATGGATTGGACATAATAACGGCAACAGGATTTTCCCGTTCGTCTCGGTGCAACCAGTGATTGATCACGGATTCGTTACGGACTTTAGCAAATCACCATGGCGCTTGCAGCGGCCGCGTGAAACGCAACCCTAAAAATTCTCTTGATTCTCAAATCTCACAGATTTGTAAAACCTGGACCGATGAACCTCGAGGCCTATGCAGATCCCTCCGAGCTGAATCTTTCTTAATCCGAAAAAAACAAAACTGCGAACTTCTCAATCCCTGAAGAGATCCCTCCAAGAACTCAACACCACCGTGCGCAGGCCCCACGGTGGGCGCCAACTGTCGTGGAATTAACACGTCAGATGTCCGGTTTAGCGGACTTAGTGGTGAGGCCGCGCATCTATGTAGTAGCTTGAGAGGGGTTGAGCGGAATCGAGAGACGCGATGTAGACACGGATTTAGACAGCTTCGGGCCCCGGGAAACATCATCCGGTAATAACCCTACATGCTGTTTGAGGCTAGGTCTCATTATGATCCTCGTGGTGTCGCCGGTAAACCGGCTCTTTGTGTCTAACCCTAGAAACTTGTCTAAACTTCTCCTCTAAAACTTGTCTCTTGTCTAACTTGTGAGAACTTGTCCTCTTTGGGGAGCCCTGCCCCTCCTTATATATGTTGAAGGGGAGGCTTTACATGACTAGTCCTAGTAGGACTAGGATTGATCTATTACAAGGAGTCCTAGTATTGCTTCCTTTGTATGAGAATATTCCTTGCGCTTTATTCATAAACCGGCCCACTATTAATATGAACCGGCCTTCTGGGCCTTGGGCCTTGTCATCCATGATCCGCCAGCCGGGTTACCAGTGAGTGGTATTATTTAGGCAGGTTGCTAGTGAATCATCAAATGTAAAACGTCTCTCAAGTAAACCACCAAGTCCGGCCGGGTTATAATTCTGGCCGGTTCATACCGCGGGGTATATCCCCGACACCGGGCGCGCCGCTGACAGAGGAAGCAGAGTCGAGCAGGTAACAGTGCTCGCCAGCCGGGCGAAAATCAAGGCTATATGGGGAAGTGGAGACACCCACGTACCATCAATCGCCACACGTTAGTCAGGACCGCGGGCTTTGGGGCCCGCGGTGTTCCGCACTTGGCCCTTGGCTTCGCCGTGAAGCCAAGCCCAGTGCACCTTGGACCCGGGGGCTACTGTCGGTGTTCTGGGAACGGGGGTACCTAGACTTGCCTGCTTGCGGCCCAGAGCGTGGCTAACAAGGCAGCCTGGTAAGGACCAACATCTTCAGCAACCACTCAAGACCCTCGTGAGGGGCCAAGCCTCGCGAGGCGGGCGACACAAGACATCCCCTTGGGCGGCCTCGCCAGGACGTCTCATGAGGATCGAAGATACCAAGGCGAGGGGCACCTCGTGAGGTCCTCGTGACGTTGGCAGTGAGGACCAATGACAGGCGGGTGCCAGCGGGCGCAGAGTGCTAGTTTCATCTTCGGTGCTAAAGGAGCAGGTGCAGGCGCGGAGTCCCGAGGTGTTAGGCAAAGGTTTCCACATCGGTGCAATGAGACCAAGACTAGCAGGACGGCAAGACGGAGGTCATCGCGGAGCCCACGACAGCGTCACCACCATAGCCTTTGCCAGGCGAAGACCACCTTTTGTCAGGATAGCTTGTACTAGCTGCCCCCCTTCAAATTTGGCCGTTGTGGGATTCCTTCCCGCTCAATATTTAGGAAGAGGACCCTGGCCACTATAAATAGGGCTAGCCACCACCATTGATTGGGAGAAGGAGGAGAGACAGAGCTCATCTCGTCTCGAGTTGATCAGATAGAAGGCCACACACCACAAGCTCACCCGAGCGAAAGAACACCTCTCCTCAGGAGGCAGTTCATCCATGTACTAGTTCTTCTTCAGCCTACAAGGCAATCCACCACACCATGCTGGATTAGGTATTACACCACAACGGTGGCCCGAACCAGTATAAATCTTGTATCTCTTGTTCACCGGATCTGACGAACTAGGCCTAGGGCTGTTGACTAGACGAGCTAGGGCAGATGGAGAGATCTTTGTGCGCAACCCAGAGTTCGAACCTTAAGGGTTTTGCCGGAACCCTACATCCGAAAACAATGTCATGTAGTCATCACTCGATGGTTGGTGCAATGCAAACCCTCCCCCCTCCAGATTGTAATCCGGAGGAAGATATCTGTTCTAAAACTGATTCTGATGGAGCTGACCACTCCTAAATATCCCCCGAGGTGTTTCCTCTAACTTGACATGATGATGTTTGTCATATCATGCATATGTTGCCTTGCAGTGCCTACTTTCGACATCATGTATGTCATCTACTTAGTTTAGACATGTTCTGTAGTGCCTCCTGTTTAGTTTCTATATCATATATGTGAATTATGCAATCTCATCTCTTTTAGGAAGACATAATATATGTGAAATATGCACTGCCATCCTGTTTAACCAGGCCTCATATATTTGAATGATATCTTGCCAATCCTTTTCTTCATTACATTTCCATTTGTAGACAATGTTTGTACATTCAACTACTCTTCCTGTGAATCAGCCATTTGAGTGGGTGATGGAAAAATCTGGAGTGAAAACAAGGTCTTTAGAGCAGACAGTGCTATGTGTCGAAGCAGATCTCTTGTTGGGTCTCGATAGCTCCTTAGAGATGGATTCAGAGATAGATGACTAGTCCTATTCCCCCACCGAGGTGCATGCTCTAACTTGGCATGGTTATACTTCTTGCATATGGTGTCTTGCATTGCATAGTTTAGACATCATATACACAATATTCAACACCATGTTCTTAGTTCAGACATCGTATATGCAAATGCCCTCTGCTTAGTATATAAATCACATATATGAATTATATCATGCGATCCTGATAGAAGAAGATAACATGTATGTGAATTATGTCATGCGAACCTGTTTACTATAGACATCATATAATTATCTCATGCCATCCTATTTAGTTAGTTATCACATCTTCGAATTATGTCATGCTATGCTATCCAGTTTAGATACACATAATATATGTGAAACTATGTCATGCTATCCTTTTTTGTTAAACAATATACATGTGAAATATTTCATGCCCTCTTTTTCCACACTATCTATCGCATCTGTCTCTCATAAAAGGTCCGTACATTCAACTACGTTTCTTGTCTATAAGCCATTTGAACTAGAGCGGGTGATGGCAGTATCTAGCGGAGTAAAAACATAGTCTTCAAATAAAACAGTGCTACCTCTTGGTGGAGATAACACCCCGGTTGCTGCACGAGAACCAGCCCTACCACACATAACCCAGACTCTCGCAGAAAGTACCCCTACTGTGATGGACAGAGAACTAGCTTCACCCAATCTAACCCCAACCCCAGCAGATTGTAACCCAGTTCCAGTTGGCACATCAGTATCTCCACCACAGAGCTCCCAAACAAGAGCAATTGGTAGGGCAGCTCCAGTGCCCAAAGCGCCAGTACTACCATGGCAAACCCCAACTCCACCAGTTAGTGCACCAATTCCCGTGGACGAAGCACAACCAACCATTCGTAGTTTAGCATCTATCGCATTTGATGTTGTTAAATCCTATGTGCTTATCTTCCCATCATGGAAATATTATACTAAAGATGAAGGAAAATGCCAGTTGTAGGTGTTCTTCCATGAGTTATGTGTAAGTAATGTTATTCATGGAAATTACTTTTCTTTGTCCCATACATTCTACCTCCATGCTGGTTATAATACAACAAATGTTCCCATTTTTCTCTATAGAGAAGGGCCGATTTGGAAACTCAGGATGAGGTAACCTGTGCTAATACCTCTATTGTCTTCAAGAATTCTTGATGGTAGTATTGGAATTAACTGAAGAAAACATACTTCACTGGCAAATAAACTCATCAAATTCCCTTATGTTCTCCCGAGACACATTTATGGGACGATGACTCAGAACGTCTTGTTCTGTACTGGCCCCGAACCAAGAATGTGGTAAGGTCTATGAGCTCAATTTTTATTTTGAAGTACTGTATCCTCCGGCTTACCGTACTCTGTTCATGTAGAACAAGTGCTTAAGACTGAAGAATAACTGTTCTCATTTAAGATTCCATTACTATGGTGCATAATGCCTTGCTCTTGTATCACTATATTTACTCGTACAAACTTACTTTTAAATTGAAGGATCCAATCGAAACTCCAATGGCACAAAAAGTACGTTTAAGCATGTTTGCACTTCTAAATTGCTCTGTCGATTTCAATTTGAATTGTGTATACATTTGACTTCTCATATCGTTCACATTACTAGCATCACAACAGAGCCAATAGTGTTGTTGTACATGTTCACTCCTGGTACCCATCTGAAATCTTGTTGTGTCGTGTAGTTTCCCACACTTATATTCTTTCAATGCTGCTTTGTCTTGAACTGATATGATTTGTACTATTTTGATTTGTCAAGACAATGCAATGATCGTAGGACATAGATATATGTTTGTTTGATGCTTTTATTATGTACTACTTGGCAATAGAAGACTTGGTAGTTTAATCATGTCCACTATACTACTGAACTGGCTCACCGAAATGAGTTTCATAAACTACATGCTAAACCTGTTATGTGTCTGCTTGTTTCTTCTTTCAGAATGCTGACTAGAGTATTGGGGAAGAGTACCTCATTAAGCAATGGTAAAGGAAGTAATGTAGATATATCTGCGTCCTGGGAACGGGGGAACCCAGGCTTGCCTGCCTGCGGCCCGTGACGCGGCTCCATCAGCGGCCTGGTATGGACCAACTACAGCAACTACAACTCAAGATCCTCGTGAGGGGCCAAACCTCGCGAGGCGGGCGACATCAAGACCTCCCTGGGGAAGTATCTCTAGGCTGGCTCTCGAGGAGCGGAGATATCTAAGCAAGGTGCACCTCACGAGGTTCACGTGACGTGAGCCATGACGACCAAGGCCAGGCGAGCGTCAGCGGGCGCAGTGTGCCAATTTCCTCTTTGGTGCTAAGAGGGCAAGCACAGGCGCAGAGTTCTGAGGGATCAGGCAAAGGTTTCCATATCGGTGCAACAAGACCAAGGACCGTCAAGGCTGCAGAACGGAGGTCATCGTGGAGCCCGGCGCGGCGTCACCACCAGAGCCTTTAGCAGGCGAAGACTACTTTTGTCAGGATAACTTGTACTAGCTCTTCCTCTTCAAATTTGGCCGTTGTGGGATCCCTTCCGCCGATATTTGGGAAGAGGACCAAGGCCACTATAAATAGTGTCGGCGTCCTGGGAATGGGGGTACCCAAACTTGCCTGCCTGCGGCCCATGACGTGGCTCCATCAACGGCCTGGTGCGGCCCAACTTCAGCAACTACAACTCAAGACCATCGCGAGGGGCCAAGCCTCGCGAGGCGAGCGACAACAAAACCTCCCTGGGGCAGTCTCTCTAGACTGGCTCCTGAGGAGCGGAGATATCTATGCAAGGAGCACCTCGCGAGGTTCACGTGACATGAGCCATGACGACCAAGACCAGGCGGGCGCTAGCGGGCGCAGTGTGCTAGTTTCCTCTTTGGTGCTAAGAGGGCAAGCACAGGCGCAGAGTCCTAAGGGACCAGGCAAAGGTTTCCATATCGGTGCAACAAGACCAAAGATCGTCAAGACTATAGAACGGAGGTCATCGTGGAGCCCGGCACGGCGTCACCACCAGAGCCTTTGGCAGGCGAAGACTACTTTTGTCAGGATAACTTGTACTAGTTTTTCCCCTTCAAATTTGGCCGTTGTGGGATCCCTTCCCACCGATATTTGGGAAGAGGACCAAGGCCACTGTAAATAGGTCCTAGCCACAACCATAGAAGGGGGGATCACCAGAGATTAGATCCATTCCACAGGAGATCAGATCCATTCCACCCTACTCACACCAAAGCTCATCCGAGCCCAAGAATACCTCTCCTCCGAAGGCTGTTCATCCCTTGTACTAGTTAATCCTCATCCATACAAAGGCAATCCACCACACACACAGGAGTAGGTATTACATCACAAGGTGGCCTGAACCAATATAATTCTCGGTGTCCGCTATTCTTTGAGCACAACGAGCTAGGCCCAGGAATCGTAGGGTGAGCGCACTGGGGAGGGAGTGTTGTTCGTGCAAACCCCAGAGTTCGAACCTCTCAAGGGTTTGCAGAATTCGAAATCTGACATTTGGAGCGCATGGTAGGGGTGTGACAAAGCCCCTCTTTTGTCGATCGACGCGTTACCACTCCATCGCTTCCACGGCTGATGCTCGCCATGCTCGTGCTGAGCGATGGGCCCCTCTCGCCGCTCGCGTTGGTCAGACAGCTCCTACCGGCAGACCTCCTTGACGTTCTCCATCGCCCGTCGCCAACGCCGCCACCGGCCCGGCGCGGCACGAGCTGCAAGCCTCCTCGCTGCATCCCTCGGTGCGACTGGATGGACGCACTGCAACCCCGTCGCTGACCCCCGCTGGCTCGATGTCACACCATCGTCGCGGACCAGCGTACGCGTAGGCTACGCTGCTCATGGTGCGCGAGCTCCTGGGCTACCGCCCCGTCGATGACCTCTACGAGGACTGGCTGGACCGCATCGCCGAGCTCGTCAGCGCCGCTGGGGGCTCTCCTGCCCCGTCTCTCTTGCTACCTTGTCCACCTCCCTATGCGAGCGACGTGGCCCATGAAGCGCCTCCACCACCTCCGCATCAAGGCATCGTCCACGATACAAGGCACGCGGCCCCGCGGCACGACCCATTGCGCGGGGCACCCGCGCATGAAGAAGGAAGCTGTCATGAGGTCCAACGGCCTCAAGGAAGAACGCTAGCGCTCCCTCCACCGCCGCTTTGAGACCGTGCACCCCCTGCCATGGTGGCACGTAGAAACCAAGACCAAGCTCCGCCTCCGCAACAAGCTCCTGTGTCAACAGCAGGCTGCAAGGCCCTCGCACCCGAGCTGCGCAACGTCAACTGTCCTGGGAAGTTCAAGCCCAACCTACCTTCACGCTACGATGGCACCCCCGAACATGTAGAGTTCCTGCAGCTCTACGAACTGAGCGTCGAGGCATCCAACGGCGACGAGAAGATCATGGCAAACTGGTTCCCCATGGCTCTCAAGGACGGCGCGCGCTCGTGGCTCCTGAACCTGCCCGTAGGATCGATCTCCTCCTGGGGTGAGATGCACGAGCGGTTCATCGCCAATTTCCAGGGCACCCGCGACCACCCCCCTGCGGCTTATCAAGCAATAACCAGGAGACACTCTGCAGAAGTCATCCAGCGCTTCAATAGTGTTCAGGTCAAGATCCCCAAGGTCACGAACGAGGCCGTCATCTCAGCATTCTTCGATGGCATCCGTGATGTCAATATGAAGGAGGAGCTCGCCATCCACGAAGATCTGTGCACGACCCTAGAGCTATTCAACTTCGCAACCAAGTGTGCCAGAGCCTTCGAGGGGTGCCTCTCCCTCGTCGAGCTCCCCACCGCTAACCCCGAAGAAAAGAAGTCCAAGGCCAAGGACGTGAAGAGCAAAGGGGTGGCTGTGCTCGCGGCTGAACCAGAGATGAAGCGTGGCCGCGACCACCCGGAGTCGTCCAAGGGCAGCTGTCCGTTCTGCGCCTTCCACAACATGCACAACCACAACACCAACGACTGCCAAGAGCTCAGAGCCATCCGCAACGGGCGCATCGGCCGACACCCCGAGCGCAACGACCGGGGTTACGGCCGTGGAGGAAGCCGGACCGGGGGGCGCTGGGACGACCGTGGCCCCCACCAGGATTGGCGTGATCAGCATCGTGAGGACCGCTGGCACGATCAGCCTCGTGAGGGTACCTAGAGGGACCATCCTTGCAAGGGTGCCTAGAGGGACCAGCCTCATGAGGATCGTCCTCAGGGCAAGGCCGGCCTCCCTACGCTACCACCACCAAGGAGGAACGACGACCAAGACGAGGGGGTTGGGGGCTTCCAGGAGCCTCGCGCCATCGCTTGCATCTTGGGCGGTGCGCAGGCCCCAGCCTCTCAGCGTCTCTTCAAGCAGTTTGCCAGAGAAGTAAACGCATCTCTTCCCAGGATAGAAGCCACACGGCCACTCAAGTGGTCCAAGTGCGCCATCACCATCTGCTCTGCTGACCGGCTTAAATGCGCGGCAACCGTTGGTGCTCACCCAATGGTCTGCTCACCAGTCATTAGTAATGTCCAAGTCACCAAGACCCTCGTCGATGGCGGCGCAGGGCTCAGTGTCCTCTCCGTCGACATGTTTGACCATCTCCAAGTACCTTATGACCAGCTGCAACCCACCAGGCCTTTCTCAGGAGTGACTGACGACTCCACCACCCCAATCGGACAAATACGGCTCCTTGTTACCTTTGGCACCCGCAACAACTACCACACCAAGCTCATCGACTTTGACATCGCTCACATCCGCCTCCCGTACAACGCCGTCCTTGGGTATCCAGCCCTAGCCAAGTTCATGGTCGTGACCCACCATGGCGACAATGTTCTCAAGATGCCAGGGAGTCGGGACATCATCACCATCCCTTGCGAAGAAAAGGATGTGGTGTGCTCCCTGGAGCGCGCTTACCAAGCTACAGCAGTCGAAGACCCCGACGATGAAGACACTATCTACCCCCCTAAATCCATCCTGAAGAAGAAGAAGCAGCCGCTCGCCCTGGAGCCTCACGAAGATGGAGCACCCGGCAGCCGTGCCTCAGGATCTGCGCCCATGGACGGGGCGCCTCCCTCCCTCACATAGGAAGGCATGCCCGGCGCCCAACCTGGCTGGGCTCAGGGGCTCTCCTCTAGAGAGCCTCTGACATGGCCAACGTCTCGAGGGAGGCGCTCAGGCACCATATGGAGGCGTGCTTCACCACACGCTTCCCTCCAGAGGAGTCAAGGCGGGAAGCACCAAGCGCTCAGGAGTTCATGAACCAGACTATCGAAGACTTGTAGGTGCCAAGGGCGATGCGGGTCTAGCACAGCCCGACGCCCAGGAGTGCAGCTGTCGTCCCAGGCTCAGGCGACGGGTTGCACGTCTGCGTCGATGTCCCAGGACTCAACAGGGTGGCGTCTCAGGAGCTCTACTGGCCACCTCAGGTGGGCTGGTGCGAGGGTCCCCCTCACATCTACGTTCGCATGCCCTTCGGCTTGCCGAACTAGGTGACCTTGCACCAGCGCCACATGCGGGAAGTCCTGAGGGCTCGCGAGGCCAGACATCAAGAGATCTTGGCGGAAGTGGCCTCGGTTCTTCGCGAGCTCTCGGAACATCCAGAGCCTCGCGAGGCCCCGGAGCCAGGCGGCTCGTGAGGAGCGACATCTGCAGCAAGTGACTTCAGTTACATCAGCACCACTCCAGCATCGATGCCAGGTGAGGTTGTTTTAGTTTATTCAGTTGGGGGTGCCCCTCGGGCTGCATCATCCCCAAGTCGCACGGGCTTGCCCCTGCGACGTGTATCCTTTCTGCTTCTTTAGCTTGCTTTGTTGGGGGCGCCCCTCGGGCTGCATCATCCCCAAGCCGGATGGGTCTGTCCCTGTGGCATGTATCGCATTTTACATCGCCTGGGTTAGCTCATTTCCTCTTATGGACATCACCTGCTCACTCACCACCTCTTTTGGCCTCCGTCGCTGCCTAATGAACTTCTTCTCATCCCGCAACGGGGGCTACACACGTTGGCACGGCTCTTGTGCTCGGGTCCGTCCCAGCAACACTGACAAATCCGAGAGATCGAGCTCTGACTCGTGGCCTGCCCCGCATACGTCGCCTCTCCAGGCCCTTAGTGCCTTCGTCTTCCTGTGGAGCGATTAGTGGCCTAGTGGTAGGCACGGTTCTAAGTTGTGATGCTTCGTTAGACTAACCCACGGGAATCTCAGGAGCACGATGGCAAGCGACCCTGCCGGTCTCCCCTTCTCATGTAATTCACTTGCGCGTTAAAGGGGGGCTTCTGAGCATCGCGTCTCAGGGGTTCCTACTGACACTCCAGCCATTACCCCCTGGCCTTGACCACGGCATCGCGACCTGCCATACTAGCGGCGGCTGAGCTTCGCTCGAGGGTCGGGACCCGAGGACGTAGAGCACCAAGAAGGACAGGAGAAGGGGAGGCCGGCTTAGAGAGCTCAGGTCTGTTCGTACGTCAAGGGGGACTCGTGAGCATCGCATCTCAGGAGCCTAACTGGCCACGTAGCCCCTCACTCATTGGTCTTGTCCTGGCGATCCGGACAAGTCAGCGGTGGCTAAGGTATGTGCGGGGTCGGGCCCTGCCGACGCAGAACACCAAGGCCTAGTCCAACTTTTCCTTCCCTAGGGCTGCTTGTAAGTCAAGGGGGGCCCTGAGCATCGCGTCTCAGGGGCCTAACTCGCCACGTACCCCCTCACTCCCTGGTCTTGTCCTGGTGATCTGGAAAAGCTAGCGGCGGCTGAGGTATGCGCGTGGTTGGGCTTTGCCGACGCAGAACTCAAAGACAAGTGGGAAGGAAATCGCGCAATCTCAGCCACGCGGCATCGGAAGCAAGCTAGTCTCACCGCGTGGGGAATCACCTCAGACCCGTCAAGATAAGTCATGCATCCCATCGGTGTGCCGCCATCACTTGACAAGTTGGTTTCCGCAGTCACGCATCTGCAATGTCGCCTCCCTTCTTGGCCTCCGGAAGCCGCTTGCACGCCAAGGGGGATCTCCTGAGCATCGCGCCTGAGGAGCTCTTACCGGACCCTGGGCCGCTCACCTCCTCGCCTTGACCACGGCACCACGACCTGGCATACCAGCGACAGCTGTAGCCTGCCTTGGGACTGGGACCTACCGGCGTAGAGCACCAAGCTACCGAAAGGGTAAAAATGAGCAACACTGCCGGAACGAGGCTTGCAAAGATTGTTTATTATCGCGGATAATAAGTATCGGAGCAAAAGAGTTACAGGTTCTTTACACGCCCCCATCTGGTTGGCTTTGATTCCTCGTAGGGTGTCTTTCCTTTATCAGTCGCAGAAAATCTTCTTATCGGCACCATGGAAGTTGCAACAAGAGGGCGAAGGAAGGAGGAAGAAGAAGGAGCGAGCAGCAAGAAGGAGATGGGCAACCGGGGCCTCACCCCCTCCCCATTTATTGCCTGGAGGAGGCCAACCGTCGGCTCCGACGATCTCATGCAATGATGTCTCTTCTGTGCATGTAGCAGGGTCTCGTCAAGTCGGGCAGTTGCCGAGGCAGCATGGGGAAGCGGAGATGCCCACGTCCCATCAAGTCGCCACGCGTTGACCGAGGCCGCAGGCGTTTGGAGCCCGCGGCGCTTCTCCCTTGCCCCTCTAGCTTTGCCTTGAAGCCAATTCCTTGCGCGCCTTGGGGCCGTGGGCTACTGTCGGTGTCATGGGAACGGGGGTACCCAGACTTGCCTGCGTGCGGCCCGTGACGTGGCTCCATCAGCAGCCTGGTGTGGCCGAACTTCAGCAACTACAACTCAAGACCCTCGCGAGGTGCCAAGCCTCGCGAGGCGGGAGACAACAAGACCTCCCTGGGGGCAGTCTCTCTAGGCTCGCTCCCAAGGAGTGAAGATATCTATGCACGAAGCACCTCGTGAGGTTCACCTGACGTGAGCCATGACGACCAAGGCCAGTCGGGCACCAGCAGGCTCAGTGTGCCAGTTTCCTCTTTGGTGCTAAGAGGGAAATCCCGGGCATGGAGTCTTGAAGGAGCAGGCAAAGGTTTCCATATCGGTGCAACAAGGCCAAAAACCGTCCAGGCTGCAGAATGGAGGTCATCGTGGAGCCCGGCGTGGCATCACCATTAGAGCCTTTGGCAGGTGAAGACTACTTTTGTCAGGATAACTTGTACTAGCTGTGCCCCTTCAAATTTGGCCGTTGTGGGATCCCTTCCCGCTGATATTTGGGAAGAGGACCAAGGCCACTATAAATAGGATGTAGCCACCAGCATAGAAGGGGGGATCACCGGAGATCAGATCCATTCCACGGGATATCAGATCCATTCCACCCTACTCACACCACAAGCTCATCCGAGCCCAAGAACACCTCTCCTCCGGAGGCTGTTCATACCTTGTACTAGTTCATCCTCCGCCATACAAAGGCAATCCACCACACACACTAGAGTAGGGTATTACACCACAAGGTGGCCCGACCAGTATAATTCTCCGTGTCCCCTGTTATTTGTGCACGACGAGCTAGGCCGCGGAATCGTAGGGTGAGCGCGTTGGGGAGGGACTGTTCTTCATGCGCACCCCAGAGTTCGAACCTCTCAAGGGTTGGCGGAAACCGAAATCTGACAAATAGGACCTAGCCACCACCATAGAGGGGGATCTGATCTGGTTTGGCATCAGATCTATTCCACCCCAAACTTACTACAAGGTCATCCGAACCCAAGAACACCTCTCCTCCGGAGGCTGTTCATCCCTTGTATTAGTTAATCCTCAACCATACAAGGCAATCGACCACACACATTGGAGTAGGGTATTACACCTCAAGGTGGCCAGAACCAGTATAAACCTCTGTATCCTATGTTCTTTGAGTTCGTCGAGCTAGGCCATGGAATCGTAGGGTGAGCATGCTGGGGAGGGAGTGTTCTTCGTGCGCACCCTAGAGTTCGAACCTCTCAAGGGTTTGCGGAACCCGAAATCCGACATTTGGCGCGCCAGGTAGGGGTGCGCCGAAGTTCCGCCTCTCCATCCACTAGGCTCTTATGGCGAGCGCCTCTTCTCTGACCGGATTGGTGGGTGCGTGCGGCGGCGTTGCAGGCCACCGAGCCTTCACCCTCGCCTTGCGACAGGTGCAGTGGCCACTCAGGTTTAGGCCGGAGCTGCCACCCCATTATGACGGAGGGTTAGATCCGGCTGTTTTCCTTCAGGCCTACGAGGAGGCTGTTTCGGCGGCCGGCGGTGACAGCTAGGTCATGGCCAGCTGGCTCCCCATGGCATTCACCGACGTACCGCACACCTGGTTTCTCAGCTTGCCAGAGTCATGTGTGGCATCCTGGGAGGAGCTGCGCGGTCTCTTCACCGCACGCTTCACGGTGACGACACCCCACGCCGTCGCGGCCCTCCTCGGCGTCTCTCAGCTGCTGCCCTCAAAGCGCCACGTCAAGCAGTTCTGCCGTCAAGTGGACTCCACCCCGAGCCTCAAAGGGAGCCCCTCCAGGATGGGCTGCGCCGGAGGCCGACCTCACCTTCGACTCTAGAGACCACCCTGTGGTCACCGCAGGCGCGGGCGCACTCCCGATGCTCTGCACCCCCACCATCTACCATGTGGCGGTAACCAAGACCCTCATCGACGGCGAGGATGGACTCAATGTGCTCTCCCCAGAAACATTCGGCATGCTCCATGTGTCGCACGAACGGCTCCGCCCCTCCAGGCCATTCTTCGGGGTCATCAGCGGCACCACCAGCCCCATGGGGCAGATCCGGCTCCCCGTAACCTTTGTCACCCGCAACAACTACCGCATTGAGCTTATCGACTTCGACATCGCGCACATCAGCCTCCCCTATAACGCCATTCTCGGGTACCCAGCCTTAGCCAAGTTCATGGCGGCAACTCACCCAGCCTACAACCTCATGAAGATGTCAGGAAGCAACGGTGTCCTCACTATGGCCGGAGATACCAAGGAGGCCTTGGGGGGCCTCAAGCTCGCCGTCAGGGCCGCAGCGGTGGCATGCCCTGCCAACGAAGCAGCTCCGGAGGCCGTGGGGGTTACACCAGCCAAAAAGAAGCAGCTTTTCTCTCAAGACCAGGGCGAGACGAAGCAAGTACCAGTGGGTGAAGACGGGGCATCAGGAGCCACCTCACCATAGCCGCTGGCCTCCCCCCGGCTCAAGAAAAGGCGTTGGTCGGATTCCTGCGCGCCAACAAGGAGGTGTTCGCATGGGAACCCAAGGACCTGGCAGGAGCCCCAAGGGGGATGATTGAGCATCACCTAAACGTATGCCACAACATGCGCCCAGTAAAGCAGGAGGCCAGGCGCCAGTCCGCTGAGAAGCAGTCTTTCATCATACAAGAGACCCGCAAGTTGCAAGAAGATGGCGTGATCGGCGAGGTGCGATATCCGGAGTGGTTGGCAAATCCAGTGGTCGTGCCCAAGAAAGGTGGGAAGGAGCGCATGTGTGTCGTCTTCACCAACCTCAACAAGGCCTGTCCACAAGACCCATTCCCACTGCTGCGCATCGACTAGATTGTCGACTCCATCGCCGAGTGCGACCTGCTGTGCTTCCTGGATGCCCTTTCAGGCTACCATCAGATCAAGATGGCGATACAAGACATCAAGAAGACCACCTTCCTCACCCCGTGCGGAGTATACTGCTACACTTGTATGCCGTTCGGTTTGCGGAATGTAGGAGCAACTTTCTAGTGGCTGATCCATATCGCCTTGGGAGAGCAACTCGGGAGGAACGCTGAAGCCTACGTTGATGACATCTTGGTAAAATCTCGGGAGGCCAAGACCCTCATTGAAGATTTGGAAGAGACATTCGCCAGCCTGCGCAAGGTAGACCTGCGGCTCAACCCAAAGAAGTGTGTGTTCGGCATCCCGTCAGGCAAACTGCTAGGTTTCCTGGTGTCGCACAGAGGAATCGAGGCTAACCCCAATATGGTCAGGGTCATAGAGAAGATGAGTCCACCGAAGACCCTCAAAGAGATGCAGAAGCTGGCCGGCTACGTGACGTCCCTCGGGCGTTTTATCTCCAAGCTGGGGGAGCGTGCCCTTCCCTTCTTCAAACTGATGAAAAGGAAAGGCTCGTTTGAGTGGACCCTAGAGGCCGATGCAGCATTCGAAGACCTTTAGAAGTACTTCACTAGCCCGCCGGTAATGGTGGCACCGAATCCCCAAGAGCACTTGGAGCTTTACCTAGCCGCGACACCACACTCCGCCAATGCAGTGCTGGTGGTAGTCTGGGAGGAGCGCCAGGACAAGGCTGCACAGCCCCAGGGCGACACTCACGAGGCTCCGCCCGAGCCAGCCGACGACCAAGCTCCACGAGATGACGCTCCTGAAGCCCCGACCGCTACATCCGATGACCAAGCTCCTGAGGCCCTCTTGCCTTGGGAGGTGCCACAGCTTCAAGGGAGCCTGGCCCCCACCATTGTCAAGCACCCGGTGTACTTCGTCAGCACAGTGCTCCACGATGCTCGGGCACGCTACCCCATGCCACAGAAGCTTCTGCTTGCGCTCCTTGTCGCTTCGCACAAGCTGCGCCACAACTTCCAAGGCCATCCCATCAAGGTTGTATCTGCTTACCCATTGGAGAGGGTGTTGAGGAGGGCCAATGCCGGGGGAAGGGTCACTAAATGGGACCTCGAGCTGTAGGCGTTTTAGCTGGAGTTCAGCACCATCAGGGTCATCAAGGGCGTCGCGCTTGCCGGCTTCGTGGCAGAATGGACCGACACCCCAGAGCCCAGAGTGGGTGAGGACGGGCCCCGCTTGCCAGGGAGTGAAGCACCAGATGGCTGGGTCATGTACTTTGACGGCGCGTTTGCACGTCAGGGCATAGGGGCAGGCGTCGTGCTCATCTTGCCCACCAAAAACAAGCTCTACTACGCCGTGTCGTGGTTCTAAGTCTGACAGTACGAGTGGGGGTACGAATGGGGAGGCAAGTCCCTAGCTATGGTGGAGTTGTACACAAGGTGTTTACGAGTTCAGGCCCTTCTCGGAGGAAGTAACAGCCCTACGTCTCGGTGCCCGGAGGCGGTCGACGGGTATGTGTATATGTGAGTTACAAAGATGCGAACCATTGTACCGTAGGAGGGGGTGGCTTATATTGTGTGCCAGGACCCCAACCATGCTCCACATTACCAAGGGTTCAATGTACATTAAGGCAGGCGTTACTGATAACGCCTACAGTAAAGAGTAATTAAGTCATTTACTACGGTCAGTAAATACCAGACCGTTATTGTCCTAAGGGATCCTTAACCTTCGGGGGTCGAGTGCCTTGGATTGGTCGAGTGGAGTTGAGTCGTCTTGTAGCTGATGTCCAGTTGAGTGGGATGTCCTCTTGGGCCGTCTCAGTCGACTGTCTTTGTCATCATAAGTTTTGTCTTTTGATCTTCTAGGGTAGTGACCTTGGGTGGGGTACCTTGGTCGGGCATGTGAACCTACCCTAGGTCTGTAACCTCGTCAGTAGCCCCCGAATGGATTGAGGCTTGAGCAAGAGAGAGACTGCTGAGGAAATCTCCGGTTCTGGCTCGACGCCCCTGGGGTAGTCTACTTCTGAGCTTGCGGACTAGGCTGTCCTCCTCAGTCTTGTCTTGGTCGCCTTGATCGATTCTAGAACCGTCGAGTGTGTTGGTTGCTTCTTCCATCGACGGAACTTTGCGCTAGGCATCGGGTGCCGTTGGCATGCGCAGTTTTCAGCGGGGTTGGTTGCTCTTCGGTCACCGGATTCCACGGGGTTTCGAAATTTGGGGAAGAGCGCGGGGCGGGACGTGCCGCAGCAATCGGACGAATATGCTTGAGACGCCTCGACCCTCGTGCCACCTTTTTCGCCACGTATCACGTCTGCACCTGTTGCGGGATTTGATAAGATCGCTCGGGGCCACCGGTCAGCCACTCGACCGGGGCGCTATAAGTGTGCGCCGAGCCCGAAGCGGGAGCACTGTGCGTCCAATCCTTCTTCTTCCGCCTCCGCCTCTTTGCCGTGCCTTTGCTCCTTCTTGCCTTTCTCCACAGCGACCGCCAGCGCGCGTGCCATGGGCAAGGACAAGACTGTGGCGATGTAGCGTTCGATGAAGGCGGCGACGGGGAAGGGGAGGCGGTCCGGTCGGAGCGGATCATCGTCGAGGTCTGGGCTCCCTCCTGGTTGGATCCAGGAGGATTGGATCCGATCCACCGTCGCGGCGGAGGATCTAGAGGAGCTGGAGGAGGAGGGACTGATTGCCCGCGGCTCCTGGCGGGTGCCGTAGGGCGAACTCGAGCCTCGGCCGCGGGAGGGCGAGTGCGTCCTCCTCGCGACCCACGTCGACCGAGGTTTCTCCATGCCTCCGCATCCCTTTTTTTGTGCTTTCTTGATTTTCTTCGGCGCCCAGCTGCATTACTTCACGCCCAATTCCATCGCTTTCCTTTCCGCGTTCGTTTCCATGTGTGAGAACTTCCTCGGCTGCCGGCCGCACTAGGGCTTGTTCAAGCATATCTTTACCTGCCACTCGCAAACTGTCAGGAAGGCAAATCCGAGCGACGATAAGACGCACGTCCTCCAGGCGTGCGGCGGGCTCGGAATCCAACTTAGGAATAGGAGCGCCTTCCCCCCCATAATCTTTCCGTAGTCGATTCGGGGCTGGCAGTCGATTTGGTTCTACTATAAGGACAGTCTGACCCCGGGTCAGTCAACTGGTCTTCCCCCTTTCTCTCTTGGTCGAGCCAGCCAGCATCCTTCAATAATAGTGGGTAAGGCCGAGAGGGCCGAAGTGAAAATGTTGGTGGAGCGGGTCGTCCAGTTGGTCCGCCAGGGTGTAATAGGAATGGATCTGTTTGAGGTGTACCTCATGTGGAGGATCCAGGCGCTCCAGGCTCGGGACCACCCGATGTGGTTGTACTCCGGCACCGACGACTCGTCGCGAGTACACCCGGAGGCGACCGACGTGAAGTACGTGGCGCAGTGCCTGAAGTGCATCACGGGGAACAAAGACAACCCCAGGGGGTCTGTGAGGGTCCTCCCATTCGACGCTGACCATATGCCCGATAAGGTTCGTCTTCGGCTCCCGAGTGATGATTCTGTCGTTGGCTTGTAATTTGCCTTGACGGATCCGACTGATATTTGGTCAATCTTCCCTTTTTGCAGATCTATACTGAGATGTACTCGCTGCCCAACAGGGATTTGGTCCAGGAGGGCGAGGAGGGCGTGGGCGACGCCACCGAGTGGAAGTCGGAGGAGGAGACCGAGGAGGAGAGTGAGGACTACAGCAGCGGGGAGGAAGTCGAGTCACCTCCCCGTGATGAGAGGCGGTCCAAGGGGAAGCACAACCCAGGGGCTGCACGCCCTCAGACAGGTCCCTCAGGCTCCCAAACGCCCAAGCGCGCTCGCACGGCCACTCCTGACCCCTCTAAGAAGGTGCCCAAGCACCCCAAGGTTACCACCACCAAGCCCCGGAAGGCCCTGCCCAGGATTAAGGTGGATGTTCCCATCGCCTCCACGTAAGTATCATTCGGTTTTTGTTTCTTTCTATCTTTTGGAGGTCGACTATGTCTTCCGTCGACTCATCTTCGAGGGATTTCTTCAGCGCAGCTGCTTCCACGACCTCAATGGACATTGACAAGGGCCGGGACGATGAGGAGACCGCAGATGCCGCGACATCCCGCGCAGGTGCGGGTTATAGATCGTGTCTTGTTTTTCGTCGGTTAGGGGTGACGGTCGACTGAACTTCGCTATTGTTTGTCTTGAAGTGTCGCGCCACGTCATAGAGCTCCCAGATGATGTTGATGATGTTGATGAGGAGCGCTTGGGAGGAGATCAACGACGCACAGGGAAGAAGGGCCGGAAGGCGCCTTCTGGCTCGGAGGCCCAGCTACAGGAAGACGCGGCCCGAGCCACGGTCTCCTTTGCTGACCCCGTGTCGACCGTGCGTCCCGCTTCGTCAGCTGGAGGGGCCGTCGAATCGGTGCTTGTCCCAGCCGTCGACCCATCGCCTGCTCCAGTCGTCGACGCAGCGCCCGCTCCAGCCGTCGGCCCAGCGCCCGCTCCAGCCGTCGACCCAGCGCCTGCTCTGTCGTCCGCTCTCTTCTCCTCCTACCGCCTCCCGGAGGATCCTGTGGGAGCGGCTCAAGAAGTCGTTTGCCAGGCGGGGTTGATGATGGAGAAGACGAAGGCGGTGTACGAGGTCAGCATGGCTGCTTACGACGCTAGTTCTACTCTTTGGGCCAACGTCCAGGTTTGTTTTCTCCACTGGTTGGTTTGCTGTGCTGGAATAGTCTTTGGCTTTGAGAGAATCTACAGCTTTGTTCGTAAGATGATGTCACACCCACTGGGTGAGGGTCTTGATGTGTTTGCTTTCAATCTCCCTTGAACTAGAGCGAGACTGATCTTGGTCGAGTGAGAACTGGTGGGGGCACGCTTAGTGCACCCAATGGGTGTAGTCCCCGAGACCGTGGTCGACTGCTGGCGGTCGGCCATGGTCTGACGATAGAACATTTCTTCCTTGTTGTTTTTTTTGAGCTCGAGCCAGACTGGTCTTGGCCGAGTGAAAACCAGTGGGGGCACGCTCAGTGCACCCACTGGGTGTAGTCCCCAAGACTGCGGTTAAGTGTTTGACTCGACTGTAGTCTTAGAATCTTGTTTTGATGTGTTGATGCAGAAATCTTGCGAGTTTGGGGCCAAATTTGCAGACCTTGAGAAGAAGCAAATCCAGCTCAATCTCGACCTGCAGCTGGCTCGGGACCATCTAAAGAAGACACAGGATGACGCGGCCGGTAACTGACGCTAACCATTTGTCGACTGACTTTTGATAAATGTGCCTTGTGTTTCCTCATGTTCATCTGTCCAGTGACGTCTTTGGTAGGTCAACTGAAAGCAGCCTTGGAGTAGAAAGATCTCGACCTGGCGGCGGCGCAGCAGGCGGCTCAAGAGAAGGCAGAACTGGCGGCGCAGAAGCTAGCCTCTGTAGGCGCGCTCGAGGCGGAGATTATCAGGCTGAGAGGCTCACTCGACGTAGCCAATCAAGAGGTGACTCGACTGAAGAATTCCAAGTCTGTCTCAAATGACAAGTACGAGGCCCTTTTCCAGAAGAGGATTGATCTTGAGGCCTATCTGGGCGACCTTACCAAGAAGTGGTACCTTGTGCTCGAAGGTATGTCTCTTTTCGCTCGGGTTAAGCTGGATCGGTCGACCCATGTTTTGCTTGCTGACTCGACTCGCTGTTTTCCGGTGTAGAATTCTGTCGCAACTTCAAAGAAGAGACTGGGCGGGTCGAGCCCGGCCTGGACCCAGCCAATTCCATCGTGAAGGACGAGGTCACAATGAACATCTTGAGGTTGGAGTCCCGCCTTACTGCGGCCACAGACTATCTGGGACGGCTGAAAGAGGTGATGGCCCGGATCGACACCGCACTCTGGAGGGGAGTCGTGCAGGAGAATGGCCTCGAGTCTCTGATGACTCGACTCAACGAGATCCCCAACCGAGTGGAGGAGTGGAAGAAGTCCGCCCAGGGTGGAGCCGACGTGGCGCTGTCTCTGGTCCACGTGCACTACAAGGAAGTGAAGGAGAGGAGGCTCGCGGTGCTCAAGGTTGCCAATACGAAGGAGCTTCAGTTCCAGTTGTTCATGGATACTTTCTTGGAAGTTGCCACTCGTATTGCTGATGGGATCGACCTAGACCAATTTGTTGCGCCCGCGAGTCCACCTCCACATGAGGAATGAGCTAACTTTGATACTTTAATTCAATTTGCCTCGGAATGCCGAGTGGTCTTGTAACCGTTAAACTCTGGTGGGCCTGTGGCCCAGGTACTATTGCCCGAATCTTGCGGGACTTTTATCTGGATTCGACCTTTTGGCTTGCGGCTCTTTTTTGATCGCTTGAATCTTCGAGTCAACGTCCGCAGCTATGCCCCCAAGTGAAAGGGTTGCTCTTCACTCGGAGTGAGCGTTTGAAACTTAGGCGAGTCACGGGGTCGCAGCTAAGCCCCCAAGTGAGAGGGTTGCTCTTCACTCAGAGTGGATGTTTTTAGCTTATGCGATTCCAAGCTACGTTCTATTTGTGGCGGAGCTCGGAAGACAGAGCCACGTTATACTTACGACGTAGCTCGGAGGACCGCAGCTTAGCCCCCGAGTGAGAGGGTTGATCTTCACTCGGAGTGTATGTTTGAAACTTAGGCGATTCCAAGCTACATTGTATTTGTGGCGGAGCTCGGAAGACAGAGCCACATTACACTT